>JAHWFO010004152.1:980800-1087562 GCA_023313115.1 Rhysida immarginata | reverse complement strand
CCAACAGCACTATTCTCCAGTTTATCACGGACGCCTTTCTCCACTGTGATGGGTGGTTTAGAAACTTCTTTACACAACACAATTATTTTCGCAATGGAACAAATGAACAGTTCCACTTTGACGATGAAGTTCCCTCTTCCTTAATGGAAGAGTCGCACCCATCTGTGTCCACAATCACTGTGCGTAGTCGGGGTCGTCTCATGTTTCGGGGTGATTAAAATTATGAGGT
The DNA here is from genome assembly GCA_023313115.1 of Rhysida immarginata. Taxonomy (NCBI): domain Eukaryota; kingdom Metazoa; phylum Arthropoda; class Chilopoda; order Scolopendromorpha; family Scolopendridae; genus Rhysida; species Rhysida immarginata. The sequence continues at coordinate 1,087,333 of JAHWFO010004152.1, read as the reverse complement.
GGGCTGTAACTTTGTAGATGAAACCGTTAATATATGCGTTTAATGCATATAGATATCTGAAGTAAGGTCTTTCCCTTTACAGATATCAAATTGAAAATATTTTGACTATAGAATATTGTGGGGATGAAAATTATTTACAATTAAATTTAATTTCCCAGTTAACATTTCTAACAAAACTAAGAAAATAAAAAATTAAAACATTATATTGTAAATTGAAAATAAGACATCTTTATCTGGCTTATTTTAAGTTGTTTTTTCTTTGTGTTATTTCCATCATAACCTTTACATTCAATGGAATTCAACATCACGATGGCATAATTTACGTCAGCAATAGGCTGTACAGAATTCAGGAAGATTGCAAATTTTCTCAAATTAACCTAAGATAAAAGCTGAAAACTATTAATATTAAAAAAAAAGTCAAAACTTTATTTAATTCTTTTAAAAAATTTTAAGGAGTGATTTTTTTTTCTTCATGGTATAAATTACTGAAATTAACTTATAATGAAGAAATATTTTTATACAATTATAAATTTGTAAATCACGTTGAACTTAAAGCTCCGCATTTTTAAGAATGATTTCTTGAAACTTTTTTTTTTTTTTTTGCGCCATCGTCTTCCGTTCTCTTTTTCAGTGACTAAATTGCTTAAGAGCGTTAAATTTTAATGTTTTTTTTTTATTTTATCTTATTTCTGTTCTGATCGTTTCATATAAAGAAAGATATACATTGATATATAAATAAAAAGAGATATAAATGTATAAGTAAATCGTATAATCTAACAGAAATTCACAAAACTTTCTAATGTAAAATTGCTAACGGTTTATCTTCAGTCAATACAACTGTGCGGATAAAATGGAAATCTTTTTATTGAAGATGAAATTCTAAATGATGCCAAAATATCCATTTATTGGTAATCCCAAATATGGTCATCAGATCGTTAATTAGACCATCGTTTGAGCTCAACTTTGTAAACAATTCTTTCCACTAATGACTTGAAGGTCCAGTAATAGCAATTCTCTCCAGTAATAATGGAGGGAAAGAACATCGCTCAAATTATCCAAGTTTTTTTTTTCTTCTTTTTGCTTATTTTTATTTTTTAAAACTTTCCTCCGTTGTCCTAGAAACCAGTGATCAGAGGTAGGGGAAGAGAGAAGGAGAAGAAGAATTTTTTAAGCAGTGTTTTGGGCACCAATCATGTTGAGACCCACAAACTGCTTTCATGGTGACTAAACATTAACAACCATGGCTAATCTGCCTTTGTCTACATTCTGAGCAACGAATATGGAATGCAAGAACTTTGAAGAAATTTCATTCTTGAACTTTTAAGCATCTTCCCTCTCCCCCTTATGCTCTACCTGAACTATTTTGGGTAACGTAATAAAATCTTCGATTTATTGTATTTGCGGATTCAAATAGAAAGTGGTATAATAGACTGAATTAATTTGAGTAACACTTTCTTAACCATTTATGATTAAAATGACAAATTTATATTTATTTAAAAATTGTTTTTCATTGCCAATATCTGAGAGTTTCATACTCTCATAACATTTTGAGTATGCACTATTCCGATAAAATTTCAACTGTTTATTAAGAAAACTCCAAAACTAATGAATACTGAAAATGACTGTTACAACTTGATAATACTTTACATTTTGTAATTATGAAAAAAATATTCTCACAAGTAATTTGCCTTGCTCTTATGTCACAATTTCGTAAAAAAAATAGCATGATTTTTGAATGTTGTTTAAATAATCCGAATCCTTTTTTCTAGGAAATTTGATATTACGTCCAATCTGTCTTGCCATACAGGTATTTTCAAAATATTGGGAGATCCGCTTCTTTAAGGAGTATGTGAAAGAAACTATTTAACACTATATCTTTCTTCAAATCATTCATATAAAGAAAAAACATTGATTTGTTGGAAATATTCAAAATAAATATGTATCGTTCATAATTTACGGCATTCTATGCAGCAGGCTTAAATCGTTTCTTTCTCTTGTTTTTCTCTTGTGCAACGAAAAATCTTAAGTATACGATGAAGAGAAGCATTCTAGATGAGAAGATAATATAAAAAGGAAGGAGGGGAAAAGAGAAAACAAACACAAGTTACAACTAGTTGCTCCATTTGTCATAGTTAATCTCCTTACGTAAATCTGTTAAACAAAAGTGAAAACAGTCTATTTCGAGAAAAATGATAAGGATACAAAGCAAAAATTATTTTTTAAGAAGAGAATGATATAATTACAGTCGCCTCCTTCTTCGCAGAAGGAAAATTTGACATAATACCACTATAAGAAAATAGGAGCCGTAAAATAGACAAGTTTGACTGTAAATGATTTACTTTTAGTATAATACTGGGTCACTGGATGCTATAAAGTGGAGCATTTTCGCCAAGATCGAATGCGTTGAAATGAAAGAATCAAGTTCGTTGAGAGAAAATTTCGAACTATCAAGAGTATCTTGTTTGTATGTTACAGCCTAAAATATTATTAGAATAGCCCTTGCCTATATTTTTTATAAAACATGTGAAAAATTTGAATAACCTAGATCCTATATAGTTTTTCCGATTACGAAGTAATTTCACACGATCATATAGTTAATCCAATATTAAATACAGTTAATATCTTTAAAAAAAAATGGTAATAAAGATGTACAATATTATTTAAAATTAGATGGTCATATCCATAGCTTAAATGTAAAAAAAAAAAAAAAAAAAAATTTAGGATTCTGTATGAACTCTGAATTAACCAGATATTAAAAAAATATATTTAATTCACCGATAAAAATCCGGCCGTAATTTTATTTTTCATATACAACAGAACTGTTTTGAGCTCGACAGCAAGTGTGAAACCGCAATGTGCACAGAAGAGCACCAGAAGCTAGACTGCAAAGCCAAATGATTAAACGGCGATTAGTCCGTTCTTTTTTGCTACGATCTTCTAGGTTAAACAAGGCAATGTTAATCAAAAGCAGTGATTAAATTTACAAGTTAAGCAAGTGATGGAATTAGTATAATTACCATGTTTCAAAATACAAACTAAAAGGAGGGGGAGGGCTAAGGAAAGCGGTTCCGTTTTCTAATCGATCCTGTTAGTTCGTGTTCTATGGAGGAAGAAAAGTTTCCAGCAGCCACATGTTCTTCATATTTTCGTCATTGGCAACAATTATTTTAGAGTTTTCCGTCATCGAAGAACGGAAAGAGGTGTGGCTGAAGCTCTTCCATCGGACGTCTTTATCCCCTCCTTAGTCATTACTAACAAAACGATGATGAAAGAGAAAAACACGTGGAAAGAGAAAGTGAAGAACTAATCGGAGGGGCAGAAAGAGAAAAGAAAAAAAAAGGAGACGAAGAAGTGATCGCCTGCGGGGGAAGAATGATGGCGTGGTCAAGCGACCCTGGGCTCATGGAACCCGCTACTGAAGCGATATGCTAATGAGGTCTCACGAATAGTCTCCTTCGGAGTATAAAACCTGTCAATGAATATTTCGCGCGAAACATTCCGGACGAAAAACGCAAGGGAGCATGGCGAAGTGGGGCTCTTACTGTGGTCTGGTGTTCGCCACCGCCGTCGTCGTCGCCTTTGGTGCGGAAGTCTCATCCTCACTCCCCGGGCCTTTGCTTCCCCCTTCGGCATCCCTCCTCCCCGTCGCCACCAGACTCGGAATAGACCGGTTTGTTCACCTGTGGGAGCTCGCAGAACTTCAAAGGGATCTGAAACAAACAGGTTGGGAAAAAAATTAATAATAACAGCTTCTTTTCTATCCGGTGATTAAAGGATATAAATCGTAAAATAGATTCTTTCTTCGTAAGCCTTCTGTAATGAGGATAGCGTAACGAGTAATTGCTGAATATCAACTTAAAAACCGATCTCCTCTATATTATGTCGTTAACTTGTTCTTTTTAGATAATAAATATTAATATCTGATGTTTAGGGAAAATGAAATCTTTAAGTACCAGTAATTTCAATCAATAGAGATGAGAATTTTTATCTTAATACCACAGAGAATTAATTTATTTCTGAAGCTCAAAGCTTTCGAATACGATAATTTCTTAATAAAAAAATGAAGTTTGGAGGATATGGGAAAGAAACGATAAAACAGCCCATTCATTAAATGGTTTATAGTCGACTGTACTAAATCTAAATTATTTGCTAAGGTTTGTTAGGATGAACTAATATATTGACTTATAAAATAATTTCGAGTTAAATTATTTCCAGCTTCAAGCAAATTTTGCCATCAAATTATGGTCTCTAAAATTTAGACTCTGTTCCAGGTTCTAGTTTTCCTGTAATTCAAAAAATAAGACAACTTAGAAATTTCAAAAAAAAAACAACAACAAAAAAGACAGAATATGATTAATTCAAAATTTTAATGATAATAAATTTACTTCCTAATCAAGCAAATATTAACTTTAAAGATAAAGAAAATCAAAATGGAGAATAGGAAGGAGGGGGAGGACTTTAAAGCGATTTCGCCTCCAGCAACGGATTAGTAGGAAACGTAAACATCACGAGTGGCTCAATGAATTCATTTAAAATATTGATACTTAAAAAGATTATGAATATTATTCCGTAAAGATGATACGCCCAATCACGTTAGATCAGGTTCCCAATAATTTATTTCTAGTCACGTCGTTATGGACTGATTTAATTCGGCTACTACCTTATGATTAGCCCCCTTAACTTGCACTTCACTGCAGAGTCGCCAATTTGAGATGAAAAGCACTCGGCAGTCAGTCCCTCAACCTTCATTTCAATGGCTGAGCCCTTGAAACAAATTCGGAAGCCATCGACAGAAGCCTGCTTACAATAGGAAACATTGCTTATAATAAAAACCATTGAGATTTAGAAGAGTAATGGCAATAAAGATGTTAAGGGAACTATAAAAGGTTACAGAATTACATGTGCCGGCAGCTTCATCGATGCTGATGTTTTACTAATGTCATCTACTTTCATTTTAAAAGCAGTCATTATAGAAATAGATGCTCAAAAAATTTGAAAAAATAAATTGTAAGAATTTAAGGGAGATATAACTCTCAAAAAACGGTTTATTTCACCAAAATGAAATCAATGAGTTAAATTCGACAACATGTTAATGCTGTTAATCAGACACAAATCAATAATCAACACTTGTCTTAAAAATAAACCAACTAAGTTTACTGTTAGTATTTTCCCTTTAAATCATTTTTTTCAGATGTTTGTTTTCGTGTGGTTTTTCTTCTGCGGAGTGGTCAATTAATTTCCACGGCACGTCGGCAACGCTTCCTACGCTGTCAATGTCAACGGCGAAAGTGAAGGCGTCCGTGCCGAGAGCCTCCACCACCCTCACGGTCGGCCTTCTCTCGGCCGCCGCCGCCAATGAACTTGCCGCTACTTTCGTTGTGGCCACGTAACTTCTTGTTCATTACCGTCCACTTCTGGAAGCGAATCAGCAATTATTACCTAGCAATGTCGTGATTGATGTAATAAAAGGGAGAAACGAAACACAAAGGATGGGAAGTGAGATGAATAAGAAACAGTTTATTGTTTAAAATCGCTATAAATAGTCTTCCTTTTTCCTTGTAAAAAATATTTCCATGTGGAATTCAATAAAGTGGGCAGTTCATTAAAAGAAAAAGGACAGAGTTACGAAAAATATTTTTAAATAATAGCTTCCTGTAACCACTGATTTCTTTCTTATTTTTTTGAAGTGCCTTTAAGGAATATTGGTTTTAAAGTATTCAATAAAATGTATGAACCAAATGATTATAAATAGATTTTCTTGTTTAATTCTTTTGTTGACAAATAATTAATAAGAATGGTTACAATAAAAAAAAACTCTTCAGTTTTCAATTCAAATATGCTATTAAGGACGAATATAAACTTAGTGTCAAGACGTAAAACAGGAATTAAACTCTTTAACAATTCTGGTTACCGTAGTTCCAAGTTCGAAATGATGTTTTAGGAGATATCTTCTTTACAGTATAATATCCGATGAGAATTTTTTAAGAAATTTGTTTTAAATTGAATTTTAAAAAATTCATCTTGAGACACTTTCTTTTTTTAATGTATGTTAAGAAATTAGCAAGTAAAACGATTCGACCCTTGTTTAAATTGTCATTATGTGATTTGACTAAGATAGAATTGGTCTACCAACCTTGAACTTTGTCATTCGTTAAGTTTGTACTAAGCAGATAGTGTCTGCTCTACGTGGCCATGAGAGCCCCATTAATTTAATTTCATTTTATAATTTTGTCACTACGAGATCTGATGTTTGTTCGGTCAATACGTTTAAATTCCTAGTTAATAAGAGATTCCATTTAGATGGTTTAATGTCAAATTTTAGAATCAATTATTTCGGAGGTTGCACACTTTGATTATAATGAGATTTGTAAAGCCCGCTGGAGGTATGCAATGCAAAAGCGAAAAGTAATAAATTTATATATATATTTTTCTCTTTTATCCACTCGAGATCAAATAAATTTTAATTATTTACCCAACTCAATTTATTTAGCCATAAAAAATATAGTATGAGATCTCCGTCGAATAAATTTCAAATTGGTAATATTGTGCTATTCATTATACAAGAAAAGAGCATCATAAGGTAAAGAGGCAAATTTAGAAGAAAATTCAGTACATCGACACGATGACTCTTGAAATGCCTTGTATAGTATCTTTAAAAGGCAACTTTTTTTTCATGTGTGTTAAATTCCAAAGTGACGGCGACCGAAATGAACACGAAGGAGCCATCTCGTTTTCTCAATTGGTTTACGGCGGCGTCGACAGATGAAGAGCGAGCGCTTTTCGATGCTGATTCAACAACAGGATTTTCGGCTTTCCCCTTCAAAATACATAAAGAACGTATACGAGAGAGAGAGAGAGAAAGAATGTAATAAAGGTTTAATTTTAACAGCAACAAAAACGACCTTGGAGCGAGCTTTTGGCGTCGGTAAGGTCGCGCAAGGCTGACGGTGTCATAATCGATGTGTGGTCTCGTGATCACCCGCCGTCTCTTCCATTTTTTTTCCAGCTCCTTTTCATTTGCCTGTTTTTTGCTGCATTGAAATTTTCTCTTCAAGATATACTCTGACAAGATTTGAGAGGAGGGGGATACGCTATTATTTTTTTCTTCTTAACTCTTTTCGCTTCTGATCATAAAAGCCTTGGAGCGCGAGAAACGTGCAAACGCCGAGGCGCATTGTGACACGCGATGAACAGAAGGAGCGCTTGCTTGCCTCATCGGGGAATTCCCCCCTCCACCTTTCATAGATATGAAATAGGGGTTCCAACGGAGTTTTTCGACATGCTTTAGTGAAGGTAGAACTTACAAAATCTTTTTATTAAAAAAAAAGAACACAATAGAAGACGATTTGTATTCGTTCCATTGGCATCTCCTCTGTAGCTCGTGTTCTGGCCAACAACAATTTGTTTATCGGCAGTCATTTTCGCCTTTTATTTCCTCATCGTGACATGAGCAGTTTCATTAAAGCGTTAACATCAACATAACTTTTTAATTTGCTTCTCCGTAGTTAAAAGTGCTCATCTTCTCATACTTAATTAGAAATGCCCCATTAGGTCACCATGGTTTGTTAAAACATGTTTCGTTTTCTTGTCTTTATTTTGTTGTTTTGTTTGATGTAATGACTTACTTAAGTGCTAAGGTTACCAGCTGCAAATGGAAAGAATGTAAAAACATTATAAGTAATACTGTTTATTCCTTGAGTGCATATTCCATTTAAATAAAATAATAAAAAATAAAGTTTCCAAGTATCACCCAATTTATCTTAAATTTATAAGAAGGGAAACAAGCATTTTAATTTTACAATTAAAATTTATGTGAAGAATTTTGGATGACTATTATCCCAGAATATTATTATTAAGATCATTTTGGGGTTATTTTAATAATAAAGAATTCGAAGTTTTTTTATTATATTAACATTAAAATATTTTTAACTGAAACGAAACTACGAAAAGAGATAGAAATAATAGTACTCATCCCTATGATGGCTTCCTGCACTATTTGCTGTAGAGACTCTTCGTTTTAAAACATCATTCAAGGTTTATTTAAGCTAATACGGAATCGAAGTACCGATAACATAAACACCTAAACAGAGTCTATAAGACGGGGTACCTCAACAAGGTCTCATCCAAGGATATTCTTTGCTTCAACAGGAATATTTAAATCTTTAGGTTTCATAGATTATGATTTAAACATGTCCCCACAGATGAAAGTCTGAAGAGTTAGGGTGGATCGGATGAGCGAGGACACCCGAGACGCCCAAGCAATGGGACCATCATGTTTATCCATCTTCCCAAGAAATGCTGGAACCCCTAAGGCGAAGTGCTCCATCTTGTTGAAATATGGTCTGCCATAGACAATGACAGCTACGAAGTTTCAGAAGCCAGAACTAAGTCAACTGCAAGTTACGAATGCCTGTTACAGTTGACTCATCAACAAAAAGGCCCAATGATGTCTTGGTGACTTTATGCACACTAAACAGATATTTTCGGAGGATCTCGCTCAAGCTCCATGTTGTCCGTAAATGTGGCAGTTATAAATAATATTTACCCTCCGCGTATTTGGAACGTAGTTTCGACGAGAAAAAATGTATTTAGTTCTTGCTGATCAATGCTAGCAAATTTATGCACAATATTACCTGTTGATTATAATCAGTAGCCTCTTACCTATCCATCACTTGAATTTTGTATGATGTGAGCATCAAAATCTTGTTAACAACTATCTGAATATAAAGCAAATGATATTTCGATTTCCTTGGATTTCTATTAAAAAAAAAAAATCTTCATTTATTTTATTAATGACATCTTGGTTAACAAGCGGCCTGCCTGATCGTTTTCGATCACCAATGCCACTTGTTTCTTCAAATTTCTTACATAATTTCGAATTGCAGTTTATGTTAGTGGTTTTGGACCAAATTCTGTTCGAAGTTTCTTCCGAGCAGGAATAGGACATTACATCATTGGTTTGGTTTGTGTGGTTTGTTTGGTATTAACGTCCTTTTCAACTGCTATGGTCATCATTACATCATTTATTTCATTGTTCTAACCTCCCGCTTTTCTTGTAACCTTCTGATTTTCAAATGTTCAAAAGCGTAAGACATTTAAGGAATTTTAAACTCTTAATCTATGGTTTATCTTTATGTTCAAAAATTTTAAGGAAATGAAATTGGTTAAGGATTTTCTAATATTTTTAATTTGCTGGGAAAAGTCATTTCCCTTACTTCTTATATGTTTTCATCAATAACTGTTTCTTAGATTATTTACTCAGGAAATTTCTGTATTCAAAAAGCAAATTTTTACTGCCTTAAGATTATTATTAACTAATAATATTTATTTCGCCTGTAATTCATTAAAGTGTTTCCTGTTAACGATGCAACTTTTCATTAGCAACCTCTTCACTTTAAAACTTGTTGTTTACCGTCACATATAATTATATAAGAATATTAATCTTGAAATTTAATTTCTTCCTCTTTTCTATCCCTTCCTCTCTCTCTCAACTCCGTAATCTCTCACGAGATTGAAATATTGTTTGAGAGATGCTTCTACGGAAAGCGGGAAGAACCTCTTGTCCTTCTTGGCTGCCGACGAAAATATCTCGGACGAGTCATGCGTGAATCTTGATTCGTTTTTGTTTTTTTTTTTTTTTTTTTTTTTTGTCGGTAACAGAATAAACACAGCCAGATTCGCCTTGGCTGCTAATTCTATTGGAAACAATTGAGAGAAGACTCACAGGAGGGAGACAACATCATCGTTTACAAATAATGATCTAACCCGATTCTTGTCGTTATCTAATCTAAATCAACAAAGTCGAAGGTGAATGCGGAAGCGTTTCAGTTATGCCAGCCAATCCGCTTTCGTTTGTTCTGATTTTGCTGTCATTTCCCGAAAAAGTAAAAAATATTCGTGATTGCCCTTGCTTCCGATTTGAAGATAATTATTAAGTAGAGAGAAACATGTAGTAGACGTGAATTTTTTAATCATCTACTAATTAAGTTTATTAAAATGTCGAATGCACGTAAACATTTACACAAAAATTGACTAGCAATTTAAATGAATATATTTTATAAAGAAACAAAATTTTACCAGCTACTTTGTTAAACGATGACTTCTTCTTTGAGACTATGCCTTCATATAAAGGCTCTAAATTGGACACAGGCTTGTAAAACCCTTTCAGGCTCTTACCACTATGTGTCCAATTTTGTTTTATTCCAAGGTTCTTGTGTCTCGTCCTTTTTTTTATTCTCGTTAGAATGATTCTAAGTAAATTAGAGAAAATCAATGATTAAGAAAAAGGATTATAAGATTAGAAGAATGCCTGGATGCACATTTCAAAAGTTGATGATGGCGACTTAGCTTCTGAACGGCATCTAGTCAAATCTCATTATTGCTTTGCGATTTTAAGCTCCCTATACTTATCTTCTGGTTGACACTATATTTTCATCTCATTTAATATGAATATGAGATAAACCTCATTTTCACCTCATTTGCTTTTTCATGATGGTTCGGCACTAAAGAATAAAAAATGAAAGATTACTTAAGTGTATTCAAAATAATGTAAGGAATAATTTCAGAATATAGGAAAAAATATATATATTCACAAAAAATGAAAATTAACTCTAAAAAATGTTTTAATAAAATTTTAATGGTTATAATTGATTATTAGAAGTAATTTAATGTTTGTTTATTAATGGAATGACGATAGACTCCTTGTGAATAATTATTTAATAATGAAAGAAAGAAATTACTTAAATAAATAAATAAATAAATAAATAAAGTGTAGACTTACCAAAGCCTTCGGATGTTGATGGATTGTTATATATTAACAAACGCTTTCGAGCCTTTTGCTCATCTTCATTGCTAACACATTTACATAGGACAAACTAAACACAACGACAAATAAGAATAAAATAACGTGAACGTGCATATAGAAACAAAGACAAAAATAACCATTAGTCAACCACTGTATACAACACAACACAAAAATCATCAACAAAGAAACAAAATATAAAAAAAGCTTAATAAAAGGAACAATTAACACCATATCAAATAATAACAATCTTGCCAAACCCTCCACAGAAATCAATAATAAATGGAAATGTTTCCAAGTTAATTAAAATTTGACCTGATGATGATTATACTTTATTTATTGATTTATTTTATTATTAAATAATTATTCACAAGGAGTCCATCATCATTCCATTTATGTCGTTATCATTAAAAAATTCAGCACAAATTTTTGAACAATTCTAATAGCTCAGTTTCCGTTATTTAGTAAGTCATATACTTCTGGCTATTTAAAATTCATAACGTAACTTAACACTCGTCACTTTACATTCCAGTTGTACATCTTCGAAAATAAGAAGGTTGAAAACAAAAGTTGTCTGTTCTTTTCGCACGCACTATAGAGCATAAACATATTTTTGAATTAAGTACCGTTTACACGTCTTCAAGCCAAATTATACGAGTTACAGTCTCTCGAACCGGATTTGCTAAATAACAGCTTCTTCGCGAATTCCTTTTTACGCAAATTTCTCCAATATGATCATAAATTTGTTTTGTTTTATTTTTAAACTCTCAGTTAATAATATGGATATAGCGTTTTCACTCCTTTTCTTGACTCATCAGCACTTTAGATGCTAGTGCGTTGCAACATTCTCCATCTTCCATCACAGAAATGACCTCATTGGTTCGTCGTTGGCAGTCACGCATACAGAGGCAAGCGAAGGGACACAAGAGGATTATGACGGTTTAAAGAGGAAAAAAAAATAAGAAAAATTCAAGACCTAAACATTTATATCGAAAGTGAAGTTTAATTAAAATGCTGCGTGGGTGGATGTAAGTCTCCAACAGGTGAAACCTCGTGAGGGAATTTAATTCCCACACCTAAAAGGGGCTCGGAACCAAAAGATCCGGGTTGAACGATGTCTCATGGAATGACATCGACGCTTAAATTTTCTTCCCCCCAAAAAGAATATAAAGTGAATTCGCTGGATAAAAAAAGTCTTGCCAACAGACTAACTTTACCTTAAATACAAATATCAGTATAAAACTATAATATCGTGAATTGTTCATTATTGAATAAGACCGTTGAATTTGAAGACTTTTCTAGAATTCTCTGTTGAATTTGCTTAATAAAAACTACCAATGTTTTTGTAATGCCCGCATCGAAGTCACGTGGATGTAATTATTTATATAAGATGTAATCATTCCATTGGATTTATTATTATTACCATTTATCGTAAGAAGATTGTGATAGAAGGTCAAAGCATCAGAATAACAAAGAGAAAGTTCTATGAAAGCAAGTTCTTTCTCTTTATTAAATGGTTATTAAGCAGGACATGCTTTAAGCACATGCTTTATTTCGTGTTAATGTTAAAGTTACTTATAATTTAGCGTAAAGTTATTTGTAAATAGTGACTCATTCCTTTTCCCAGTTAATTGTATAATGACGCTTTTTTGTTATAATCATAACTTTATCAGTATTGTGTAATCTTTAACTATAAACAATTAAAGTGGTGTTTGATCTTTATGATTAATCAAATTAATTAGCATTTACGTCTAAAAGCAGAAAATTATACAAAGACCGGCCGTTTCTTTAAAAATGCTCTACATACAGTTACCTATTTCAATACAGCAAAAGATGTGAATTAAAACAAATATCATCAGTCTTTAACGGACCAAAGCATTATAAATATTTATTTATCCAAGCATATCATAAGTTTTTTTATAAGCTTCTGATTATTAACCAAAGATGATGATGACTAATATAGTCGGTAATTTAATGACAGCTGTTCACCAGTGAGCATTTGCATTCTTGCTCTGTTTCTAGAGGCAATATGAAAACCTATCCCTGAAAAGAACAAACAAACTAAAAATACATAAAACTCGCTTAAATTAAGTGGCCCTTCTAGAAATAACCGCAACCTTCAAGGAAGGTCAGCTATCATTAGCAGGTGGCCGATTAAATACTAAGCGAGAAACTTATTCTCAACTATGCTCGAAGGATAATGACAAAAAAGGGCTGATAATGTGACCATGAAATGGTTCCTGCAATGGTTCCTGCAGAGACACTTATTACACGGGAGAAAGGAGCATATCTAAAGGACGAAGAGGCCAAATATATAACAATAAAATGGAAAAACGACAGAGAAAGTATGCATATTGAAAAAAAAGGAAAGAAAACATAAGAAAGAACTATTCTGTGACAGAAACTCGTAAACAGATATTATAGTTTCATGTTGCTTTAATAAAGCCGTAAAATTGGATTTTCCATTAATTTAACCTGCTGCTGATTTAAAGTGATCATCTATATCTATCTCAACCCTACAACGTAGCTTTACGTAAGTAGAATCAGAAGTAATAAAAATTACGTAAAGCTGATGCATTCCTATTCATATCTTTGTCTAAAGCTACAACCAGCCATATCCCAGATTCAGGAATCTGAGGTTATTCTATTTCTCAACGATGTTTCCATGAAAAATTCAATTATTTGGTTTAGCAATCATTTGCTTATTAAAAAAAACTTGTGAATTTGTCACAGAGTTGAAGTTAATGCTCAAATTTAATTTTTATTCTAGAAATGTAGAATTTATAAGAAAGACTGATATAGCTGGAATGGAGATGGCTGTTGTCATGTGTTAAGTGATGTTCTAATATGAAATTTTTTAATTTAAAAAAAAATAGAAAGAAATAAATCTCTGGTCATTCTTTTCCTCACTCTCAAATTATAAAACAGGTTCAATATTTCACTAATAAACTCTTAATGATCTCTCGACTTAAACGCGTTTGGAAAAAGTTGGAAAAGCAAGACTAAAGAAAGGGGAGCCGGGGAGAGGGCTGAAAGCGAGAGTAATAAGCTTCGAAGGAGGTCAAGTTCTCTGTGCCGTAAAAGCTAGGTCAGGGTCCAACGTCAAATTCCCGGGAGTTGAACGAAGGGTAGCCCAAGTAATAGGTCAGTTGCGTGAGATCATGCATGCTGACGTCATCTCCGAATCACGTCATCCCAGCCGCTCCATCCGACAGCTAATGTAAGTGGAAGATCGGAGAGGGAGATTCGCAGCAGGAGAAGGGATGTGAAAAACCTCAGCCAGCGTTCCTTCTTTAAAATGACATCCGTTTCACTGCCTACCTTTACCTATCTATCTACCTACCTATCTGGAAGCATGACGATGACGTCAGCGAGAAAGGCAGCTAAAAATATACGAAAGTCGTTGGCACGGAGTGGGAGCCGTGTGTCAACTCATTCTCCCACTCTTTATGCCCTCCTCATTACGAAGAGATGAAATCTAATTCCAATAACGTTCTTCAGAGTAGCAAATAAAAATTGAACAGATGGATCTAGCTGACAGCTACGTTATAATAATGGGTGCTTCATACGCTCGAGAGTGAAAGCTAATTAGCACCTGTTATGCAAGTCCACGACCAAACGTCTTTAAATCAAGATCTCGTATATGAATTGAATATTAAATTAAAGGAAAAAAACTGTCACTTATTTTTCCATACACGTATTCCATGTGTCACCTGTTTATTAAAATATAACGATAAAATCTACAAAAAGACCATTAAAATGAGAAATAAAAGAAGTAAACATTCTCTCTCTCAAAATATAAAAGCAAAAACGAGTCATAATAAAAAATCCATTGCACGTATTAGCTAGCCCAATGCATTCGTGTTTAGAGTTATAACATCAAAAAATGTTGTAGTAACTCCGAAGATTTATTTAAAAAATACGACCTGTGATTTTTATATAGCAATGCTGAAATATATAATTACGATCGTAAGTGGTTTTGTTGCTTTATGGTCAACCTCAAATTGAGCTGTTGCATTATTTTACTATACATTTAGAAGGAACTTTTTTCAATGCACTTGAGGGAACTTTGTCTCTAATTTCCTTCGAACCAAACGAAAATTATTTTTGCATTTAGAAATATTTATTCAGTTACTTGAAATATTGAAAGAACTAATGTTAATAAGTTAATAAATACAAAAGGGAGGCCAAATACAAATTATACAGATTTTATATAGGGATATTTCCCGAATTTCTACTCATGAGGATGCTGGATGACAGGCTATGCTGGCACGTTTAGGAACGATATGGAAGCGACAATTTCATACTTTAGACCAAAGAGTTCAAGTTAGACACTTGTAATTCGCTGTAATCATCAATGTCTGGACGCCTATGATAAACTATTTTAAATCCCTGTTATAATTGTAGACGTTATAATAAAGATGGCTTATATTCATCCTTTGAAGTCTGTATAAATTTAATATTTCAATTTAGATAAATTTCATTTCTACCACAACTGCAATAGCTTGTCGCGGAAAATTTAATAGAATTTTTTTTTTAACAAACTGATACATTCTCCTTTTTCTATTGATCATAGAGAACATCGCACAGTGGCTATGGGCACATAGTAAAATCTAACCTACAACTTTTATAAAGATTTTTCTATTAATCATGTTAAGATGAAAAACTAAAAGAAAAATTACGCTTCCTGGATTCGAATCAGGAACCATCAATATCTAGCTCGTCGTCTCCTAACATGTTTACCATAACAACTCATAGAATGTTGGAGGCATTATCTTCAGTATTTCTTTATTACTTTGTTAGGTTTTTCTTTTTCAAAGTGATTTATACATGTTTGGCTTCCTCTTTTTAAAGGGAACCAATATTTAAAGAGGGCATAAACGATTCAAAATATATGAATTAAAATTGCAACAGTTCTCAATATATGAAAATTCGTTTTCATCAAATAAATAGGAAATTATTAGTAGCGTTCAGGTGCATTAATGCTTTCTCAATAATTTTTTAATAATGGCTAATTGAATTATACGTAAATATAAAAACCGTTCTGAATTATTTGTCTTTGTGAGTAAAGTCTAATAACTTTATCATATATCAAATTTAATGAAATCTGACCATTCTTCTGGTATTGATAATGTATATTTTTTTCCATTTTAGATGTTACCGGCAGCTACACGATTTTTGCACCGAGTGATGAGAACATTCCCGATTCCTTCATGCTGGATTCGAGCGACACCAATGCCCTCGAAGGTTCGTTCTGAGCTACTTACAGATTTTCAATCATTTCGCTTCAATGAGTTGAATGTTTAATTGAAGTGAAATTTGAGGAGGAAAGATTAAGAATAAAAAAATTAAATTAAATTATTGATGCATATACTGTAGTCGATGTAAGAAAAACGAACTGGCCTATTTTCATTCATTAGCATTGTTTATTTAATTCGAAGGCATCTTTTAAGAAGGGAAAAAAAAATAAAATTCAGGAAACTTATAAATATACGAAGAAGATATTAGAAAGTAACGCCATTTATTTTTTTTTCAAAGAAAATTACAAAACATACAAGTAAAAACTAAGTGCAGCTGAAACAAAACGTCTTAATTGACTTTTCCACATAGGAACCTTGACGATTTAGGCATTTATCCCCACGCTGCGCCAGTTTCAGACTACCCCGTTTATAGAACTCTGTTTGCTGTGAACAGCCAATGGCGCACGGCAGATTCGAGTTCAGCCTCAAACCTCTGCCACCCGGAAATCTCTTCATGGAACCAAAGAAGTGGTAGTCTGAGGGCGCTAAGTTCGGACTGTAGGCTGGGGGTCCAGAACCTCCCAACCGAAACGGACCAGTTTTACTTGAACGAATTTTGGTCATATGCGAGCGTGCGTTGTCTTAAAGAAGTCAAACATCGTTTCCTCTTTCTGGTCGCTTATCCCGCATAGCACGCCTCAGTTCAGCCAACGTTTCACAATAGGTAGCGGCGTTGACGGTTGACCCACGAGGCAGGAACTCTGCGACTAGGATGCCTTGCATATCCCAAAAACTGTAAGCATAATCTTCCGAGCTGAAGGAGAAATTTTGAATTTTTTTACGAACCGGAGAATTTGGATGTTTCCACCCATGCTTGCAGTTTTAGACTCAGGTGCGAAGTGCAAGACCCAGGACTCATCTCCTGTGACAATGCCATTAAGAAACGAAGTTTCCTCCTGGTTGTACTGCTGCAGATGTTGCAGACTGCACACCATTCTGTTGCTGGTCTGCTCTGGTGTCAGAGTTTTGGAATCCAATGCGAACAGACTTCGCGGTATCCAAGCTTCTAATGTAATGGTTGTTAATGGAAATCTCGACGGTTTTCTCTGATTCTGTTGTTAATGGCCTCGATAATGGCTGGTATTGCCGGTGAAGCAGGCCGCCCAGAACGTTGTTTATCGTCAAGGCTAACTCTTCCTTCCCGAAACATTTTACAGCATTTGCACGCTTTGGAATAGTCCAGACAGTCGGCGCCGTATACTTCTACCATTTCCCCATGAATTTCAGCGGATTTCTTAACTTTTGCGAAAAGAAAGCTTATAACAGCTCGCTGTTCTGCCGCTGTATATGATGTGATAGCGGCGGCCATTTTTTAAAATAATTCTTGTTATGCAATGTGTATGCATGTACTCAGTCTTCTTTATGGCTATGTTAAATTTTACAAGCGACTATATTTCCTCCGTTAAAAAAAAATGGCGTTAATTTCTGAGATTCCCTCGTACAATATTTCAAACGATAAAAGTTATGACTCTATAAATGTACTTCTTCAGAGGGAGAAACATTTTTGGCCTATTTTTGGCCTAATATAATTTTTCCTTAAATTGCTTAGTTACTCTTACGTAAGTAACATCAAAATAAAAAAAATAAAACTAAACAAAACTTAACTGAAGCAAGGTAAACTTCTTAAGAGAACACATGGTCTTAAAGTAATCAATTAAAAAATTTTCTTAATTAAATCACAGCGTGATTTGAAATAGATTTTATTACAAATAGAGCATAAATAATCATTGGTAATCATTAGGAACTGAGGATGAACGAATCATTAAATGTAAAAGAAAAAAAAATGCATGGCAGTATTCCTCGGTTGTAATTTAGGGTTTCATTTATGCAATCAATTTAAAGAGCTTAGAAGGTTAATTTTGTGCATCATTAATTATATGAACTAAACAGATGTTCCTCGTCTAAAATGCTCAAGCGAGCTATTACAAACAAAATTTTGGCCTTCTAGATCAGTAAAGAATATATGAAGTGTTTTCTTGAAGGCTTTAATTTGTTAACGAAAATTGGGTCGTCTGACTTCTGCATGATGATTTGGAATTCGAGCATTGACATCGGAGAAATTTAATCTATATATAAATAACGCTAGTAGAAATAATTATTTTTAAAAGTTATTATGAAATAAAGTAATTTTAATTAAAAATGAGCATAATTCTGATTTCGTCGGCCATCTTCGTGTTGATTACATTACGCAAAGAGACAGTAAATAATTAGAGCCGCCAAGGACGAATTCATTTTATTTGTAATCAAATTACTTCACTTTCAACCACTTGAATACAGATTTGTAGTTTAGAATGTATAATTCTGTTAACATATCTTTAAACTTAGACATTAAAACAGACAGGTACTAATTAAAACAATGCTGATGGTAATGTGACTGAGACCGGCTAACGCATGAACTTTATTGGCTTCATTTAGAGTCCAAACGTTAAAACTTTTCATTACCAGACTGGAGCTATTTTTGAAAATAAGTTCAAAGGAACATGGACGGTTAGTTCAGAATTTGAATTTCAGCGTTTAAATTAAGGGTGTTCAGTTTGTTCAGAAGGGAATGAGGGGGTGGAAGTTCCTGCTTTCTGCGCTGGCTGCGGCTTTGAAGGTCAAAGGAAGAGAGGAAGAGAGAAGAGAAAGAATGTTTGTGTGGGTGAAATCACGTTGATAATTGCAAAGATTTCTGGCCGATAATTAAGGAAAGAATAGGAAAAAATTCCTATTACCTGGCATTTAAAGAAGAAATTCTAGGAATAACGACCATAAAAGTGAAATATTAAACCTCTATTATATTGCTCGTTTATTAAATTTATTTCATGGAAATATTAAATTTCAAGACAAAATCATCATCTTCAATTAATTTAGATATTAACTTTGATATTTAATTTTCAATTTCTCGGTGCCTTCACTACGTAGGCTACTCTGATGAATTAAAAATATATTCTTGAAAGAGAAACCAAAAAAAACCAAACTCATTTTCTTTTCATTTAGCGTTTTCAGACTACTTAATTTATTTTCGCATAAAAAAATGTTTCAGATTAAACAATTTTTCAAATTCAAAATAATCAGATCTAATTATTGAATAACTTAAAAAAAAGTAAATTGAATTTTCTGAAGAAGTAATAATTTGAAATAAACCTACCACAAATCTCCACCATACTTTACATGTATGTTCTGCTTGGTGACTTGCCATAAGAATATAAAAAAAGCAAAGCGATTCAATTAAAACGATTGCATAGATGATTTGCGTGTTTTTGATGGCAGCCTCGGAATTCTTGAAAATACAAGAATAAAGTTTTGCCGGAAAGTCCTTCTGTAATTGAATAAACTACATTCCATCTTTCATGCTAATATGCCAAATTGCCATCATACAGGAAGATTTCAAAGAACTTTACCCTTTCACTATGTTATAATAACCAATTTCAAACTTCTAACCTAAAGAGCAGAAGATTTCAAAGGTTTGATTCGTCTTCTCACACTGGAAATATGTGGAAATGCGCGATTCGTGAGGCAGAATGAACTCTGTGGCAGTTGTGATTCCTTTTTTCTCACCTTTGACAAAAAATCACGTAAAGGCGGAACGAACGTTTTGTCTTTCACATAACTTCCCTCCCCCCCAAGAAAAAAAGAGAAGGAAAAGCATTGAAGATTTCGGCGGCCAACGACATCATACGCGTCATTGAACTCGGATTAATTTCAAAGAAAGATGTGCGCTCATAAATCAAAACTGAAAATACAGGGTGTTTCACCTAAAGTGAACCAACAGCCAACTTCTAAAATATAAATCTGGCAGAGTACTTTCAATGGAAGAATTATTGTACTTTTATGTGAGAGCTTTTATGTGTATTCCGTTTCCAAAAAACCCCGCCATATTCGAAGATGGAAGTCAACTTTGAAATGTACAATGGTATTTTCAGATTGAACACAACATTTGAGAAATGTTTTATTCTTGGTATTTTCCAATTGATTCAACCGTTAAGCAGATAGAGGCAATGGAAGTGTGGCGTGGATTTAAAGAAAAGGCAAAAAGCAGAAATTGTTCCTAAACACAATGGATTATAAAATGGATAGCAATATTTTTATTTGAACATAACATTTTTACAATAAGGCAAAACAATGGTTGTGCAATAAATGTTGTTATAAATGTTCAAACACATGTCCTTCTTGGCACAGGCGTAGCTAAGGGCGGTCAAGGTGTGCAAAGTACACGGGCGCAACGAATAAGGGGCGCTAAAAAGATATATTGAAGGGATGCTAAAGAGCTAAAAATGAAAATTTGAACACGGGCGCCAAAAAAGCTAGCTACGCCACTGCTTCTTGGTCTATGCTCATCTGTAAGCGAAGTTGCAGAGACCTCTCTGAATGCAATATCATTCCCTCCTCCAACGCATTGCACGCAGCTCGGATCCTGCACTGCATTTTCTCAGGTGTTCTTGGTCGACTCCTGTAAAGTGTATCTTTAGCAGTACCCAAAGACAAAAGTCGAGAAGATCGAGGGGAGGGGGGGGCATTCAATTGGTCCTCCTCGACCAATACATCTGTCATGGAAAGCGTTCGTAACGGCGATCCAAGCTATCTGGGAATAGCGTGGCGGAACGCCGTCCTGCTGTAACCATAATTTGATGAACAAATCATTTAAATTGGTGAACAATTTCTGTTTTTTGCCTTTTCTTTAATCCAATTCAAATCCAAGCACACTACACTTTCCCTGCCTCTATCTCCTAAACGGTTGCATCAATTGAAAAAAACACCAAAGATAAAACATTTCTCAAATGTTGTGTTCAATCTGAAAATGCCCATTAAAAATAGCGGTTTCCATTGCGCATTTCAAAGTTGACTTCCATATTCGAAAATGGCGTCGTTTTTTTTGGAAATGGAATACACATAAAAGTACAATAACTTTTTCATTAAAAATACTCTGCCAGATTTGTATTTTAGAAGTTGGCTATTGTTTCACTTTATGTGAGACCCTCTATATGTGAAACTCAAATATTATTACTTATTGTATTTATCGTATAATGAAAGTGTAAAGTTCGTGATTGTTCATCATGTATCCAAGACAATACAGGGTGTCTAGCAGAATCAATCATTTAAGTTACAAGGATGCTTTTTATATTCTCTCGTATAGAAACTCTCCATTTTAGTAATCAATCATTTAGTAACAATGATTACACTAGTGCGCAAGCGCGGGATGTAGTGACGTAATGATGTATAAGAGAAAATTCCACAAAGCTAGATTGGAAGATCAGGTCCCATCGCATGGCCTCCAAGGTCACCCAATCTGACCTCTTAGACTTTTTTTCTTTGGGGTAAATAAAAACTGTTGTCTATCGGACTCAGGTGCAGGACCTTACTGAACTTCGGAGCGGATATTTAACGCTTGTGTATCCGTCACTCTTCAAATGCTGCTAAACACATGGAGAGAGGTAGAATGCACTCTTGACATTGTTCGAGCCACTTGAGGCGCTTTTGTGGAGATCTATTGAAACTTGGCGAGTTTTCCTAATAGAAAATCAAAATTCGGTTATTCTGCTATTATTAGTATAAGAATTATTATTAACATTTGTTATTGGTAGTAATTCTGCTGGACACTCTGTACATTGATAATTTTAAATCGTTATTTCTCTTAATGAATAATTACGATGTCCATTGACTTCAAATCGTGAAAATGAATTCTTGAAACGTTGCCATTCCTTTATATAATAAACGTTCATTTTCATCTCTTTTTCTACCACATAGATTTCCTCTACCATCACATAGTCCCAGGAGTCGTGAATGTCGATAACACAACCATCGTGAATTTAGCCGGAAGCAATTTACGACTGACAAGATCGGCAAGTAAGTGTAACCTTATTTACATTGAGCTTCATAAGATAACAACCATTAAATCTAATATTCAATTATTACTGTTAGTAGGATATGCAGATTTCTATTATTCTCATAAATTGTTTCAAATTATTGTTTCTCTTTCGGTTTTCATCAGATTAATTAATTCAAAAGGAGAGATTAAAGCATTTACGAATTAATAGTTTCCTCTAAAAATATAAACAGATATGACAATTAGAAATTCTTACAACTACATTGGTAGCTTTGGTTCGACTATACTCACGGAAACTTTTGATGCATACTAATAATGCGGTGTTCCTATAGTTGCGCGCAATCATAAAATTCAGTATTTGTAAACTCATGGAATACAATATACAGGGTGTAAATTTTAAGTTGACAAAGCAGAATAACTCGAAAAATAAGCTTCACACGAAAAAATGCGTATAATCCAAAGTTGATTATTTTCGAGGGGGCATCTGCTGGTGCTAAAATTAGCCCACCCCCCCCGGCCCCTGGGGGTGGGGCGGGGGGCAACTTTAAAATTTCAAATGGGAACCCCTATTTTTTATTGCAGATTCAGGTCCTACATAAAAAACTACGTACATTTTGTCTGAAACATTTTTTTTTATTTTTGGTAGATGGCGCTGTAATTCAAGAAAATCCATTTTATCATTTTTGCGTGGAAATGGTTACGGAGAAATAAAAAATACTTATTTACTTCGTAAATTTTGCCGCAAAGTTATTATTTTATTATTTTTTGCCGCGGATTAGGATAATTTTGTTTTGTTTCGTGGTCATGAGGCCACACAACTTTATAATTATCAAACAAATCAACTGATTAGCTAACTAACTAACCGAACATCCTACGTACTAACGAGTGAACTCATTAACTAACAGAGTAAAAAAGTAAAAGACTGTGTAAAGATGAAGTTATTCCCGTTTAAGATTTGGTGGTCCTTAAAAGGACCGATTGTTTTCGTTTTATTTTTTCTTATTTGCAAATACTTGCAAGTAAATGAATTTCGGGGTGCTTGTATTTCCAGTGAGTCCCCTCGCCTCTCACTTTCGGCCTGCTTGTTGTCCTTAAATCCCTTGCATCTCGCCGTTTTATGAAATTAAATGTTCAAATTGATGACCTCCAACTTCGATGCATTTATTGACTCGTTTTGTAAATTCCTGAACACATCTTGATAACATGTCTGGTGTAATTGCAGCGCAAGCATCTCTTATTCTTTGAATCATGTTTTCGCGAGTGGTTGGCGTTTCCTTATAAACGATATCTTTGAGGTAACCCCATAAGAAAAAATCTGGCGATGTAAGGTCAGGCGATCTGGCTGGCCAATTCACAGGACCTTCCCTGCCGATCCAGCGACCATGGTAAAGTCGATGTAGTACTTCGCGCGCTACTAATGAATAATGCGCTGGACAACCATCATGTTGAAACCACATGTGTTGTCGAAGTTCAATACTCAGGTCTTCAAGTAGATCTGGTAGTTCATTTTCAAGTAGGTTACGATATTTGTTGCCATTCAAATTACCGTCTATAAAATATGGACCGATAAGTTTATCGCCAATTATCCCACACCAAACATTAATTGACCAAGGTCGCTGATGGTTGACTTCTCGAATCCAGTGTGGGTTCTGTTCACTCCAGTAATGCATGTTATGTCGATTAACTTCCCCGTGGTTTGTGAATGTTGACTCATCGGAGAAAAGAACTCGTGCAAAAAAATGTTGGTTTGTTTGCATCTGCTGAAGTGCCCAGTGACAAAACGTTAGACGGTTTTGGTGTTCATTGCCATGTAGTTCCTGATGCATAGATACATGATATGGATGAAATTTGTGGAGCTTCAGCATTTTCCAAACACTCATATGTGAAATTCCTGATTGCCTTGATATTTCTCTTGTGCTCGCATGTGGATTATGAGCCACAGCAGCTAGGAAGGACTGACACTTGATTGTTTTCTCCACAAACAGTAGCTGCACGGGTTCTTTTTTTCTGGTTCACACTACCTTCCGCAGTAAATTGTTTAATAACTCGAACAAAAGAAGACCGTGATCGCGTTTGGCCAGGAAAACGCTGAGCATAAAGCGCGACTGCATTATCAAAATTTCTCCCACTTTCTCCATAAATGTACACCATCTCAATTTTTTCTTCCACAGAAAGATAATTCATAATGTAAATTCAAAAGCAATACGGCGTTGTACACTCACAAAAACAGTTGAAAAATTACAATCTTTTCTTCTAAAGATCAGAATTTAAAATGTAAACATTCTGAAAAAAATGCCAATGTTTACGTTATTTGTTTGTTGACGAAACGTCTTCAAATTACATTGTAGTTAAAACAATGTAGGAATCGAAATGAATAATAAATTAGTTATTTCCACGCAAAAATGAGAAAATGGATTTTCTTGAATTACAGCGCCATCTACCAAAAATAAAAAAAATGTTTCAGACAAAATGTACGTAGTTTTTTATGTAGGACCTGAATCTGCAATAAAAAATAGGGGTTCCCATTTGAAATTTTAAAGTTGCCCCCCGCCCCACCCCCAGGGGCCGGGGGGGGGTGGGCTAATTTTAGCACCAGCAGATGCCCCCTCGAAAATAATCAACTTTGGATTCTACGCATTTTTTCGTGTGAAGCTTATTTTTCGAGTTATTCTGCTTTGTCAACTTAAAATTTACACCCTGTATATTAGGATATTTTAATTCTACCGCTTTGTTTTTACTTTATTTTCTATCTTTTCGGAGATACGAGAACGAAGCTCAAATTACAATAAAAATGGAAAAAATTGATTAAAAAAATAGAAATAGACTCAAGAAAATCATGTTTTCCCAAAATGCAGATTGTACTAAATCTTTCATACTAACAACAACTGCGGATTTTTTTAAAATTACTGTTTACTTATTTTCATACTTTTCAACAGTATTGTTAATGATATTTTTGTTATAATCATTTTGCTAGATGATCTTTTCGTGAACAATGCCGTTCTGACTGGAGAGGACTTTCGAATGCCTTCGAACTCGATAGTTCATGTGATTAAAGGGCTTCTGTGTTGCAATAAAAGCAAATCTCTCACTCCCAAGACAAATCAGACGATTTCTGAAATGCTCCCCAAAATTCACGGTGGCACCTTCCGGTCAATGATGCAAGTCTCCGATTGCGATTCGTCTCTCGATCCACCAGGTGAGAAAGCGTTCCGAGAAATTTGTTTTCAATTGCTAACTTGTGAGGCTAGAAATATAATTTTAAATGTAATCCAATGTTTTTAACCCAATGCACTTCTTTTAAGGTGTTTATACGGTATTCGTTCCAACCGATGCCGCATTCGCTCGATTGGATCCTTTTTATGTGGAACAATTGAGAGGGAATAACTCACAGCTGCGCAATGTGCTCTTATACCATGTAGTTCCTGGACGCTTTCCCTTAACAGAACTCATAGACGGCCGACGAATCTTGACGAAAATGGGAAACGTTATGTTTCCTAATGTACAATACACGGACGGCAATCAAACGGTAATGTCAATTATATAATATTTTGGAGGAAAGGCATGGAAAATTGTTAAAAGAAATTCATACTTTTTTAATGAAAATGCATGGAAATTTAACTCTGCATAATGAAATAATGTAGAATCCAGTCAGAAAGATCAAACGAGTTTTTAATTGTACTTGGGGAAAGAAAAGTGAGCTTGTCCAAATTATATCAGTTACATATTGATTTGAAAATTGCTGCAGTAATAAAATCGATATTTAATGAACTGATTCTGTCAAAAATTGGTCCTGTCTTTTGTTGGGCGATGTAATTGCCTAACTTGCTAAAATTAAAATAATAATATATAAATACTATCTCTAATGATCAATTTAAATTTTATATTTTATAATTAAAAATATATCTTTAAATATTTAAAAATACATTTTAGCTTTTTCTTAAATATTTTATACAAAGCTGGTGTTTTAAAAAAAATAAACTTTAATTTTAACATTACCATATAAAGAAATTAATACAAAATGCTTGAAAGGTATAAGAAAATTAAAGCTCAACTAATTCATATAAGTATCTATTTAAATTTTTTCATTCACTTACAGATAATATCTGTGTCAGGAGTGAAAATTCTTCAGGCGGACATCGTTGCCAAGAATGGGATTATCCACGTCGTGGATCGAGTCATCATGGAGCCACCTGAAGGAAACACCTACGACAATTTAAAAAGAAATAAGAATATAGCGAACTTTTTAGAATTAATTGAACGCAATAATCTAACGCATATTATCGCTGGTATGTAAAAAAAAAAAGTTCTTTCCTTTTAGTTTTTTTTTTTCCCCCTTGTCTTTTCCTGTCGACGTCAATTGCGTTGAATCTTTGCAGGCAAGCGACCATTCACACTTTTCCCTCCAACGAATGAAATCGTCCGAAACTTCACTGCCCTGCAAAGAAATCCTACCCGTAAGCTATCATCTCTACTATAAATATGAATAATCTTTTAAAACTTTAAGGAGTAGTCTTAATATACCCATTAAAGTTCTGTCAGCTTTAAACTGTTTTGATATTCAGATTTGTTTTTGTAAATATTTATTGATATGTTAAAAAAAAAAAACTTTATCGCATTTTTATGTTCTATTTTAATCATTATTAATATCTAATAAAGTGTAAAGAAATTTCACATTTTGACGGCTTCCATATGACAATTCGATATTATACTGGGTGTTCCTTTCAAACCTTTTATATTTTTCAGATCTTAGAACAAACTGTGTGAATGATATAAAAATGAAGCTACACGAACTGGAAACATAACAAAAAATTTTATTTGACACATCAATCTCTAAACATGCACTATTGATAGTACGAGTCCAATCCAAATTAGTAGCATTTAATTTCAGTATTCAAGCTCAATCAGATTGTTTTAGAACACTTCAGTTGCCAGAATTTTCTAAAACCATACCTTAATTGTTTCCCATCAGGTCATCTCCTCAATAAACCTGTCGGTAATTTTCAACTGATATTAAGAACATTGTTACTGGATTTGCGAAGTCGGTCGATCTGTTGCCAATTTTTTCGAATTTTTTGATTTTGACTTCAGATTCGGATAAAGCATCAAAAATTAAGTAAAAGTTATAATAGGCGCACTTATCGAACCGGATCCCAGGACCAAAATGCTTAACTTTAACATCATTTTGGCCATGTTCCCAAATAGATAGGGCTTTGCGCCTTTTATAACTTTCACTCAATTTTTGATGCTCTATAGGAACCTCAAGTCAGAGTCCAATAATTCAAAAACTTGGCGATGGAACGACGATTTCGTGACTATAGTAACGATGTTTGTACTTAACACCGTTATGGTAATGCAGTACCACGCATTCTTAACTGGTTTTATACTGAAATTATTGATTTTTTGTACTATTTTTTGTGTTATTTCGTGGAGTAGCCATTTTGTATTATTTAGTGGGTGACAGGTGAACTTCAAATTCGCGTTAATTATAATCTATAATTATAATTTATCACCATATGTTTGGGATTTTTTTTTTCATTTAATATTAAAGAAAACTGGTAATTGAAATAAATTTATTTCCTTTATTGCACTTAAAATGTAGAAACAATTAATCTGCGCAGTGTGAATAAACCTAAGATGCAAATATGAACGGAACACTCTGTGATTAATTTTTCTCTTTATTATTTTTAAGTGGCATTTACTCGCTTAATCCAATTTCTTTTTAATTCAGACTTGCTCAATTACTTCATTATTGGGAGTCACTATCTGGTCAGCCTAATGTCGCTAAAATACATAGATACGCTCGGTGGATCCAGACTCGTTGTGCAGTTTATTAATGGTAAGATCCAATTTAACTAAAATAAATAAATTGAAAATAAATTGTTCTTTATTATCTTTACTAAAATATGAGTTATTGAAGACCCAATTATATATTATAAATTTTCTTAAAATAAATAACCACCTAGTTAAATTTATATTCTTATGTAAACAAAATCTTATACACAATTGTTTATCAATGAGATCATAAGTGAAATTACCTCATTAGAAATTACATATAAACATACATTCCTTTAATTTCGAATTTCAGAAACTTTAATAATTGGAGGAGTTCCGATTAGAGAAGAAATTCTCACGAGAAATGGAGTGATCCATCCGATCGAAGGAGTGATAGAGATGATTCCATTGCCACCTCTCACCACGACAACTTCGCCGCCCGCCATCCATGGTCTCCCTCCATACCACCGGTCGACTGTCCGCCCTCCATACGCCGGAACTAGTCTACTGGTAAAATACATCAGATTCTATCTCCTTCACCTTGTCTATAATGTAATTACGAATCCACAGGAAGACTTTTAACAATAAACAACTATTAAAAACTTTAGCATAGTGAAATAAAAACTTTACACTATATTCATGTGAAATGATATTTAACTCTGACACTTTCTCTTGTAATTCCATCTTGTTCTCTTTACAGGCTGTCGGCCAGCCAAGCGGATTAGCATCGGTGTTGGACGTAATCCAGATTGTCTTGCAACGAGTGGTTCCTTTAAGGACGCTCATCACCTCGCTTCTTGTGACGAGAATCGGACACGATCTCAGAACTAGTAAGAATGAACATGTGCAAAATTGTGTAGTATAATTCTGATATCCCCGATTTCAATGTTTATTGTTTGAATGTAATGAATACATATTATAGTAGCTAATATACTCACGAAGACTGTTCAATAAGGAAAGTCTGATTTATTCCGTAACTGAACAAGTTCTTTCACAAGTAGACTCCATCCAATTGGATGTTCTTGTGCTAATATGTCTTTCAGTCTTCGGAAACCTAGCTCAACCATCTTCTGATTGCTTCCGAGCATTTCAAATCACCCAGTTAACTGTGAAAGCGAAACCCCCCGCAGTCTCAGTCTTTAGAGGAGGAAAAAGGAAAAAGTTACGAGGTACTAAATTAAAGGGTCTAGCGCATTGTTGTGATGTAAGGTTGCTTATGAAAAAATCCCATCTCAGTCTTTATTAAACAGTCTATGTAACTACTATAAAAAACAGCGGACTTGCTCAACAATATCATGAAAACTCAAGTTTACCGGACGAAACCCGTTGGTTGAGACTTTTTCCAGTAAGCTTAGGATCTGCTCCACAGTTCTTGAAGCATTCTAGGATTTTATCATAATATATTTAATTTACATCGTTCCACAAAAGTAACGAGAGTATCCATTTTTTGATAATGTCTGATCTTGCATGAATGAGAGGGAGTGAGGTGGAGTGGGTGGACTGGCGATGTCGCCAGTAAGACAGATTTGCCAAGGCCATCATCCATTCATGCCAAACCCAACAACTCTCGGAGTTTTCACAACAAACAAGTAGTTCGGGGGAATGCCCCTTCTTTTCTATACCTCTTCTTTAAGCGAGAAAATAAAAACATTAAAGAACTGACGGCATAATTTAAGGAAACTGCGCCTCAGTAGTTCCAGTGTTTAAATTCTTTCATCAGATATGAAATGATGAAGCTTTTAATTGCACGGGACATTCTTTTAATTTTATTTGACTTTTTTTTTTATTTCAGGAGGTCCTTTTACAGTATTTGCTCCCATTGATTTGGCATTCAAACGCCTCAACCCACCGTTTTTCGTAATGTTGATAACCAATAATACTTTTGTTCGAGGTAAGATATAAATGAATTAATATAAAAACTAGGGTTAGTCCAAAAAATTACTATAATATTTGTCTGTGTAGAAATTTCATAGCTACTTTACAAAACCACATTTCATAAACTACCGTTTCAATTCTGTAAATCTTTGGATATTTTTATATTTCTTTATCTCCATGTAAACTCATTTTAGAACTGCTCTATAATCATCTGGTTCCTGGAAGGTACACCTGTGCTGATTTAGCTCAGAGAAATTCTCTCACGACCATTCGAGGCCAGGTGTTAAAACTCCAACCAACAAAAGGTAGGAATCCCAACTTCAAAATAAGATTGATTTAAGTTGAACGTAATACTATAGGAAATGGCATTTGCTCTACGTATTTAATTTTGTATTATTCAGATTGTGCATTAGTTAATGGAGCCAAAATCATTCAACCAGATGTGATGGCAAGCAACGGCATTATCCACGTCGTTGATCACGTCGTGTGGTCCGGAACTATCCCAGCTTTTCCACAAACGACAGGTCTTAGATTTTACCGACAATTAGTATTTAAATAACTGTTAATATTCTCTTATTAGAAATGATTAAACCCAAATCTTGTCCGTTTAATTTGACAAATGGTGACATCCTTATCATAAGGTTGAAATTTATATGAAAGAAATGTTACTGACAATTTTGAAAAATAAATGCGCGTAAATATTTAGTTTTAAAAAACACCTCAACAATTTCAAAAAATTTATTTTTTATTTTTGTGTTTTCTTAGATCTTACTGATCGGCTGGAAAATTTGCAGTCAAATATTACAGGAGTTCTTTTGACAAAGGCAGGACTTTTGCCTCTCATTCAGCAAGGTAAGATCTCAATAAGTGGAATTTTTTTAATCCCCAAAATTCAAATTAACCATAAATCGTTAACAGAAAATCAAGAAGCTAAATAATTTCACTTTTTAAAGGAACACATACATTATTAAGTCCAACGGATTCTGCATGGGGTCTGCTACCCTTGGAGATACGGCAGGAGTTGGAATGGAATCTGCCATCTCTTCGCGAACTTTTGCTTTTCCATCTTGTGCCGAGACGACTCTCGCTGTTGGACCTGGAGGACGACAACTCCCTCAATACCTCCGCTGGACTCCCCGCTTTTCCCTCTGCCGTCACGAAACAGTCTGTCGAGGTAACGCTCTTCTTCCTGTAGTTCTCTTCAACACGTATTGGCTATCAAAACAACTATCTTAGACAAATTTAATTATCAAATGCATGTTATTAGGCATTATGCATAATCGATAAAATTCAATCAAACATTCATAGAATTTTAGTAAATACTTGATTAGCAATCCCTATGAGGTGAAAAGAAATTAAATAAATAATTTTCGAGAAAAGCGAAATTAATAAACAAAGGGAAAATGTAAAGCGATTTGTCATGTGACCCAGACAAAATCTATAATCTAGCTGGCCTTGGTCTATTTCACATGTTTTGCTATTCAACTGTTATTCACCATAATGTCCAAATTAGACCCCGGATTTTGTATGCGATAGTCAAACAAACTGCCTAATAGATTCTTTCATGGTTGCCGTGTTCTTTTCAAGGAACGATAGCTGTTGCGTTTCTGAATCAGGCGGTATCAAAGAAATGAGCTATAGAGTAATTGTATTTCGTATATCGATTAAGCCATCTTAAAATAACTAATTTGTTTTTTATGCTTTGTTTAATGGCATGTAAAGGCGATGGGCCCCTTTCTGAAAAGGTTAACATTAATATAATAAAATTAACATGTTAAATAAAATTATATATTATAATAATATAATTTTTATTATATTGTTGTTATAACTTTAAATTTTTAATTCTAGTTTTACATATAACTTGTATTAAATATTAAATAAAATTAATACAAGATGAGTCAATTAATAAACGTTACTGGAGCAATTTAACAAATACAAGACATATTTCTGGCCAAACTGTTTAATATTTTTCAAAGTAGTTACCTTCTGAGGTTACACACTTATTGCAGCGTTCATAAAGGTTTCGGAAACATGCTTTAAAGCCCTCTGTCTTAACCCTTCCAAGTTCGGCTGTAACGTTCTTTTTGATGTCCTCCATATTCTCAAATCTGTGTCCTTTGAGACTTGTTTTCACCTTTGGGAAGAGGAAAAAGTCTGGTGGAGACAAATCTGGAGAATAAGGAGGGTGATAAAGCTCCACAATTTCATTACTGGCTTAGAACTCCTTGACAAGCACTACTGTGTGCGGTCCGGCATTATCGTGCAGTAAGAACCAACTCCCTTTTGCATGAAATTGTAGCTATTCTCGATGGATTCTCTTAATCAGACACTGCAAGTACTCTTTGCTGACTGTTTGTCCAGGCGGAACAAACTCCTTATGGATAATGCCACCGCTGTCAAAGAAAATGATGAGGATTACTTTTGTTCTTGACTTTTCAAATCGGAATTTGTTTTCGTTATTCCATGCTCTCTTGTTTTGTTTCGGGGTCATATTGATAACACTAGGATTTGTCTCATGTCACAATTGAATCCAAAAAGTTCGGGTTGGCATCTGCAAGCCCGATGAATTCCGTGCAAGCATCCACTCTGTTTCCTTTTTGCTCATCTGTTAAGAAATGTGGCATCAAACCGAGCACACAGTTTCCTTTTGCCCAAATCTTATGTCAATATTAGGCGAATTGTTTCTCAGTTAATGTTTAAGACTTCATCCATCATTTTCAGGTTCATTCGCCGATGACTAACGAAAGTTCTCTCACCTTTTCGATCGTTTCCTGTGTTCGAACATTTTTCGGACGTCCCTTGTGTTTGTCATCTTTCAGCTCTTCCTGGCCATCACGAAATCTAGCGAACCATTGAAAAACACGTCCACGAGATAGTGTATCATCACCAAACACTTAGTTTATCAAGTTGTATTTCCGTAGCGGTTTTTCCAAGTTTAAAACAGAAGTTAATGCTTTCCCTTTGTTTCGTGTTTAATATTGGAACGTCAACTAATGACTGCGTCCCGTTGAACCATGGGAATATATAGGCAACAAGGATGGTTTATAGATCGAAAACACGCATCGTCGTGGTCGCATATGCTTGAACACGATCAAAGTAGCGCCAATCTCGTTTATTAATTATGGAATTTTGCATTAATATAGTTTTTCCACTTTAGATCTGGACGAGAATCGTATGGAGATAAAGTGATAGGTTACGTACAGGCCAAGAGAGAAGGGAATGTGGGTCTTGTAAAATGTAAAAAATAACTAGAGCATAAAGTTACATCGAAAAACTACTTAATCACTGACTGAGCTGCTTATAATTACTAGGTCAGCTGCGATAGCCTTTCTATACTTGATAAAATATCTTAGTAACAACATTATTAAGTAACATGAATATATTCATAAAATATAATTCAAAATAATATTGTTATAAATTAGATAATAAATGGATATTTCTCTTTCCTTTTTTATTGTAAACAGGTGGTGATTGTAGGTGGAGCATCGATTGTGGATCCGGATAAATCATTCGGCCAGGGAATCATTCACGTTGTCAACAAAGTGATGTTTCCTCTGCCCCACGGTGATGTTATCACCACCCTCGCCTCTTCTCCCGACCCCGTTCAAACGATGCTCACCCTCCTGCAAATGAAACTTGCTCTCCTACCTGGTACTTGAAAGTTTAAATATGAATTGAAAATAAAGATACTGCAAATCAAAAGCTTAGTGTAGTTTTATATTTAAGTCTTTAATAATAAACAAACATTACTTTGCAGTGCGACCTTTCACAATTTTTTGTCCATTGGATAAAGCGTTTGACGTTTTCAATCTTCCGCTCGACCGAATATTGCAAGAAAACTCCACGATACTGACAGGTACAGCTGTCATTTACTTGTAATCGCTGCTTAGACTGGAATAATTTCCGAATAATCTATCATTGTGTAGCTATCATTAGATGCATGCCTAATTTTAAGGCAAAAGTTAAAGTTGTGCAATTTTTCCTACGATAGATATCATTAAAGGACACATTGTAGATGGAATTCATTATTTGGCTGAATTTGATGATGAAACTTCTTTATCAACATTGAATGGAGAAAAGCTTACATTCAAACAGACCACAGGTAAGGAACTTCTATAAAAGGACTACTTTATTTTGAAAATGATGTAAATCCATATTTCCTTGTTTTAGAAACTAACAGATGATTATGCAGTTTTGTATACCAACAAATTTTAAAATATAAAAACAGTAAATTGTATATAGATAAAAAGGAACTACTACATCATGTTTAAATTATTTATTTTTCTTAAGTCTTAAAAAACTAATTACATCATTTTCATAATAAACTGAAAGAGTTAAAAAAGAACTTAATAAGTTTCAGAAAAAAGTAGGATGTGTAAATAAGTAGTAAGAATCCATTTTTTCCTGTTATTTATAACTTTAAAGAGAAAACTGATAAAATAGATATTCAATCCTTATTAATATATGGGATGGTGTTTTCTAGATGGCGTTTATGTAAACGGAGTTCCGATCATATCCGGAGATATTCTCTGTACAAATGGAGTCATTCACATCATACCTTACTTCATAATAAGAATTGGCCAGTACGACGCTCATACTATAATACCAGTTTCAAACTTTACATCAGTTACAAAAATAACTGAAATTGGTGACAAAACCACAGAAGCAACATTCACTGCAACAGAGGACGAGTTTGCAACATTCACTAAACCAACACCACGGGAAGATGCGAACAGAACTGTCGAAGAGTTAGATAAAGAAACAGTAACTCCATCATATTCAACTGTTGAAGAACAAGATACATATTCTCCGCAGGCACATGAAATTTACAATGTCACAAGAAAACCAAAGGTTCTGAATGAAACCGACCAACCGATTTCAGAAATAACCGGTAAAGATTTCTTAACGACGGATGGATATGAAACAGTAACCACGGTAGTCACCTTATCAACATTGTCCACAGACCTCACTCACGAAATCGAGATATTAAGTACAGAAAAAACACTTTCAACAGAAGGCGAAAAAGTCACGGAGTTGGATGACACTAAATGGACAGTTTCAGAAATTTCTTCTCCTGTTGATAAAAATCTTACTGACGCGTACGGCATTACGATAACAACCTTAGCTTCAGACACAGTTAAAGAATTTTCCGAATTGGAGTCATCACCAGAAACCACAGGAACTCAAGAAGGAGAGACCATCGCGACAGAAAAAGCAGAAACCGACGTTGAAGAAGGCACCATCGAAACTACAATAACTTCTATATCAAAACAGGTGAGAAACATAACGGAAGAATTCGACATTAGCAATGCAACAACTTTGGCAGAATTATTTGGAGAAGAGAACGTAACACAGCCAATAGTAACAGTTACAAGCGAAAGTTTAGCTCCGGTCACAGGAACAAGTTACACTGATTATCATGACGTCATTTCGACGAACATTACTACTCTATATGAAGTTACTTCAGAAGCAGAAGATAAATCCTTAGCCACGGAAACCGATATCTACTCAACTGTTGAATCGCAAATATATAATGACACAACAAAAAAATACTCAATAGAAGATCAAGAAAAGATTTCTACATCTCCCGGAGAGATAGGTATATCTACAGAGACTACTGCTCGGATAACAGATGAGGACGTATCTACTGAGTCGGAAACAAGGACTGAAGAATCTGCGTTAATAACGGATGAAACGCCCACTATAAACGATACAACCCGACAACCCAAATATTTTACCGGTGAAAGAGAACATACTAGTGAATTTACAGAATTGACAACAGAAAGCATAACCAGAGAAACATATGAACCTGAGATCATCGTCAATGTAACCACTAAAGAATATGAAAACATTACGGGAGTAACTTCCGTAAGTGACACTGAAAAAGACACTACAGATCATTTTGAAAGAACTTCAACAGAAGTTCCTGTCTCTTCACCTGATTATATTACTTATGAAGTAACTGGCACATCTCCGGAAGAAAATCTTACCGATGTTGACCGGATTAGTACAGTTTATTTCGATAATGTTACAGTAGAAGCAACTACACCTAGCATAGAACAAAACGTAACAGATTATGCTCTACTTACGACTAGTGAGATTGAACGAGAAAATATAACCAGCATTTTTGACAATGCAACAGATGAAACGCTTCTTGAAGATACCACACGATACACTGATGTTTACAAAGACACCTCGACTGAATATGTTGGAACAGAAATTCTTAAAAATTTTACTGCTGATTACGAAACTTCCGAGCCAACGGAAAAGATTCCAGAGAAAACGACAAGCATAGAAGAAGAAATTACTCGCTCACAAGATAATGTCACATTCGTAGAACAAGTTACAACCGAAGAATATGAAATTACTACCGATAAAGACTACATTCCTTATAAAACAAGTACAGACATTACAGAAGAAACAACGGAAACTGATGCCTACGCAACCGTTGAATCACAGATCTATAATGACACAACAAGGAAATATCCTACGGAGGATCAAGAAAAAATTACTACATCTCCTGAGGAAATTAGTATTTCTACGGAGACTTCTACTATAGAAGGAGAAACGGATATTACAAGGGAAGCAGAGACGACTGGCATCGGTTATACGCCTGCAGTTGAAGACAAGAACGTAACTGAGGGATACGAAAACTTCACGACGATTGCCCCAACATCAAAAACCGAGGAAGACTTTACCAAGCATTATGAAAATGTATCGACAGAAGTAACTATCACGGAAACGGAGAAAGGTTTCACAACTGAATACGAAAACGCCACTTCAGGAATAACAGAACTTTACCCAGAGAAAAATGTTACTGACGTCTATGATCACATTGCAAACGAAACTTTGGAGTCTGTAAGTCCTTCAGAAGTAGATAAAAATGTTACCGTCAGCGAAACTGTAACTCCAATAGTCACAGGCGTTTATGAAAACATTTCAACAGAAGCAACTGATCTAGAAGATTTTAAAAATATCACTAAATACTATGAAAAGATTACACCAGAAGAACCACTTGACAATGTCACTCTTCCTTCTGAAGACACCGAAGTGACTAGCGAATATACAAAGATCACCGAAGTTGAAGAAGTAACTGAAACGGTATCTGGAGATCAATCGACTTTAACATCAGAGATTACAGAACTGGATACGTTTGCTACCGACGAATCTATTATTTCTAATGACACGTCAAGAAGACCCAAAGAATACGATGGTACTTCGCCCGAATATGAAAAGACCACCACCGAATTTGTGGAAATCGATAAAATCACAAAAGAAGGAGAACGAATAAGTAGTGAAGCAACAGTTTCTATCTCAGAGAAGGTTTTCACTGATATTCCTGAAACATTCACTAAAACATCGATTCCAGATGTCCAGGAAAATATTACCGAATACGTGGAGACTTTGTCTTCTGAAACTATATCAAAAGAAGATAAAAATGTTACCGTGAGCTATGAAGACATTACGTTAGTTACTACAGAAATATATATAGGTAAAAATATTTCCGATTCTTACGACCAAATTGCAAATGCCACTTTGACGAGCATTACTACAGGTGAAGAAGAAAATATAACAACTGAAGTTTCTTCTGTTGGTACAACCGAAAGCATAACTGGGGTAGAAAACGCTACCAGCGCAACAGAAATTCCTGAAGAAACTTTGACTCCTGTGGTTAGTACAGAAGTTGCTGAAAATGTTACCATCATTCTTGATAAAACTTCTTCAACTGAATCAGTAGATGAATTTACAAAAGAATATGAGAATGATACAAAAGAATATGGAGATCAGACTTCACCTAGTGAATATGAAATTAGTACACTGGTGACGACAGAAGAAGGCACAGAATCTCCGGAAGATGTATATTTCACAGACGAATCTCATATTTACAACAAAACAACAAAGGAGCCAGTGTCAACCCCAGAAGATTTCATAAAGACTGTTACAGAAGGGATTACTGAAATAACTGATATTTCAACAGAAACAGGCAAACCAGAAGATGAAAAGTATGTAAATATCACAACTACTGTAAGCCCTACGGAAGAAAGAAATTTCACTGTGGAATATGAAGTACCAGAAGTGCGTGAAAGTTCAGTTCCAGAGGAAGGAGTTACGTATTCGGACACAACTGAAGAATATGAAGGATTTACAAAAGAAAGTACTGGCCCTAGCATGGTTACAGACATTAAAACAATTTACGAGAACGCATCTTCAGAAATACCAACTTCAGTTAGTGATTTGGAGGTATCCACTGAACAAGAAATACAAAATGTGACGGACACAGTCGAGATTATTACTCTCGAATCTTCTACCCCTGTTACTGATGCAGCAGACAATGTTTCCTCTGAGGTTACTAGTCTACTGCCAGTTTCAAATTTTACATTCTATGAAGAAGCTTCCACGCTATCACCATCAACTTATGGAATACCTGCTATCGACAAGGGGTTGACTGTTGATTATGGCTATATCGATGAAAATGCTACTTCTCGAATACCATATGAGGACGTTTCTACTGAGTCGGAAACAAGGACTGAAGAATCTGCTTTAAGTACGGATGAAACGCCCATTTTCAATGACACAACCCGACAACCCAAATATTTTACCGGTGAAAGAGAAACATCATCCACCACTCCCGAAATAGAAATCACCAGTGAATTTGCAGAATTAACAACAGAAAACATAACCAGAGAAACTTATGAACCTGAGATCATCGTAAATGTAACTACGAAAGAATATGAAAACATTACAGGAGCAACATCAGTAAGTGATACGGAAAAGGACACTACAGGTTACTTCGAAAAAACTTTAACAGAAGTTCCTTTCTCGTCACCTGATTATGTTACTTATAAAGTAACTGGCACATCTTCGGAAGAAAATCTTACCGATGTAGAACACATTACTACGGTAAGCCAGTTCGATAATATTACAGTAGAAGCCAGTACATCTAGCACAGAAGAGAATGTAACCGATTATGCTCTACTTACGACTAGTGAGATTGAACAAGAAAACATAACCAGCATTTATGATAACGCAACAGATGAAACGCTACTTGAAGATACCACACGATACACTGATATTTACAAAGACACCTCGACTGAATATGTTGGAACAGAAATTCTTAAAAATTTCACTGCTGGTTACGAAACGACCGAGCCAACGGAAAAGATTCCAGAGAAAACGACAAGTATAGAGGAAGAAATTACTCGCGCACAAGAAAATGTCACATTCGTAGAACAAGTTACAACCGAAGAATATGAAATTAGTACCGATAAAGACTACATTCCTTATAAAACAAGTACAGACATTACAGAAGAAACAACGGAAACTGATGCCTACGCAACTGTTGAATCACAGATCTATAATGACACAACAAGGAAATATCCTACGAAAGATCAAGAAAAAATTACAACATCTCCTGGGGAAGTTACTATTTCTACGGAGACTTCCACTATAGACGGAGAAACTGATATCACAAAGGAGACGGAGACATTTGGCATCGATTATACTCCGGCAATTGAAGAAAGAAACGTAACTGAGGGTTTCGAAAACTTCACGACAATTGCCCCAACATCAGAAACCGAGAAAGACTTTACCAAGCATTATGAAAATGTATCGACAGAAGTAACTATCACGGAAACGGAAAAAGGTTTCACAATTGAATACGAAAATGCCACTTCAGGAATAACAGAACTTTACCCAGAGAAAAACGTTACTGACGTATATGATCACATTGCGAACGAAACTTTGGAATCTGTAATACCTTCAGAAGTAGATAAAAATATTACCGTCAGCGAAACTGTAACTCCTACAATCACAGACGTTTATGAAAACGTTTCAACAGAAGCAATTGATCTAGAAGACCTTGAAAATATCACTAAATACTATGAAAGGATTACACCAGAAGAACCACTTGACAATGTCACTCTTCCTTCTGAAGACACCGAAGCGTCTAGCGAATATACAAAGATCACTGAAGTTGAAGAAGTAACTGAAACGGTATCTGGAGATCAATCGACTTTAACATCAGAGATTACAGAATTGGATACTTTTGCTACCGACGAATCTATTATTTCTAATGATACGTCAAGAAGACCCAAAGAATACGATGGTACTTCGCCCGAATATGAAAAGGCTACCACAGAAAAGGAAGCAGAGGGAATAACTACTGAAGTAGGTGCTTCTACTTCAGAAGACCTCTTCACCGAAATTCCTGAGGTTTTCATGGAAACCTCAATCCCAGTTACGGAGATAAATGTTACAGAGTATGTTCATAAAATTTCAACGGAAACTACTTTGTTAGAAGAAGAAAGGAACGTCACTCTGAAAGATGAGAACATTACTTCAGTATCGACTAAAGAGGAACCTACTATAAGCGTTACATTGGAGACGATTGCTGATTACGGAAATATTTCTTCTGACACCACTTCCTTTGGCACAACTGAAACTGCTTTCGATGCAGATAATATCACTAGTACATTTGAAGAAAAGAATGTTACTCTTATTTACGAAATTAGTACAAGCGCTAGTACTACTCCAGAAGACACTACAACATTTACTGATCATGAAGTGTCTGTCAGCAAAGCTGAAGAAAAAGTGACTGAAATATATGAAAATTTTACTAAAGAATTTACTGAAGAAGACGCAACAACGGAATACTCCCGCGTTACAAGCGAAAGTGAAGTCACCCTTGTTGAAGACACACTTACCACAGATTTATCCACTTCTACAGATTTGAATGAAACTGTCACAGATGAATCAGGAATCTATAGCGAAGCGACAAGAAAACCGAAACAGTACACAGGTGAAACCGAACCAACTTCTACGCCTTTGGGTGAAACATTGAATGTAACTTCTTCAGAGACAACTTATGAAGATATAGAAGGAAAAACAACTGAATTGTATCCAGCAACTTGGTACTTAGAAGATAATATCACTATATATGACAATATTTCCGTTACAGTGTCTACACCAGAAGTTGAAGGCAATGTTACTGAGTATGAGAGTATTCTTACTACAGAGCTAACAATTTCTAACGTTACCACGAGTGAAAAGGAAACATATGACAATTTTACGGAATATACCGTCAAAGAAAAAGAAGAAACTTCATCTACTTTAGAAGATCAGCTAAGTACTAAATCAGAAGTAACAGAAATAGATACTTCTATTACAGAGGAAACGGCTACTTACAAAGATGCGTCACGAGAGCCTAAACTGTATGACCAAACTTCTCCAGAAGAAGAGTACCTCAGTACAACAACGGAATCTGCTGGCCCAATATTCGTAAAGAATATCACAGAGGCAGACAAAATTTCAACTGAAAGCGAACCAACCATTTCCGATATAGAAAAACCGCTCACTGAAATTTATGAAAACTACACTACAGATAGTTCTGTAACAGAGTTGAAAGAAACTGTCACAATAACGCCTATTCTGGAAGAAGGAAACGCCACTACAGAACTTACAGACATTACAGAAATTTACAGAGGAAAGAACATTACTGATATTTATGATCAAGTTGTAAATGTTAGCTTTATTCCAGAAGAAAGTACAACAATCGCTTATGAAACAACTGCTTCAGAAGAAATTGCCAGCGACCGCCCCGTTGAAGTCGTAACTGCAGTTTACGATACCAATAGGACTACAGCCCATACAGATAAACTTGAAGTAGAAAATATTACAGATGCATATTATGTCGTGACAAGCGTTAGTTTTATCCCAGATGTCAAGACAGATTTTACAGGTGAAACAGCTTCAACAGAAGTCACCATGCTTGATAAACTTCCTACATTGAATG
This sequence comes from Rhysida immarginata, assembly GCA_023313115.1. Lineage (NCBI taxonomy): Eukaryota > Metazoa > Arthropoda > Chilopoda > Scolopendromorpha > Scolopendridae > Rhysida > Rhysida immarginata. The sequence continues at coordinate 1,045,988 of JAHWFO010004152.1, read as the reverse complement.
TATCGCTCCCTGAGTATACTGTTAGCGATGCGCAAACCACAGGGGCAACAGAAAATTTAACGGAGCAAGTTACTACATCTTATGAAACGGGTGAAACAGAGGAAGGTGAAGTGACAACTGAAAAAGAGGTGACCAGCCTACCAGATGTTACTTACGAACCGGATACTCTCGTAACGGACGAATCGGCTGTTTTTAACGCCACCACTCTCAGGACACCTAAAGATTTTACAGGAGAATATGAAAAAACCAGCTCAGAAGCACCATACATTACTACTGAGTATGGAGATAAAACCGACGAAGTAGTAACTGAAGAAACAAAGGAAATCGTCACTGAAAAATATGACAATATAACAAGTGAATTCGATTTGGAAGAAAAATCTACTGAACCGACAGGCATTACTTTGCCTGGAGAAATAACACCTGTCACAAAAGAAAAAGAAACTAGCGAATACGATTACGGCACAAGCGTTTCCGAAAAAGAAACAACCGTCAAAACTATTTCTACAGAAGAACCTTTTACAGATTATGTAGAAAAAATTACTGCTGTTTACGAAAATGTTTCATCCGTTGTTACAGAGGAACTGGAGAAGAACGTAACCTATCTTTATGAGATCATCACAAGAGAAAGCGTCGTCCCATTCACAGAGGAGAGCTCTCCCGGTGACTATGAAAATATCTCGACAGTCATTTCAGATGATACGAAAAAAGTTACAACTAGTTCCGCCGAAACCAGCCCATCATCTGTATCACTTGAAGAAATCACTGCCAGTAGTACTGAAAAAGGTACAAGTGACGAATACGAAGTCGTTACGAAAGAGTTTACAGTGACAGATGCGACCGAAAGAGATGTCAATGTTACTATGAAAGAAACCACCGAATTCAAAGAGGGATTATCAACTCATGTCGAAGGTATCACTGAATCTGTTCCAGCAGAAATCGACACATACGCCACTGACGGGTCTCATGTTTACAATGAAACTTCACGGAAACCGAAATATTTCACGGATGAATCTGAACAGACTTCAGAAGCGGCGGAGGTGACGTCTGAGTTGTCCACCACGGAAATAATTTACGACAAAACTGCAACAGTGGTGGACGAGACAGTTACAACATTTAAACCATTACTGAGTACCGAAGGTAATATTAACATAATGCTTCTTCATTTACTTCTTAAGCACTCTTATTATTATAAGCTCTCTTTAATGGTATTATTTCATTATTTATTGTTATTACAGAAGCCTATTCTTCTGTAAAGGAAGATTCTTTCACCACTGAAGGATATGAGGTATCGGATATTTATCACCCGTCAGCAACAACGCAACCTGATACTTCTCTGGCTACTACCATCACTTCAGGTAGAGCGATCTTACTTTTTATTTATTCTCATTTTTAGAACGACAACATATATTAATTCCATATCTACTAATTTCAGTTGAATATGAATCTACGGAGCTTCCCGAAGTTATGGATACTCTTCCTCTTTCAACCTTGAAAGAATTACTCGATAAAATTGGGCTCACCGAAAATATAACTCATGCAGGTAAATTCATTAAGAGTTTAATCTCATAATGCTTCTTCACTTGACCGCAATATCGAGTATATATACAAGGCCATATCGCTTTTGTAACAATCCTCAATCAAGCAAGCAGGAAATATGAAAATTATCTATAAAATGTTGTTTTTTTTATTTTCTCTAACAGGCCCACTTACGATATTTGCTCCAACCGATTCTGCATTTGATTCATTGAATAATAAGAGTTTGCAGGATCTCTTCTCGGACCAAGAACAGACAGCGGATATTCTTCTCTTCCACTGCGCACCCATTCGTATCTCAATGAAAGACATGAAACACCTGATATCGGCCCCAACCCTTTCCGGAAGACCGCTTTTCATTAACACCTACCAGAGGAAAGGAGTAAGCGATATTTCAATTTTTAATTAATTCATCTGTAAATAGAACGTTATAAATGTCTCATATTTATTGTAATATCACAGCTACATAATACAGTGGAAATCTCTAAATATTTAATATTTTTCATTTACATAATCTATGTCTCAGGTGACTACCATTCAGGTGAATGGGGTGCCACTGAAACCGGAAGAGCACGTAGCGGGCAATAGCACCATCTTTCTTATTAGCCAGGTCCTTCGGCCGCCGTCCGGAGATCTCACTTATGTCATCGAGAATCGTCTGAATCTAGAGACTCTGCTGGCTAATCTCATGCAGAATGATTTACTTCGCTTATTAGCAGGTAATTGCCATAAAATAGTTTTATATTAACATTTACAATAAATACGTTTCCTTGCATACAATATATTTACAGTGAAAATTGTCGATTTCAACGTAACTACTTGAGATGTACGAAAAATGAAGTCTTATATTATTACGATGACTTTATCACCAAGTAATTTTTAATACTTCTTCAGCTTGTATCAAAATTCAGTTCTTTCAACCATATTGATTTCAAAATATAGATTTCAAAATTCATGATCGTTAGTGGCAGGCAGTATATATGAGCTATTTTTTTCATATCTAAAGATATTAACACCGGTAGATCTTCAGTTTATTTCTAAACACATAAATATAAAGAAAGAATCAAAATTTATTAAATTACAGATATGCGTTCTATAGTCTGGTTCCGCTATCTATAGTCTGGTTCCGCTGGTACCAGCTTTCTATCTATGAACTAAAAACGAAGCGCGCATGCTCAAGCTGGTATCATCCCCGACTGAAACTATTCTAAGGCATATGCTTGAAGCTTGTATTTGAAACCTCCCACTAATGGAAAAATGCACATATAATTTTTAGTTTAAAAAAATTAGTAACTTTTTCGATTTAGGATTCAGTTGCGAAAAAAAAATCGAAATAACAATATCAACTAATTATATTTTCTTGTGGTGAATTGGAGCGACACGGTAAAATGGTAAAACTACATTTCGATTCTAGTTCATTCTTATGTATGTTTTCCAATATAGTTATGTTTAGTAAAATAGGACGCTATTCTATTTGGATGATGTGCGCTAATGTGAATAAACCTACGTGATACGATTTTGTTTACTATGCACCTACGCACAACAATAATTTTAACACACTATACAGCAAAATGATGCTAGAGTGAAAAAATGTTATGTAACAAGCTTCTACTTAAAATCGTTCTACGCATATAAAAATATATTCAATAAAGCATGCTTTAATGCAGGGTTTCTCAAACTGTGCTCCGCGGACATGTTTGAAGTTATACCGGGTGATCCAAAAGTGTAATACATTTTTTTTACATTGTTAACGATGTTCTCAGTGTTTGCGCGTGCCTCGTGATTCTTATGAAAGCATTGAATTGCTGGAAAGCAAACACTGAAAATGTCGTTAACAATGTAAAAAAAATGTTACACACTTTTGGATCACCCGACATAGATTAAGAAATACCGGTATTTCTTAATCTATGCACCCGGTATACAGTATATACTGTGAGGTTTATTAGTGCTCCGCGTTGAATTCCAATTTCAATTGAAGTGCTCCGTGACTGAAAAAGTTTGGGAACCTCTGCTTTAATGCATATACAAGTTCGATCAGACATTTAGCGAAGCATATACTTAGTTACAAAATCTTTTTTATTTAATTCATAAAATATAATTGGTATGCGAATTCATTATCCGTAGAAGCCATGGGCATTGGCAGCTTCTGTATTTGAATTGTATAATGAATTCAAAAATATTCAAATTTCCCAGTGCTGTATTTAATATGAGGTGAGTGGGCTCATAATCTACGGACAATCCACAATAATAATAATAATAATAATAATAATAATAATAAATAAAAACATTATCATTAACTTGGATCTTCCAAAGTGTCCTAGCACAGGGCCTGCAGTTGCCTTAATCCGGCACAGACCATTATCGCTAAAAACTGCAGATTTCGAGAAATTTATTTAAGTTAAAATGACGATAATTAAAAAAAAGTTCTTTAACATCAAGAAAGAATTGTCTTGAATACATGAAAACTCAAACAGGGCAAGCATTAAATAAATAAAATAAAATTAATCGATCATGGAAAGAAAAAAAAATTCTTTCATTCTCGGTAGTATCTTAAGTGCATTTCTTTGCCACTGAAAAGTGCGAGATCCGGGTCCAATAACGAGGAACAAGCAATTACAGAGATTACTCATCCATTCAAATCAAAGTATCTCAAGGACGAGTTTAGGCAATGAAAATCTTCATTATTTATTATTTTTTTTAAAAAATTGCTCTATGATTCACAGTGACTCAATCCTATGATTCGTGTTTAGCGTTCTTAAAGAGTTGCTTTCATTTCAAAGACTATTATGATTGTTTTATAAAAAGTTTATACAAAAATAAATAAATAATTGTTTGTTTACAAGTTCCTCGTAATAAAAAAAAACTATTGTCAGAATAATGGTCCAAAAAATCCCAAAATGATCTCTTTGGCATTAAAAAAATTATAACAAAAAATTTTTGTAAAATTTATTCATTTTAAACAGGTGAAGGCCCCTTCACTCTTTTTGCTCCGAATGAAAAAGCTTGGATGAGGTTACCTCCCAATTTACAGATATCCTTCTCTCAAAGACCAGAGCTCCTTAGAGGTAAGATGGTCCTTATTTTAGTACTCTTATATAGTATATTCTTGTTGATATTTTGTGGTTTCTCTGAGGAATTATCTTCTCTCCTCCAGACTATCTTTTGAGTCACATCGTTCGTGGCGTCATTTATAGTTCATCATTCCAGTCAGGAAATCAATTCAAAACCGTCAACGGAAAAGTGCTCAGGATAAAACTAGTGGGCAGTGGTGAGTATTAACTGCGTTAAAATTTTCTTTAAAGAGTTCTTCCCTAACAATAATTATATTATGTTACAATTTCTTTACTTTAAATTAATTTCTTCTTCCACTCTCTTTCTTTAGATGTTCGTGTGAATAATGGCAAAATAGTGCAAAGCGACATTTCGGCCACTAATGGTGTTGTTCATATCGTCGACTCAGTCCTTATTCCTCTCGAAGAACCACTGGTAACAAATATAAAAAGATTTTATTATATCCTTTTTTTTTTTTTTTACTTTTAAAATTTTCAGTCGTCAATAAAAAATTTTCAAATCTATTTAATTCTAGGTAACTACAGACCACATAACTACAGATCTTTCAATACTGCTTCATGAAGGTAAGTATTTAAAAAAATATTTTTCGAAGTGAATACCAATTCTTTTTGTTATTAATGATTAACTGTTCTCTTGATTTCAAGCTGAAACGATACCAACGAGTCCTTGGAAATCATTACATAGTGGAAATGCCGTTATTCAGGAAATGCGAGATTTGGGTCTATTGAAATTTGCTAAATTAGTCTTGAATTCTGGATTTTTCCACGTACTGAAATCTCTTCGTAAGTTATGAAATACGTTTACAGAGGTTGAGTACGTTACAACTGAACGATTTAGAACTCTCCAAACAATACGAAAACCCATGTTCTGTTTGGTTGTATCTACATTGTTTTATCCGGTTATCATAGTTGATTTTGCAGCGCAGTTTCCATTCAAGTCGTTCTGCTCCCTTTTTCGACAAACTTTCTCAGTTCGTCCAAGGTACGTGGTCTCCTATTCCAAAGGGAAGTTTTAAGAGTCGGAAGCCGTAGAAATCAATCGATGAAACGTCAGATGATTTTACAGGGATATCTTCTGTATGGCCTTTTTCTGTACTACCGATGAACCACTTGCCCCCGTTTATGGCAAGAATTTGGAGATTTTTAGCGATAATGTTGGGCGACAAATCTAGCAACTAATATTTGCGTTATTGAATTTTCTACCGAGATGAGATACTTCACTTTCTCTAATATCCCAGGTGTGAGTCTTTCTTTGAAAGGGCATGGTTCAGCCAACGTTGCCGGTATTGGAATCTTCCTATATTGCTCATTCCTGCCCTGGAAAAGCTTAACCATTTATATAATAGAAAGGACTTGTTATATATCCCTCCTAAAATCGGCCAGTTTTTGGTGGCATACACCAAAACCTCTTCCAACAATTGGCCGTGATAGCAGTGGGCTCATTTTATAGCTTCGGTCAACCTCGCTCACATTACGTTCACAAGCTGTGATATTGGCACATTCAAATCGTTTAATTATACCGTACTCAACCTTGTAATTATGCAACAAGTCTGATACCTGTGAAAATTAACGAAAAAATAGAGAGGACTGATAAACAGTTAAAATTGAATTTCTAGTTCATTTAAATAGTCATCACTTAAGTATTATTATAGATGACTGATTCTGTTTAAAAATCATTAATTAGAACTTCTTTAACTGCATACGGCTCTACAATTTTTAAAATTTTAATCGCCTCATTATATTTTCATATATTGTTAATTGATTAACCTTAAAGGAGAACAGCAGTTTCTTTAATTATGACAAATTCAGATAATGATATTCAATATTATTTTTATTTTCGTTTAGGATACTTCACAATATTTGCGCCGTCAGATGAAGCGTTTGAAACAATAGAGCCGCTCTTTTTGGACGTTTTATATGCAAATCCCCTTCAATTATGGCAGTTTCTCCATTTGCATGTAGTTAATGGCATCTATTATTCGTTCAACATTACAAACGGAACGATGACAACGTTAAATGGAGACAACCTCACCGCATTACGACACCCAAACGGTCAAGTAAGTTATATTTTCCGTGATTTGTGTTATTTGAATCTTGTTTAAGAGCTATGCCGTTCTTTTCTTAGGAGCATTTCGCTGGTAAAAACAATTAAAATTCGATTAAATGATTAAACAGTTAGCGTTCTTCAACCTTTTAACATCAGCAAACTTCGGCACAATTCTGATTTTTCCTCAAAACATCTAGAGGGTATGGGCGCTAAATTAGAAATATTTGTTGCACTAGATGGAATTATAAAGCTTTATGAATTTAATAATTATGCCAGCTCGTTGATCAAGTGCTTAAGGAACTCAAATGTAACTATTCAGAAATTAATGCTCTACATTTCCTTTCTCAGTCAATAATAAAGTAGAAAAATGAAATGTTGTAGCTGCGTATTTGAAATTTCCCGCGTTTGTGTTTGGAATTGCACAGTATTCCGACGTATAGTGCACCTGTAACAAACTAGAGGGAGATCGAAATGTGGTGCGCATCGAGCTGAAAAAGTTGTTATAAACTGTTTTGCAATTACTATAATTGCATCTCCTACTGCAAGATGGTACTGTAGGACTACTTACAACGAGTAGAAACGCCATACGAAGTCTGCAGTGTTGCTTTGTTTATTGCTTGACAGACATATCTATTCCCAAGAACAACGACAATGACGACGAGTTTTCATTGTTGAACATTATTTTGCCAATCGCTCTTATGCTCGTATTACATACGAGTTTCGCCGAAAATATCCAGATTCTGCAGTTCCTAACAATTCGACGATAACCAGAATGATTAACCGTTTTCAGGAATGTGGACAGGAAGAGATTCGGGAGACCGGCCATTTTGACCAACGCTAAACTGGGTGACGTGGAGAGAATATTGCAGGCGTCCCCCTTCAAAAAGCCTGAGGAGATTCTCAGCGCAATCAAGGATTTTGTACGGAAGTGCTCAGAAAGCGATTAAAAAGTTGTACACAGCAAACATGATATGACAGTTGTTCTTGGGAACATGACACCTCCGCCAAGCAATAAACAAATCTAGACTGCAGACGTTGTATAGTATGACCGATACAACAGATTACGTTTCTACTCATGGTCAGTACTACTACAGCGCCATCTTGCGGTAGGTGATACTAGTTATAATTACTGCAAATACTATTTATAACAATATGCAGTTTGATGTGCGCAACTTTTCGACCTTCCTATATTATAAAGGCGTCTTAAACGAATCGCATCCAAATCAACGAGCTGTAATAGAACACTTGGTTGGGGGAAAGAAATTTGGTGAACATTTATAGGGTCACCGTTCGTCGTTGAACTTAAAGCCACAGGCTACGTGAACAGGATAAAAGTTGGTACAAGTAAGGCTTGTATGCACTTGTTTCTCGCCGGTGTACGGCCGTAAATATTGGGAATTACTTGATAAACAATGTGTATAAAATAAACTTTCATTCATATTGCGAATAATTTTCATAGATTTTGAATAAATAGTTGAAGAAGCTTTCTGGTCAAGTTTTTAGAATTTGATGTTCTCTAAAACAAACAAAATAACATCTCCCCCTTTTTCTGCAGATCACCGTAAACGGCGCCAATTTAATCCAAACCGACCGACATCTTTTAAAAGGCGTCTTACATGTGATCAACAACATGATTTTCTTGCCTGAAGAAACTTCACTTGAGACGCAAATTGAGCAGCGCATGCCTCACCTAAGAGACGCCGTCAGATGGCTTCAGCAAAGTCAACGATTAAACGGTAAGATACACATGACATATATGTCATTAAGATAAAGTTAAGAAAAAAACACAGGCATACGTATATCTGCAATATAAACCGTATAATTTAAGCATTAAACTTACTTCGTATTGACTAGGTGGGTCGTTCACGTTTTTCGCTCCATCGGGAAGTGCTTGGTTGAAGGCGACAGATGACCTCCACAAAATTTTCAAATATGACCAGATTTCTCTCACAGGTAAAAATTATTTTGACTACAAAATACATATTTTAATCGGAGAGTAAATAAACAAGAGCGTTAAACGTTAAAATTAAATTTTTCTCCTCCTTATTCAACAGAAAGTTTATTAAACCATATTTGCATTCCAAAGATGTTAAGTTCTAGTCTTGTTCACAATTCGGTGTGCACAACGCTCTCTGGCAAAAAACTCTACTTCAAAAAAGAAGGTAAAATTGTATCTTATTTTGGATTCCAAAGGCAAATTATCGGTTCTAACCTAGCCTAACCTATTCCCAGTTTATTAACATTATAATTTTTATATTGCAGGACAAAAGCTCTTGGTCAATGGATCCCGTCTCCTTCACATGGATATTCCGTGCAAAAACGGAGTCATACACACCGTGGACGCTGTGTTCCTCAACGGACCCGAGGCACCTTCCACTGAAGTGGATCTACACCCTACTCATCCAAATGGATGGCGACCCAACTACCCTTTCCCTATGGGAACTTTCCACCCTCTTTATAACGATAGCTACTGGCAGCAGCCCAGTATCTCTTTGACAACCGGAACTTTTTACAAGCTTCTAGAACGAGCTGGAGTTCTTGAACGCATCAAAAGTGGTAAGAATGTGAAGGACGTAAGAAATGTTGATTAGTTGAGCTTCGAAATTTATCGAAATATATTTAAAACCCTAAATTAACTAAATTTCATATTAGTCTATTAGTCAGTTTACTGTGATGAAGTTTATTATTTTTTTTCTTATTTCGGTTACTGATATTAAAACTTTAAATATAGAGGCTCTTCAATCCATCCATTTTAATCATTTTTTTTTTACTCGCAGGTTCTTACACATTGTTCGCTCCAACGGATTCAGCCTTTGAATCTTTCCCGCTGTTGGAGATGATCACAAGGGAACCGCGTATGTTGCGCCAGTTGGTGTTGTCGCACATCATTCCGGGCAGAGCCTCGCTCTTCAACATCTTCATCGGTGCCTCTCCGATCACCCTCTCCAATTTAACCCTTCGTTTCACTACGGACAAAGGCGTAAGACCTTGCATCTATTAAATAATGTTTCCTTAACTCGTCTGATGAAAAACTGCATAATCTGCGCAATTAAATTTCTTTTAGTCTGTGTTTGTCAACGATTCTGTCATTCTGGGGAAACGAGAGCGTGAAAATGGCAACCAAGTATTCATCGTGGACAAGGTGCTAACATCTCCGAACATTAACACCATCAGAGACATCATCCGAAAAGATGAGAAGTTATTTACTCTGAATACCTTAATACCAGGATCCCATGTAGAAAAAGAGTTAAATGGTAAATGCAAAGCAAAACTAGTTTACAAAAGTAATTTGTAAGCGAAATTAATCAAGAATGCCAGAATTTCTTATTTGAAGATTTTACAATAAAATATCACAAGCTTAGAGGAAAAGTATTAATTAAAATAAATTTAACCATAATTCTAATCTCTTTTCAAACACATTTCAGAGAAAGGGCCATTCACTCTGTTTTTGCCGACAGATTCGGCTTTTACTACAGTAAGCACGCATACTTTGGAATCCCTGAGAAACAACCAAACCGCTATACGAGGTAAATGCAACGAAATCCTTACGGTAATATTTAATTAAAATCTGTATGCAAACATAGCCTGATTTGAACTTTTCGTTGTTATAGAATTCATATCTAATATCATGTTGGATGGATTTTATTATGAACGAGATTTACAAGAAAAAACCTCATTGAGGACAATCGGAGGGAGTTACTTGAATTTTTCGCACAAAGGTATAGATAATATTTTCATGTACAATTTAAGACTAATTGAAATAATGTTTCACTTAGGTGATGAATTTTATTAACTGCTTTGTAGGTGATAAATTAAAGGTCAACAATGCGCCGATTGTCAGAACTAATGTGACAGCAGCTAATGGAATAATACATTTCGTAGATAAGGTAATTGGAGTCAAACAGAAATGAATCGACTTCTTTTTCTGTTTCCTAATTCTTTGCTGACGTATCCTCTATATTTACTTTTCTAAAAGATCTTATACGGAATCGAAACCGTGGAATTGGTGACGACGGTAGCTCCGCCCATCAATAAGAGGGACGTCGACATTCTCACCTTGGCAAAGACGTTGAATTTGACAGTGTTCGCTAATTTTGTCAATTTAACGAAAGAAATTCAAGAGGATCTTTCTCAACAAAGTAAGTGGAATTAATACATTTTTATTCAAACTTTTAGAATTATATATTCAAAGACCATTTTCAATTTTTTTATCGTAGAATACTTTACCATTTTCGTTCCATCGGACGAAGCCTTTCAAGCTTTGCCACCATCGCTCTTCCAAGAGCTGCAAGGTGACAGGAAACGTCTGAAGAACTTACTCCTTTATCACATGTTGCCAGAAATGTTGCCCACGAATCTTATGCAGAGTGAAAGGTTATACGACACTCTCGTTCCCGGCAAGACAGTAAGGCTCAATTCGTATAACCACAACCAGAAAACGGTAAGAATCCAATCAGTTCTCTTAATTAGATCTGCATCTTCCTCTTTTGCGAAAAAACTCATACTCTACTTACAGCTAATCATTTTAATTACTAAAACGGTTTAATAGATTAGAATTTTTATCTTTATATCCTGAAAGCCCAAAGAATCAATGATATTGAAAGCAGTTCTTTTTTAATCTCGCAAAGCTCTCAGCTGTGATCTGACTTAATCGTGTTATCGTGGGGCCCAAAAACCATTGCATCTTTGAGCATTATTATGTACGCGCATAAGTCATGAGAAACAAAGGTTAACGGATAAAACATGGATAGGGATAAATTAAACAGCTTTTGAGAAGCGGGCTTATGAATAGAGCAAAACAGAAAAAATATGGTGGATTATCTCCCTTGAAGATTATACTGATTATTAAAGCACTGTATTGATTATTGACCGCTCTGTGTATTTTAACATTGCCAATTATTCAGATAATTTGATTATCCTTGTCCATTCAGATAATTGGAGTTTTACAATAAATTAATCTAAAAATTTAACATTATTTGATAACCATTTTTTTTTAAATATGCTTTCTTTAGCGGTAATGAAATTCACTTATTTTAATTTTTATAATTGCTTTTTTATTTTAAGAAATGGTTAGCTTCGGGATCTCCAATCATTAGACCAGACAACCATGCAAGGAATGGAATCATCCATGTCGTACAGCAAGTGATGTATATCCCGTGGGGGGATCTCTTTGATACCATCGACAGATCGGCCATTTTACATACGCTGACCAACATCATCGACGCTTCAGGACTCAAACACATTCTGAAAGGCAAGAATATATTGAAGAAGGAAAAAATAACAGTCATTTAGGTTTATACTTTGTTTTGTTTCATGACTTTCACGAAACTATGAATTCCAATTTCATTTTCAGGTAAAGATTCCTATACGTTATTTGCTCCAAGCGACGAAGCCTTACGCGAATTATCACCAGGATTATTAAAATACATGATGAAGAGGCCGCAACTACTAAAAGGTTTGCCATATTTAATGGATATTACCTACAAGTATTAGATCGGAAGGAAAGTTATGTTTGAATTGAACATACATTTTAAAAACAGAACTTTCTTTCCAAACTATAAAAAGTTTGGATTAAGGCCTAAATAAAGTTAAAAAGTTAAAAAAAGTCTGATGTTATAAAGTTAAAAACTCTATTCTCGAAATTCATTAGTCGCCTTAATTTTTTTTCCGAATTACTAATTTGGTCCACCTCATTCTTGTTGCTTAGCTTCACTCTACTATAGTAGGCACTGAGGTTAATTGTTTTTAAATAAGAGAGATAAAATACGACATCAAATAAAATACAAATCACCTGGCTGCTGCGACCATTATACATTCCACGGACCCAATTCGTCGGCCTCTGGTCATACAGGCCCTGGATGGACGTATTGGATTACATTGAATATTAAAAAAAAATTATTACTGTATTTTTTAGATTTTGTCTGGAAGCACGTCGTCAACGGAACGTACTATAGTCCTAGTCTTCTCGACAGATCGAAACTCACAACATTAGGGGATAACACCTTGTATATCAGAGCGCTTGCAGGTATTTTGTAATGCAATATTATAACTTTATTGATGTAAATAAGCTCGATCAAGCTGTAAGATTATTTACTTTAAAAATCGTGTTATTAAAAAAGAACAACTTCCTGTTTGTATTGATTATGCTTCTCTTGAACTTTTCCTTAGACTGCTACCTGGTCAATAACGCCACCATTCTCTATCCAGATGTCACAGCAGAAAACGGAGTCGTCCATGTCATCAATCAAATATTATAATGCTAACACATCAATAATAATAAATGATCATTGAGAAATTATAATATTTGCTTTAATTTAAAGGTGAACATAATTTGTATTATAAAATGCATTTTTGTTATATTTTTGTACATAAGTTATTTTTTTATAAATAAATGTTGTTGTTCAAAATTGATTTTTTCCCTTCTTCTATACATTGATAATGCTTTGATTGATAACCTAAAGCCTTTTTTGTGAATTCAATAGAATCATTTTCTTTACAACAGAATTGATATTATCACTGCAGAATTCTAAAAACCTTTACCAATAGGTTGAACGAGGATCTCAACGTGATTTTTATTAGATCTTGTGTCAAAACTTGTTTCATGCATCTTTAAAACATGATGATGTTGTAATTTACAGTTTAAAAAAAATCAACCATAACTATCAATATAAGATCTTTGGAACGATATAATTTTAATTTGGTTTAATATTTAGATAAATTCTTAAAGTGGAGATAATTAATGAGAAAGCTTTAACAATATTAATTTATGTAACATTGTGGATAGTCTTCAAATTAAAGCTGAAAAACCTTTTGTCCACATATCCTATACAGGGTGATTTACATCGAATGTAAATTACTTAAAGGGGGTATTATAGAGGTTAAGATAAACACAAAACGTCCTATGAACATGGGTTCAAATATGAACGATAACTGAGATATGAACAGAAATAAAAATGCCGCCACCAAGATCAACAAGTTAATAACTCAGATTCTGTAAAGCCTAGATTAATGAAATTTGGAGGAATAACAGAGTACATAAGACTGTGTATACCTTTAAAATTTGATCGAATTCCAACAAGAAGTTTCCGAGTTACTCATTCAACATCATAACACGTGCTCACTTGTGAGTACTAACTGGCACTTGTTACAATTTTGACTGTGTAACTCAGAAACTTCTCGTTGGAATTCAATCAAATTTTAACGGTATACACAATCTTATGTACCCTGTTATTCCCCCAAATTTCATTAATCTAGGCTTTACAGAACCTGAGTTATTAACTTGTTGATCTTGGTGGCGGCATTTTTATTTCTGTTCATATCTCAGTTATCGTTCATATTTGAACCCATGTTCATAAGACGTTTTGTGTTTATCTTAACCTCTATAATACCCCCTTTAAGTATTTTACATTCGATGTAAATCACCCTGTATATTAAAACGCAAAGCACATTTTTAAGAGCAAAATCGGCACTTCTGCGCATGCGCATTGATCATTGTTATCGTCGTTAATTGTTGTATGTAATTGTTTTTAATTTGATTACCAATGTTAGCAAAGTTCTTGATTGTGACGTCTTTGTGGAGAGGACTATTTATGATTGTTTATGAAACCACACAGTTGTTTGCCGTCAAATTTTGGCGTGTTCCATCTAGTATTTATTTATTTTTGAAAGTAGCCTACATTTCAACCATATAGTGGCCGTCTTTCAGCAAGCAACTAACAATGAAAACAATACACCGAGAATTTAAATTAAATGACTACCAATTAAAAATAAACTAAAAAACAATGATGAAGAAAGATGCTATAACAATCAATGGTTGGAGTGGGGGGGGGGAGTTAAAAATTTTATTTTAATTTTTTTTAATTTTTTTATATTCTTTTGCAAACATTTAAAAAAAATTTAAAAAATATTTTTACCCCCCCCCCCCCACTCCAACTTTCGTTGGATAGAGTATAGTCATTTCATTTTAAATTCTCAATGTATTGTTTTCATTGTTAGTTACTCTGCTGAAAGACGGCCACAATATGACTGAAATGTACATTCAGAAATCTATTTATTTATTATCGAAAACATAATAATCATCGATAATAATCGATATTCATAATGAGGGCAGGGCATACTAACAGAGGTATCTCATGACCAACAATGCAAGGCAAACTTTGTACAACAACATGTCATTGTGTTTGCATCAACAATGGTATCCACACGCAATTCACCAACAATGTGCAAGGAACAACAATTTATATCTAATGACCAACCACACAAGGCGAAGAGCGCAATATAAGTAGGTTCATTAAGAATGATGATTCCATCCCACCTCTGAGAATTATAAATCAAAATTTAATTTGTAACAATACATAGAATTCCTGTTGTTCGGGCTTTTCTTAGAACTGATAGTTATTAGAACTTAACCATTTCTTGAAAATCTTTAAAAATGAGCAGTAACTGGAGATAATGGGCAGTTAGCAGACTATTGAGATAGAGTGGAAAAGTGACAGAGGAAGCAGCCCCTTCGCTCGAGCAACAGTTGACGACATAACTGATAAAAGGCATAAATCAACTCGACTCTTCAAATCAACAAGCATACTGTATTATCCTCTATAATAATCATTCGAAGGATACATGTTAATTCATATCTATCGAAATAACATAAATATTCATATCTAGAGAAAGCAGTACATTCGCTGTATTGATTTGACCAGCACACTGCTGCAACTGCGCAAGTGGTGAGCGTGTGATGGGCGTGTCAATAAAGAAACGGCGACTGCTAGGTTACCACTGCGATTTGGGCGGTTTCTAGTGCTGACTTGGCGCACTAAATTTAAAATTCGCGCCTTGCGCTTTTTTTCGGCGTTTTTTAAATGTTTTGTGCTCTTTTTAGGCGCTTATCTTATTTTAACTTCAGACTAGTGGAAATGGCAAAATTGTTGGTAAAGGATAAATGTATTGGTGAATTATTTTGTAGTGTTAGTAGATATAAATAAAAATGCTTACAAATATTTTTGTTACCGTAAAACCTTGAATAAAGGCCAGTATTCAAACACACGCCAGTGTCGATTAAAGGCCGGGTGGTGTTTTAAAAATAGATTAAACGCCGGGTCTTTTTCGGGTCATCGATATAAATTCCGGCGTTTTTTTGTTTCCATTATTAAACCAATCCGAAAGCTTTCAGATTATTAAACGTCTTTTCATGTGTATGCCTTCTCATTGGCCGCTTCATTTAACCCATTCTTATTTCGACCATTCTTTTTGAAAATTGCTTGCCAGAAAATTTTAGCTCGCTTTCTTCAAATTTTTCACTGTTGGAGAAAATTGCAAATATATCACCTGGCAACTGTTTGAATCATTTAGTTTCAAACTTTGAAAATCTGCCATTTGATTTGATCCAAATGTCAGATTTAAATTTGCAAGAAATGGAAAGTGAATGGAGATCTCTGAAGTTCACAGATTGGGCAGAAATTTTTGATCACAACATTCCAACCGACAGTGAAACATTTTGGAGGAAGGCAGCGACCATGAAACTGTGTAATGGGGAATTTGCTTATCCCAATATTTCAAAATTTGCATTTAGAATTTTGACTCTTCCTGCAAGCAATGCATTTGTTGAACGAATATTCTCAAAAACGAATATTGTTAAAAACAAATTAAGGAACAAAATGGGTTTAAATTTGTTAGGTTCAATTTTACGCATTCAAACGTCACTTCAAATGGAAGGAAAATTTTGTAATTTATTTATTCCAACAGAGAGGATGGTTTTCAATTTTAATACTCATGTCAAGTATAATGTTAAATACCAACAGAAATTTTTGATTTACCTCATGAAATGTATCTATTTAAATTTTTTTGTAAAAACTGTCTTTGTAAATAATTGTCAACAAATTTGCTAAATTTAAAACTGTGATCTGAAATCCATTAATTAATTCATAAATAATCCCTAAATGTATGATATCTGAAAAGAGAAGTAAAATTCCAGTTTTTTGTCGATGCTTAATTTTACCACCAGAGGGCCGCCTAACAGTTTCGCGCTTTTTGGGTTCTCTGCGCATGGGAATCCGCGCGCTCAGTTGGGAAAAAACTGGCAACACTGGCCACAAGTATAATTACATATTATACACTAGTCAAAATAAATAAGGGAGTAAGATATACCGTACGTGAAATAATGAGAGACCAACACTAGTTAAATTATGAAATATCTTTTGATGAAAAATAGGAAAGAAAATTCCACAGCCTGGGATCGAACCAGTAACCTTCTGCTCAAATGTGGCGCAATTGGTTGGCGCATCTGCACGGTGACCAGAAGGTTCCTGGTTCGATCCCAGGCTTTGGAATTTTGTTTCCTATTTTTTTTTTCATCAATAATATCAACATCCGAGGTTTGGCGTGAAAAAAAAATCCTCTTAAGACGTTTCATTTATTAATCTTTAAATATCTTTTATCTTGAAATTATGCTTATATAAATTTGAAGTTTCCCTCATTTGTCTCCTTATGGAGCTGATTGTACTGTCTTGTAGCTTTTTTTCCTTTTTATATTACTTCTTTTGAAGGTTTACACTTGTTGCATGGTACTTCTCTTTCTGGATAAGCAAATTTAACTGCAAGAAGACTAGTGTTCCAAGAAAAAAGAAATTGCTGACGAAGTTGCTGGTGCATCACGGGGAAAGAAAGGAAAACTTTTAGAAGTTCTTTTAAGAGAGTACTATTCACCGGGAGATTTTTACGATCCGCCGGGTGACCGGGTGAGATTGTCAAAATCCGGGTGACTTGGCAGATCTGCAGTTGCACCATAATTGTGAAGAAAGTAGCAGAGAAAATTGGTCTGAATGGGAGAGAAGTCACCAGTGAGCTTTAACGTTTTTTGGGAAGAGAACAGAAGTGAAATAGATTAAAAAATTGTGGAAATTAACATTTCAGGAAACTCCATGGACGCTACTATAAAGAAATTAGGTATAAGAAAAACATAAACATGTACAAGAAATAAAGGTCAAATCGATGAAGCCCAAGCTGTGCCAAGCTGTTAATTGGATATGATTATTATCGGCTCTACTGCAGGCCGAAAGCAGAGAGGGAAGTTCGCCTAGCTCCCAGTTTCGTTCCCGCTGAATGTGAAACGACTGCGCATTTTAACACGCGCGTCTTTGTGACGCCTGGCAAACACCTGGATTCGGGAAAACACTTCACTCCGCGAAGTCGCTGAATGTGAACTGGCCTTTAAGCCGACTTCATCAACTGGAAAAGAAGATGAATTCAAATTCAGAAGTAGCAAAGTTGTGCATGGACAAATTGCGAGAATACATATTTAAGGTGTATTACAGAAAAGAAAACCAGTTAAAAATGAAACTGGTACTTCGCATTTCACGCAAACAAGAAACTCCGTATTGCGGCGTAAGCAAGAGACAAATGATTTTCTTCTGAAGAGGCCAGGACCACAAAATTACGACAGTTTTGCTTCAGTTTCGACGGCACAAGATGTCATTGTAGCAGACATCGGTACGATGTTCCATCAAGCCCGTTTGAGTGAAGATGATCGACCTAGCCAAACCATCTTATTCAAAGGGATGGACCGTTCGAGATGACGGTCTTTATTTTTGGCTCGGAATCTTCACTGTCAATTGCTCTCTGAACCAAAAACAAGAATGCAGATAAATTTGTTGTAAGTGATCCCAATGCTGTGAAAACCGTGCAGTTGGGCATTTATATGGACGACTTTCTCTCTAGAGCGAAAAAGGAAGAGGCAGCCATCAGATTGCAAAGAGTATGATGGATATCCTATTATAAATGGAACGGTCCTATCAGAGTCGTATTGGAAGCAATGTTGGAAGATTTGCGGACTTATAAAGACAAAAAAATCACATTTCCAAAATTTACGATCTTGTTACGTGTTTTTTTCCGACAAAAATCACATTTCCGACTGCGTAACTCGGAAACTATTCGTTGGAATTCGATCAAATTTTAACGGTACATACCTGTTGTCTTACCAAAATTCATCATTCTAGATGTTACAAAACTTAAGTTATTAACTTGATCTTGGTGGCGGCATTTTTATTTCTGTTCATATCTCAGTTATCGTTCAAATTCGGACCCACGTTCATATGAACTTTTTTGCTTAGAATCACCCATACTACCTCCCCTCCAAATTTGTACAGACCGTTCAGATACACCCTGTATAATAATTGATCTTAAACAAGCAACAATGCTTTGAATAAACATATAACAAATCATAAGTTTTAATGAAACGTTCAAATGGCATTCAGCGCGGAGATACAGTAAGAAGACAACCAAACTTTTCCCACATTCATCAGTGCCCAATAAAAGTCGAATCATTGTTATGAGTGGGATACTAGTAGTATTAGTAAGTTCGGAGACTGTGCTGATATCTCCAATCAGGCATGGAAAATAAGGAAACTATAGTTATATAGTTGTTTTTAAAATAATTCATATTCAATGTTTTAGATTGTAATGTTAATGTGACAATGTTTCGAAAAATAAGGAAACTATTTGACCGTGGCATAGAGGCACATATGACGCGAGACGTGGTAAAGAGAAAGCAGTTCTGCAGTGTAGGGTTTTTCCCAACGCGTGTCAGTGAACTGTAGTTGTTCGCGTTTGTCGGAAGCAGAAATGGCGTGTGAATATCAAATTCTGACGACAGTGAACAAGGAAAGGTACACACAGAGGCTGGCTCGCCTCCGTGATGCTGTCCGCCGGAAACGCCCAAAACTCTGGAAAAGCAAGGATTGGGTACTTGAACATGACAATGCACCCACACATCTGTTTCTTTCATGGTGCAGGATGCACTGGCCAAAATGGGAACGTCAACCCTTCCATAACCTCTCTACTCACCCGATCTCGCTCCATCCGATTTTAACTTGTTCTCCCGTCTGTAAAACGAATTCAAAGGACGCAGTTTCCATCTTAAGTTCAGAAAACAGCGACAGTCGCCTTGAAGACAATCTCTTCCAAATGCTTCCAGGAATAATAAATAATAAATATAAACTGCAGTTGAACCTTCAAATATGATATTGTTTGAAAAAATGGAAGGAAAAATTCTGCAACCTGGATTCGAACCAGGAACCTCGAGTGTCATATGCTCGACGCTTCTACCAATTGGACTATCGCAGACACCCGTACAGCCATGATGTCACCAAGTTTCTTAAAGATAACCGGGGCTGCGTTGTGAACCAGTTCCACACGTACTGCTTGCCATCGTCGTCAGAGGTGAATCATTCGCCCCTCAGAGCTTTTTTCAGGGGACCACTGTATGAAGGGTGACCGAGAACCTCCCACTTGAATTTCTGCAAGAGTACCGTGATTGTGTTGGCCGTATGAGGTCTTGCATTATTGTGGAGCAGAATGACCCCACGGGTGAGCTTGCCTGGTCGTGTCGATTTGATTGCTTGGCGAACGGTGATCAAGGTTTGCGAGTAACGCTGGGCATTCACTGTTGTCCCGTGCTGCAGGAAGTCTATCAAAAGGGGACCATCTTGGTCAAAGAATGACCGTTGGACAATTGTCGCTAGCTTTTGCTTTCTTTGTATAGTCACGCGACTTCCGCAGTCCTCCTCTAGCGGCGGGCTGTGAACTTCCGCACTCTTATCGGAACCACTCTTTGTTACACACGCAACGATATCACCATTCTGTCACAGATTTGCACATTCCAGACTATGGCTCGTTTCTTTTTGAATGCTCCTTATATTATCAATTTTTCCATGCCTGATTTATTTGAAATTCAAATTTTCATTAAAAAAAAAACAAAAAAAAAAAAACCACTTCTTCCTGATGGAATAAAAAAAATCAACAACGCCAGACACGACTAATCTTGAAGGTATCACATGATTCATCTTCGACCGGTCGCCAATGTTCGGACTTCATAGACACCCTACATAATGCCAAAATTATTACTGACACAAAGACAAAAAATGCAACCTGAAATGCTGAGTTATTATTTCAAGGATGAAAACGACCTAACAGTAAAAATAACTTTTAAATGAAACAAATTAATCATAATATTAACAGTTTGCTTCTTGTTTCTTATTAATGTCCATCATAAATTGTTATTTCATCTCCTGATAAATGCATATTTACATCTATACATAAACATAACTATTATCTTAAATATTTTGTCTTAACAGCTGGGGTATGTTACTGGCTCTGAGTTTTTATGTGATGTTTGTTAAATGCCAAACTTTGCACAAAAAAAAAAAAAAAAAAAATTCATTTTTTGTAAACTTAAGTAAGAGTGATTAAGTTCCATTTAATTTGGCACTGCCAAAAAGTGTTCAATTCCTTTCTAAAATCTTACAGTTTCTACAAAGATACAGTAAATTGAAATGATACATTCACCTAATAAAAGTAATGGATAAAAATTCAATTTTAGTTGGAAATATTAAGTTCATAATTGAAGTAAACGAACACTTCCTGAAATTTATGTGCCCTTTTAGTAATCTCCATTTATAAATAACACTATATAACTCTATAACAACTGTATATAAAATTTGAAATAATAGCTATCATATCCATAATAAATAAATTTATTCCAATCAATTTAACAAACCATCGTCACTTTTCGTCACAGTTTTGAAAGGAATTCAAATTACCGAGAATTTGATAACATTATCTAGTAAAATAGATGTTGTTTTTTTTGGCATGTAAAAAAATATAAAATCATTCTTGGGAGAATGCTGCAGAGACTTGAATTGTTTCTTGAAAATTGTTTTATGATGCCATCATAGATCACTTCCTTTCCTAAGAAAAAAATTTAGAAAAAAACAAAAATATACCTCAGAACATCAACAATTACCCTAAGTTATCATATTAAAAATCAAACCAAGAAATGTTATATTTTATAAATAAAGAAAAAAAAATTATAAAATATTTGAAAGATGGTAGTTTCAATTCTGGTCTTTGCTGTTATTGTGTTTTATTATATTAGAAGAATATTGAATTGAAAATAATATAGGAAAAATTGCAATGAATGTGACATTAAATTCACTCATTCAGCTGTGAGATTTTCATGTCTTTGAAACCAAACAAAAAACTCTCAAGTAACTGAATAAAAGCAAAGTTATTTATAGTACAAATGTTGAATTGAAATTTATATTAACGATATTTTCAGAAAATTCAGGTAAAATGTGTCCACAGGGTTCGTATGCTTTACTCCATTTAAAATTCCAGGGTTTTTTCCCAGACAAAGAATTATGGCAGTCTTTTTGTTTTCTCCAATTTCTTTAAGAATGGAAAAATTTTATACAATTTTTGTCACGATAGCCATTTTACGAAACATTTTTGTGTACACTGTGGGACATAGAAGTTGTAAGGCTCAAATTAGCCAAAGGAATCCGGCTTCACCACAGTTTTATTTACATCCTTGCAAAGTTAGGGTGGACAGACTTTAATGCCTGCAAGCTGCCAGTATGCTTGCTTGCATTTTTATTTATTTGTTTATTTATTTATTTATTTATTTATTTGATAATGCATTCTTATGGAAGAACACCTCTGTCCTGCCTAAACTGCTGAAGAGACAAAAACAATTAAGTAAAATATTGTCTGAGTGACAATAACATGTGGGAGCACTGCAGAATATGATAGAATGGGAACTGTCAAATGGTATGTTATTCAACTTTTTTAAAAAATTGTAGGGAAACTTTCTTTCCCTAAACACAGTACTTTTTATATGAACTTCAAAAGTACCTTTCCTCTGGTTAGTCACTGATAAAATGGCAAGGGTGGTTTGTTATCCTTAAAGCTCTTATCAATTCCTTTAGATTAACAAATATTCTGATAAAGAGAAATCCGCTTTATACTTGTGGTTGTATGCATTCTCCAACCTCCTCAACATGCACAAAGAGACTGACATCAAAATTAACAGGCCCGAAATGAAATGTGAATAAATTTATCCAGTGTTTAATAAAGAAATTCCATTGAAAAAAGTGAATTTTATACAGTTTCCAGCTTTTCCAGGCCTTGAAAACCATTTAATAAAATTCCAGGCTTTTCGAAGAATTCATGGCCATTTATGAGTCCAAAGGTGCTTACTATTAATGAAATGATTTAAATGATGTTGAGATATATGTAGAGAAAAAAAAAAAACCATAGTATCTCTTCTAAATGTACAATGCTTATATCAATACACAATATCATGATTGCATTCAAATACTGAAACTGTGATATTGCAATGTATAAGGGTCGTACAAATGAAAACGAAAATTATTTATTTTATCCAAAGTGTGTACAAGGAATTTAAAAATACTCTCCAAATGCGTTAAGGCATTTATCCCACTGTGTAACAGGCGTGTAATTCCTTTATGGAAGAAGTCTTTCGATTATGTGTGGAACCATTCCAAAACCTCTTCCTTCACTTCATCGCCCGACTGAAATCTGCAGCCTTTCAGATGTTTCTTGAGATCCCCAAACACGTGAAAATCACATGAGGATAAGTTAGGGCTGTAAGGTGGATGCTGCATTGCTTCCGAGTTGAACTTTTTGATGAGGTCTACCGTTGCTTTCGAGGTGTGAGGACGCGCGTTGTCGTGGAGAAGAAGCACTCCTTCTGTAAGAAGTCCAGGACGCTTGCATTTGATGGTCGCGCGCAGTGCCTTCAATGTTTCCCCATATCGTGCTGCATTAACTGTGGTGCCTTTTTCAAGAAAGTCCAGTAAAATCGGGCCTTTGCGATCAAAAAACACGGTCCAACATCATCTTCCTCGTGCTGTTTGCGACTGCTTTTGTTTCGTTGACTCCATTTTGTTGTTTGGACGAAGCGATCACTCACAGAGCTTTGAAGCACGAGCTATCGTTCTTTCTCACGTGATGCAACACTTGCAACCTATTGTTCAATTTGCACGTGGGATTTTGCAATTGTTGAAAACAAAAACTTACAATTCTACACATCGTCTGTTTTTTTCCCCACACAAATTTTCGTTTTCATTTGTACGACCCTTATAGATTAGGCCAATCTCTCAATGCAGTAACATAATTAAAAATAAATAAGACACAGGAGTATCGAATGAAGGCATTTTTACTTTTCCAAGATATTTGGAAATGAGTAAATTTATAAATCTCCAATTGTTACTTGCAAAAGGATATTCTAAATATAAGCCAAAAGAAAACTATCTTAACAATAGCCACAATCACAAAACAAAATAGTCATAGAAAATAAATTAACAGAAATAAATTTTAATCACTTTTTCAAAAATGAAGAACAAACATCATGCAATCCCCAGAAAGCAAACAATTAACTTGTATCCATCATATCTTGTTTATTTTCATCTAATTCATCGGCTGAAAGAGAAAAGGAAAAGCACAATTATCTCAATAACGCATTATTTATTTAACAATTCAATCACATAAATAATAATGATAATATAATGCTATTTAAAAATTTATGTGATTTACCTTCTAGTAATTGTTGTAATTCATGAATGGATGAAACTAGGACATGAAATTGTTTGCGCCGAACTTCAAGCTACATAATAAAAAAATGAAATAAACGAAATTTAAAGCTAATTTATAAATATAAGAATATTTTATGATGTTGATATTACATTAAAATTGATTACTGGTATACCTTATTTATTATTTAAACCTCTGAAACTATAAATTGATTAAAAAAATTTTCACTGGAAGTTGACTGGACATGATTTATGAAAAATCCTTTGAATTTGTTGTTGATCAAGTCTTTTCAAGAAAGGAACCTCTATCAATGAAAATGTTAATTAACTCTTTTCATCAAGCAGTCTTTAATTTGAAAATTAAAAAAAAAAAAAAAAAAAAAAAAAGCATGACTTCACTAAACCAAAATAACATCCAGTCCATCAAAAAATCCCATTTGTCTACAAGAAATCAACAATTTGATGATTTATGCAAGTTAAGATTCAGAACTTCAAAAAGAAATCATGCCCATCAACTTCCGATAACTTTGTTTATTTAACTCTAACTTAACCCGTGCAGATGAATTCGCAAAGATAATAAACACCTGCTACTGACAATTAACAATTTTATAAACAAAATTAATGCCAAAAAAGAGTAAATGATAAATCAAAATAATAAATCAACTCTTAAAAAATTAACACAATCACATGTATATTATAAAAGTCAAAGTAAAGAATATGTTGAAAATTATCTATTCTGCAGATTATTTTAATTCTTTCTGTCAACTAACAGCCAATCCAAGAAAATCCCTGTTTTGTCACCAACCAATCAAAATGGTTAAACTGTGGTTTGTGAACCAAACTTTCTGTAATGGTAGGTTATTGTATTGTATGCATGTATATTTACAAGTCAGTGGTTCGTGCAAGTCAGATCTTTGTGAAAGGGGTTCGAGAGTTGAAGATGTTTGTGAACTGCTGCCTTATTGTATAGTTAAAATTTTCAAATTTCAAAAAGTCTTTAATGTTAACCCTAAACAAAAACCTGGAATTTGATAGATATATGAAAAAAAATATTTAATTATATGTTTTGAGGTTTAAATAATAAATAAGGTATAATCGATTTTACTAATTTATCAAATTTAAACGTTTCTTAATTAAAACACAAACAAGAAATGTGAATAGAAAAACTTGCCTTTTCTTCTAACATCTTTTTGGTTTGTTTCAAATTATCCAATTGTTTGTCAAGTTGTTGCAAATTTCTAAATTAAAAAAAAAAGAAGATTGATTTTGAATTTTCTATACTTAAGAAATTATACGGTATTAAGTCATTTTTCGATTAGATTACAAGATAAATCACTTGCTAATGTAATGAAGTTTAAATTAATAACATTCTTCCAGCATTATAAAAGCTCCATATAATGCCGTATTTTATAGAATTCAGAGAATTTGGAGGAAAGGAAATTGCACAGCTTAATTTCTTCTAAGGTGTCATTTGAATTTCATTAATGAAATATTGGGACTTTGAAGTTTGCGGTAATCTGAAAGTAGGCCATAGTGCATTCGTCCCAAACGATTAGTTTGCAATGCTTGAGCACTTGTGCCTGACTGAAGCCTTTGCTTATGTTGCAAATAGGCAGTTCTGAAACCTGCAGATTCAATGGTAACTTCAGAGCTGAATTAAGATCAGGGCAATACAGAGGATGTGGAAATTCTACCTGGCAGAATTTCTTGATCCTGGTTACACATATTCTTGTTAAACTAAGAGCTCTTATTTTTGGACGAAGTTTAGCCTGTCCCCCTGAATGAATCCATTTCTTTATCACCAGAATTGCAATTGACTACCAATTTTCATCACAGGTGACTTAAGAACTCAAAAACAGTGTTTGAATCTCTTCAAGACTGAAAAGAATTCAAAAATATGTTCTTTTCAATCGTTGATCATCTGTCCATGTGGATCATATTTCTTGCAAATATCAATGGAAAATTGATGATAAATAATAATCCTCTGCCAAATCTTCAACAGTTGGCAGTGGAAAAAAACAAAAACATTATTTTAGGAATAACCTAATAAAATTAATGATATTTTACTACTGAGTAATTAAATTCTGGCAAAATACGATTTGAAAGAAAAAATTTTAACTGAAACGCAGAGATTGAGATATTTATTACATTTACAACACTTGCATCGCTTTTTGAATTACATAATTATTTTTCTTAAAGAAAACTAAGCTATAATTTTGAATTTTGAGATGCCAGGCAATCCAAGCAAACCAACGTTTGTTTTAATAACCAAATGTCATTATTACAATGTTAATAGAACGGCTGGAAGAAATTTATGAATTGCTGCAATCATTTGTAAATGTCCTGTAATTTGAGATATACAAGATGATTCAAAGAAATCCAATATTAACATTGGGGGAAATATCTAACATACAAGAGAAAACTTTCTCCTAAATAATTCAAATGAAACTATGATTTTTTGTTTATTATTTTAATTTTTTTTTATGTTAGGTTTTCCAAAAATAATTTGAATTATTTAGGAGAAATTTTTCTCTGGTATGATTCAAAGAAATGTTGACACACAAAAAAATTACGATTGTCAAGTAAAAACACTTATGTATCCCTTCGATTTAGCTCAAGTGCAGAAATTCTTCCTTAGCTCTTTGAATTCATCCTCAGATAAATTTCACTGTACAGGATCAGTTTTTCCAATAAGAACACAGTGGACAAATACATTCATACATAATCGAATTTAGGTTCACACAATCAAAAAAGCAAAGAGTTCAGAATCACTACCAAAACCAAATCTGAGCATTTCTGGTTCTAATGTTTTCTGTTTTCATAGATTTCTTTCCATTTATTTTTCTCATCCTTGCTAAAAACTGTAATTGCATTCAGACATGAAACTGTTTTGGACATCCACAATTTTTGTTCATTTATTTAATTGTTCACCAATCAGGAGTCAGGCACTGTTTTTAATGTCAGCCCTAACATTCCGAATTGGATGCTTCCTAACTTTGTAAATAGTCTTATAAGGAGACTCCATGTACTCGGACTCAGCAGTTTTCATCAAAAACATTTTACGAGTAGCTTTCACCAAATTAAAAACCCATGCAAAGCCATTCATTACACTTCTCAAAATTTTCCAAAAAAAAAAAAAATTCATAAAGTTTAACAGTGACTGAGCTTTATAAATGCCTGAATTTTAGCATAGATATACATCACGTTCTGTTGGTCCAATGTTAAGAGGCTCTAAACGCTGTTTCACAATTTTCACAATTAAAATGAGGGAACAAATGTTGCGGAATCTGCTACACATGCGGACAGTGGCATTCCACATAACTTGCGGAAGCTTCGTGAAGTTTCCGTTTTCAGTTCACAAATATGCGATTGTAAGAAGTCTCTTCTGATTGGTGTATTTTAGAGTGCCTTTATAAATGGTGGTTAGGTTATTAATCGCATTATTCGTTCGTTAAGCGAACGTTTTTCTTTAAAATTAATGGCCATTTTTTGTTGTTTTTTCCTAATAAAATCGATGTAGCGATAAAATCCGAGAGATACTTCAAGTAAACTTCGATGTTTTCAAAGATGATTTGCAGTTCCTTCAAATTTACACGATCAGTACAAGTGGTCTATTGAGTTTCAATACTCCCCCCCTTCCTTTTCTTAGAACATACTGATCGCTTAGGCTTTCCAACTGTAATGTTCAATTTGTATACTTATTGTAAACTTATTTATGGTATCTTTTTGTTTTTGTTACTTTATCTTCGCACTGACTGGGTAATTAATTTATTAGGGTCGAGCAATACCATCAATGTTGATTAAATAATCGAAGCTTTTATCCAGTAGTAAATTTTATACTATACTCGAAAAACAAATAATCTAAATGCTTTAAATTTATCTGAACTGCAGGAGTTGAAAAAGTTTTAATAAAGATGCATTTATGTTCTGAATTTTGCGGTTTTTCTTTAAACGAATGGCAATAAATCTCAATCTTTATTATGTTATAGGTTATATTATAAAGTTATATCATAGTTTATTATGAATTTAATTAAATTTTAAATTTTTATACAGGGTGTTTCATAATTGGTGTCCCGTCTTTAGGTCGAAATAACCACTAAAGGGGAACAGATTGGGGGAAAATGAATATTGATTATTTGGTTTTAATGTCCCCTAATTCAGAATAAAAACATTCCGCGTCCCTGGGGGTGAAGGGGTAAATTTTGAAAATTTTAATTTTGTTGGGGTAGGGGTTAGACCCCATGTGTTATTTAGCTTTTCAGGGTAACGACTCATTCATTCTCATTCATTTTCAAATGTACTGTTTTCTAATAAGTAATAAAGTTCTAGTAAATTTCTAAGGAGTTTTTCTGTTTTTGTCTACATTAGCTAGCCATAACTTTCACTTTACCCACTCAATAAAGGGCAGGGGATGAGATTTTTTCACCGGGTTTTTTTGCTAAACCCACATTTTACATGATGCTCTAAAACTTTCTAAATAACACATGGGGTCTAACCCCTACCCCAACAAAATTAAAATTTTCAAAATTTACCCCTTCACCCCCAGGGACGCGAAATGTTCTTATTTGGAATTACGAGACATTAAAACCAAATAATTAATATTCATTTTCCCCCAATCTGTTCCCCTTGAGTCGTTATTTGGACCTAAAGACGGGACACAAATTATGAAACACCCTGTATTATAGTAACATCGATGTATAATTGATGGTTTTTAAAAAATCCTATTTTTATGAGTATTTTGAAACATCAATGGTCGATGTTTCAGGCATCGCACGGCCCTACAAAATATATTATATTTTACAATTGCTATTTCTTAAAACAACAGTGCTTCATGTATAGAAAAAAAAAAAATTAAAACCTTTAAAATAATGTTTTGTGTAGTAGCTATTCAATATAAATTACGAGGTTCCCAAATTAGGTCAACGATTTTATATACAGTCGAATCTTGCTATAAAGATATCCTTGGGACCAGAAAAAAAATATCCTTATAAGTGGAGTATCCTTTTATCCGGAGCTGGGATTTTCGTCCACAGCTTGTCCTATGCCAAATTTTTCAGCATTGCTTGCTTGAGTTTCATTAGAATCCAACAATTTAAGAACTCCAACACGATCAGATTTCAACACAAGATAAGGTTTTAAGTTTTCCACAGGACATGTTACACAAATGCTACCTAAATGCTATTTGTGCTGTATTAAAAAATAAAAGCAAATCAAAAGAAGAAAAACGGTCCCGTACTTTCGCAAGGAAGCTGGAGTGCTCACAGAAGGATAAATTCCAAATGACAATCGAACAGTGAAGTGTACTGAATCCCGAATGACCCCCTACGGAGTTAATACAGGGTGTTCTCGAATAACGTGTACAAACTTGGGAGGGGGGGGAGATGATAGAGGGTTCAAATCTAAGCAACATTTACCTCTTTCATTTTTTTCCTCTGGGGCATTGTTTTTGAGATAAAAAATGTTGAAATCCTACTTGCAGGAAACAGTTGTTTGGATAGATACTCTTCAGGTCTTAAGAAAAGACCTCTGAGTTGCACAATGCAAGACGCTAGTTGGATCCGATGAAGAGCTGGTAGCCAGAATCGTCGTAGCTGCGGACCAGATTCACAAAGAACCAGGAACTTTTGAATGTGTACGTCAGTTCATGAGGCGGCATTGTGAAGCATGCATTCATAAAAAAAAAAAAAAAGTCACATAATTGTTCTGTATGCAATGTGTTTTTGTTTTTTTTTATTACATGACTGACCATGATTTTGACGTGTTCCAGAAGCACGGGTTGAGTGGAATATTACATCTACATGACATCCAACATTTTTTATCTCAAAAACAATGACCCAGAGAAAAAAATGAACGCGGGAAATGTTGAATAGATTTGATCCCCCCAAGTTTGTACAAGTTATTCGACTGTATTAATATAATTGCTGTAAAATAAATTTAAATAATTAAATGAACCATCGATGTTTTACTCGGTATTTCATTGAAACATCGAATATTCGATATATCATGAAATATATATCGAATCTTTGTAAATAGAGGATGTACCGGAACATCATGTACAAACTTGGAGGGGAGATAGTATGGATGATTCTAAGCAAAAAATCTGTTGTGGGGAGCACAAGACTTCCTTATACGATATTTTATTGAATGCTTTTTTGGGAAAAAAATAATAGGGTGCATTAAAACTATGTATACCGTTAAAATTTGATCGAATTCCAACGACTAGTTTCTGAGTTACGCAGTCAACATCGTAACACGTGCTGGTTAGTACTCACATGTGAGCAAAGGTTATAATGTTGAATGCGTAACTCTGAAACTACTCAAATTCGATCAAATTTTAATAGTATACATGTACGTAGTTGTTACACCGTATTATTCCCCCAAATTTCATTATCCTAAGTGTTAGAGAACCTGAGTTATTAACTTGTTGATCTTGGTGGCAGCATTTTTATTTCTGTTCATATCTCAGCGTTCAAATTCGGACCCACGTTCATATGAACTTTTTTGCTTAGAATCATCCATACTATCTCCCCTCCATGTCTGTACATGACGTTCCAGTACATCCTGTATAGAGGTATCATTCATTGGGAAAAACAATATTCAGTATTATGATATCGAATGAGCTTCAGCAATGAACGAAGTGTAGCCGGAGAGGTGTTCAAATTTCCCATGATTCTGTGCAAAGTTAATCTGATTCTGATTGGCTACTGCATGTGCGGATTCACCAAATATCTAGGCATCTAGATATGAGAAATCCACCTACAATCTGCTTGTGGGACGGAATCCGCGCATCTTTATTTTTTTGTGAAATGAACGAGTTTGCAAAAAAACATTTCTTCGCATTGCGGGCTCCACATTCACGTAAATTCCACACGCAAGCCGTAATTGTGAAACTGCCTTAATTCTATTTTGCAGATACGGGTTCAAATCCCATCTTCGATAAAAAAAAACAACAAAAAAACAAACCTTTTCCCTGCCTAAATTTATTTCAATATGTATGGGAATGTGTAATCCATTTTCTAAATATATTTCCGATTTTCAAATTTGCTACCATTATTATTATTATTATTATTATTTTATAAAATGCATAAATGAATTATTATAATTAATATTCCATGGTGATAAATGAGCATTTAAAAAAAAAGTTTTATTTTTCCACATTTTCATAAATTTTGCAACTTTTGGGATGACATTTAACTTGTACAAAGATAAAATAATCATTGCACCATGTACAGTCAAATCTCGTTACAGCGAACTTGTGTACCACGAATCCACGTCTAATTCGAACTCATTTTCTCAGTTTGGTTGGCTGGCTGCTATTCTCATGCAATTTTACTAGCTCTGCGACGAACTCGGTTTTCACGAAAACTTGGCTAAGTCGAACCTAGTTTCAGATCAAAGTTCGAGGTAAACAGTAGTTATGTACGGTAAAGGGTTAAGGAATTAATGTACCAGGTGACACAAAGAGAAGTGTTAGAAAGTTTTTGTCTACTACGACATAATATAAGGTTATAGATTCTTGTTAAATAGAATAGAGTTCGTGATAAACAAGGTCATGCATATTACAAAATGATATAACATGCATTTACTAGTTCGTGGTAATGAGATTTGACTGTACATACTATTTAATATAATCCATCATATTAATATCTATAATTCATCATTAACATTTTTAACTAGCACATTAGCCACTAACTACAATTTCCTATTTCTAGGAACAGAAGTTTGTTATGAATAACATCAACACCTCTGTCTTTACTTACACGTGAATTAGAACTTTTTAAAAAAAATATAACTTGTAACAACTTTTCAATATATGAAAAAATAACCTTAGCAAATTGGAAAATTTAAATTGTTTAATTATAATAATTCTTATATGCATTTTATATAAATAATAATAATAATAATAATAATAATAATAATAATAATGGAGGTAAATTGGAAAATTGGATATATATTTAGTAAATGAATTACACATTCCCATACATGTTAAAATAAATTTAGGAAGGGGAAAAATTTTATTGATGACTGGATTTGAACCCGTACCTACAAAATAGATTTCTAGCGTCTTACCACTGGACCACCAGAATGCAAAAAAAAATCTATGCTACAATTTGGGCATTTATAAATTGAAGTCACAGAAAACAGATTTGATGAATTTTTTTCCTTGAAAAATATTGAGAACTACAGTATATCGAATGGCTTTGCATGGGTGTTTAGTTTGGCGAAAGCTGCTCACAGAATTTTTTTTAGCAAACTCGGCGAGTCTGAGTATGTGGAGTCTCCTTGTTAGTCGCTCTATTCACATTGGCTCTGTTGACGATGTAAATTCAACATGTATTTAGCTATCTTATTTTAACTTCTTTATATAGGAACCACTGATATTGCTAAAATATGAAATTTAAATTATATTTTGATTTTTTACAAGGGCTTAATCATTATTTTTAAAATGTTTAGTTGTGGTTTAATTTTCTTGTGCATTTGTGCATCTCTGTAAAAGAACAAAATTATGAAATTTGGCTATAAGAAAGTATCCTGTATAATAAGCATAAAAAATTTGCATTCTCAGCCAAGAGCTAAGATATACTAACTACCGTATTTACTTGACTCTAAGGCGCCTTCGAATGTAAGGCGCATGCTGATTTTGAGACCATTTTTGAAAAAAAAAAATATTCCTCGAATCTTAGGCACACCAAAAATCAAAATCAACATGTTTTGGTGCAATATGTACATATTTTTATTAAACAATATCAACAAAATGACCTAAAAAAGTGCGCCTTAGAAGAGAGTAAATACGGTATATGAAAAATTGAGATATAGGTAGATTGTATAATACAGGGTGGGTCCTAAGTCCCTTACCACCTCTTGTACAATTCGTGTCCGTGGAAATTGACGGACAACCACCATGTGGGGACATATTAGGCCTAGGGGGGAAATCGTATGGTACAGGCAAGGCCAGCTCACTCAGACAAAATGGGGCAATAGAAGGCTGGCAGATGATATGTGATGTTATACAACTCGGAGAATTTTTTTTAAATGCTCAGCAAAAAGAATGAATGTAAAAATGCACAATATGATTTTGTTTATTCATAACATTCTTCACATTAAAGTATTACTATAATATAGTTTAGATTTATTAAGTTAATTTGACTTTCTGAAGAAGAATTATTTTGTATTACTAGAATTTAAATAATTAGATGACGATTTTAGTAATACTATATTTAATATTAAGTCAACTGGAAAATTTTGAGAAAATTCTCCAACTGAGTTAATATTAAATGTAGTATTACTAAAACCATCGTCTAATTATTTAATTAAACCGACTTTGTGGGATCAAGAGGCATGTTCATATGAAACCCGTTCGAGTCAAATAGGTTTTGTAAGAAGGCAGGGAAGAGGAATCACAAGCAAATAAAGTAGTATCAAACTTACAAGAATAATCCTTCAAGGACCTCCCATTTCTTCTTGGCTAGAGCACCCACAGCAATTTTTGCGACATGTGGGCGTGCATTGATGTGGAAAATGATCACTCCTGAATACAGCTTGCCAGGCTGCTTGTTTTTGATAACCATCTATTTTCGCGAACAGAATTTCTCGTTTCCCCAAACAGTGAAAAGTGTGCCTGAACGCCATAGGTGACTTCTTTTGAGAAACGTGTGTACAATATTGATCCATTAAATACTACTCTTTCTATTTGCTTATCATTCCTGTTCCCTGTCTTCTTCTTACAACACCTATTTGACTCTAACGGGTTTCACATGAACATACCTCGTAATTCCACAAAGCCAGTTTAAATGATTAGAAGACGGTTTTAGTAATACTATATTTAATATTAACTCAATTGGAGAATTTTCTCAAAATTTTCCAGTTGATTCAATATTAAATATAGTTATTGATAAATCATCGTCTAATTTTTTAAATTCTATAATACAAAATAATTCTTCTTCAAAAAGTCATATTAACTTAATAAATCTAAAATATATTATAGTAATAATTTAATGTGAAGAATATTATGAATAAAAAATCATATTGTGCATTTTTACATTCTTTTTGCTGAACATTAAAAAAAAATTCTCTCAATTGTATAACATCGCATATCATCTGCCAGCCTTCTATTGCCGCCAGTTTGTCTGAATGAGCAGGCCTTGTCTATAGGAGGCCTTTGTGCAGGTGACCAGGGTGGAAGCCACCTTGGATGCACCATAGGGTTATAAATGGGAAGGGGGTCATGGCAAGGGCTCATGATTTTGGGCTAGAATTTCCCAAGGAAAACACTAGTGCAGTCCGTTTGCTCATATCTTAATTCATTCAACAGTTACAGGCATTCCAAATGGCAATTCTCACTGTTATTTACCCTTTGTCGCAGGTACTAATGCATGCAAACTAACCACAGAGGAGAGGACAGAGTTGATAAGGGCATGGGGAGTGTAAGGGCTATAGCAGCGGAATTCAATGAACGGCATCCTGAGCGACAACCTGTGTCCCATATTAGTGTTGCTTGGCTCTTCAAGAAGTTCACAGATACCTGTAATATGTGTGGAAGACCCACGACTGAATTTAAAACACAACCGTAGCACAGGAGGGGGCTTACGTGGAGTACCATATGTAACGTTGAGAATCACCATTTGGAATGCCTGTAACTGTTGAACGAATTAAGATGTGAACAAACGGACTGCACCATTGTTTTCCTTGGGGAATTTTAGCCCAAAATCATGTGCCCGATCCTCTTCACTGACACTGCAGGAAGATGGAGAATAGCAGAGTTCATTATTTTATTCAAAATGATGGCATGAAAAGCGAAGCCATTTATATCGATATTAATTGGTAATTTACAAATATCCAAAGATAAATAATTTTTTAAAGATGATTACTTTTAGCAATAATAAATAGATATTAATTTAAGTGGCATATATTATCTTCTTGTTTGTTATTTGATCAAACATGGCAAAAGCTGGTAACAATTAACATCAATAGGCAGCCCATCAACATGTAATTTTAGCTGGGCTCGCATAAAGATCGCACCCCAGATTTTCCCATCAACTATATCCGAGAATATACGGTATGTTTTTTCAATTTCAGTTAACAAGGAATTTCCCTGTATTGCACACAAGATTAGTCATCATCAATACATACATAAATAAAATTAATTTGTTTATGTATTGATGAGGATTAATTTCGCATACAACACATTAATTTATGGCGTGAAACAAAGACCATTCCTCCATTAATGTCACCAGATGGATGCCCTGCTATTGGAAATTGCATTCACAATTCTCATTTTTTCATGCATTTATTTATTTACATTTATTTATTTATTTACATACATACATAAATAACATAGGCAAACCCTCAATGGCCAGTATGGACGTATCCGAAAATTAGGTCATTGAGGGATACCCGCAATAAGTAACATTTACATATAACACAAGAATAACTATACAAAACAACAAACAATAAAAAGTTAATAAACAATCAAATAAGGTTACAATGGTTACAATAAACAAGAGTAAGAATATTACAAATACAAAAATAATGTAGTTAAACCTGATATACCAATGGCAGGAGACGAACGTAATGCTGAAGACCTCTGTTAAAAGAACGAAAATCCATTTCGGATTGCAAATATGCCGGTAAAACAGACCAGCATTTAATCCCAATATGGGACAAACAACGTCGCTGATAATTACGCGTAACCATCGGTGGTATAACAGAGCCACTAGCTCTAGTAAAGTAGTTATGTTTAATAATATTGCTAGACAGATCAAGTATCGGGGAAACCACCAACAAAGAATTATTGCACTTGAAAACAAACAAACAAACCTGCGAGATGTACAATTGAAAAACAGAAGGAACATAGGGTTTGCTCAGATCTAAAATTTAGGGTTTGAATTAAAATATTTTAAATGTTCCTTGATATTAAGTAAATAAAGTTGCATGTGTCGGTAGATTTTTCCTTTAAATCATGCTTATTCATTCAAGTAAATTTACAGAAGAAAATAAAAATTCAGGAAACGAAATTAGGATTGATTTCAAAAAAATCATTACTTTAATGTTGCTTGCCGATCAGGATGGTTCTGTATGACCTTTGCAAGGACATCATATTCTGGAGAGTGAGAAAAAAAATTGAAAATTAGAAATTTAAAAAAGTAAAATTCTCTTTTTGTTTCTATATATCCAGTCCATCATTCAAATAATCAATTCACAGATTTGATTATTTACAAATATGTCAACTTTGTATGATTGTATTTAAATTTATTATTTGTATGATAATTATAACCATATACAGGGCAATTCGTAATTTCCTTGGGAATTTATCAATGAATTGTGCAAACACTGACAGATATAGCAAAAACGCTCATACGAACATATACACAATCTCTCCAAGTTTATATCTAAAATAGGTCACTTGGCATGTACGGGCAGGTTTTGCATTGGGCAGTCACAACAGCTTCGCATTTTGCAAATTCTATGATGCAAAACGTTTGTTTTCACCAGTGAATGCTGCCATATTTGCTGCTTACGGTTTCGCCAGCCCTCTAGTGGGAAATTTTGTAGGTATGCCATGGGATCTGTTGTAGATACAAACTTGTATCAACAGATAGACAATCTCTCCAAGCTTTTTTGCTGCATCTGTCACATGATAGTTTTTGCACAATCCACTGATAAAACCCCTGAGGGAATTATGCATACAGTGAAACTTCGATTTTATGATATCTTGCAGACAAAGTTAAAAGAATATAAAATCGAGGAAAATGTAAAATCAGGGAAAATGAAGAAAGATATAAAATATGTAATTTTCCAAGTATGTCTTATTGTTAAATTCTTAAGCCAAATATAAGATAATGACTGAAGAAACACTCCAATATTTCGAAAGACAAATTGAAAAGGGAAGGAAAAGAAAAAAAAAAAAAAAAAAAAAATTCCGCGACCCGGATTCGAACCGGGGACCATGTATTAGAGCAGTGCCAGCGATAGGCATGGTCCCCTGTTCAAATCCGGGTCGCGGAATTTTTCCTTCCCTTTTCAATTTAATTCTTCAGCAGTCAAAAACAATGGTTTCTTTACATTTTTCTCATTGTTTCAATGAATACAGTTTATTTTTAAGATCTGACACCACCTGGATAGAGGCGGCGGTGTGCAAAGTATACGGGCGCAACGAATTAGGGGCGCTAAAAAGCTAAAAATGAAAAATTGAACACTGGCACTAAAAAGCTAGCTATGCCACAGACCTGGCTGATGAAAAAATCCCGGAGCGCTCAAACAAACAGGCAAAAATTTAAAAAAAAATATATTAATGTGTCCTTTCTTTTGAAAACTTATTTGCTATTATACCAAGTTGCACGTCTTCAGTGAAACAATATATTTTAAAAGAAAACTTCTCCTTAAATATAAGTTTTTTTAATATGTAAAAAGTGTATTTTATTTTGAAATTTTCGAAATATGTTGGTAATCCGGACAATCGAATACCCAGCACCCAGATCAGGACGTTTAGTTGACATACGAGACAGTTTAAAAATTCAAGCAGGCTAAACAAATGTGGGATCTACAATTTTGCTGTTAGTAGCTTTAAATTCTGTACAAGAAAATATGAATATTAGTCATGCATCCAAAGAATCATGTTCCTAGTACTGCAGTTAGTGAAGCTAAGAAACTGAATTATTTGTGTAATTTTTAATTTCATGAGTGATATATAAGAGAAGAAAACCTATACACCAACTACAGGGTGGACGAAAAGGTACTCCCCTATTTAAAAATTATTTATTGCAAAAAGTTATGAACTTACAATCAAAAAATTACATCACCGCCTAGGGCGACTCAAGAAGTTTTTTTCGCACTTAGTCAAATTCCATGTGGGCGCCCCTGGTGATGCCCAGGATGTCCAATCGGTATTTCAGCTTCGCCCACTGCGCCCGAGCATTCCGGCATCCACTGTTGCAATGGCAGCGTGGATTCTCTTACGCAGTTCTTCCAGATCGCGGGCAGGTGTTGAATACAATCTGCCTTTTATGTATCCCCATAAGAAAAAGTCAAGGGGCGTCACATAATGTGAGCGTGGAGGCCATGGGATTGGACCATCACACCTAAACTGGGAAAAACTGTCGGGGAAAACTGTGTCTAGAATCTGACGCACAAACAAGGATTCTGAATGCGGTCGACAGTTTCCGCACTTGTTTCAGGCCGTCCAACGTGATGCTTGATGTTCACGCTACCAGTGGTCAGAAAGTTCTTGAACCCTAACGACTTTGCATATGGTGTTTCCTTTCCGTACACATGGTGTTAATTTCTTTGCACCATGATGGGCGATTTTGACTCATTCCACCACAGCACGCACAGCAGCTTCTCAGCAGAACTCTCCATTTTCGATCCGTCACCGATGCCAGCTCCCCCAGATGGTGGTGGCAAGAGAAGGCGAACTGAAAAAAACTTCTTGAGTCGGCCTATGCGGTGAAGTTATTTTCATGAATGTAAGTTCATAACTTTTTTGCAATAAATAATTTTTAAATAGGGGAGTACCTTTTCGTCCACCCTGTATTCTCCTATTCCCCAATGAAGAGAAATTCAGATTGTGAAAGAGTAAAATTCAGATTTTTCTATTACTTAACATTATTATCCACAATCAAAAAGATACGTTTTTTTCTTTTTTAATATTGTCCTTTATGAATTATTCATGCAACTGAATTTTTTTATGTAGCAGTTATTTTTTTCATACAGTTTATTTATGCATTCATTTATTTGCATATGTTAAAAGTACAACTATAAATTGAAGCATAGTAGCTATTTTTACAATTATAAAACAAGTTTATGAAATCTTCAGAAATTTTATTTAAATCTTATTTTTGCAACTTAGGTGATAATTGCAATTCAAAATAATGTGTATAATAAATTCATGGAGAAACAAACTAGGTCAACTGTCAATTTGAAAGAGAAAGAAAGTAAAAACTATTTTAAAGCATAAATACCTTGTCTATTTTTCCTTACACGCTTTGCCTCGATCAGATCATGTTTACGTGCACTTATATCTTTATGTGCATCTTCTATCATCTGATCTATAATGAATTATAAACAGTCATTAAATATTAGCAATACAAATATCATTTTTTAAAATTTGAAAATAGGCTATAATTGGAAATAAATCTAAGAATAAGAGAATGCATTTAATAATATTGTTGGTAATGGTAGCATTAGAATTTGCAATCTTACGTTTCACCTTCATTCTTCTTATAAAGACAAAAAGTATTTAGAATCACAAACTTTCATAAATTTTTATTTTATCAGTCGTCGTGATCCAATTAAGTTTGCTTGCAAAGCCATAAGGGGAAAATATGCCTCAAGATATCTTGAAAATACTAGTCTCTAAGCTTCCCTGAATCTAGTGATACCACTTTCTGCTTCTAGATAACCAGATGTTTCAAGATTATCAAAGCAAAATGAAGTAATTATTTAAACCAGTCCTGGGCACCGATATGCCCATGTGAACCAGCTCGTCCTCACAATCAGAACAGTTGTTGCAACTCGACTCTCTGAATTTTGTAGTGTTGGGGGCAGTGAGGTGTCTCTGGCGAGTTTCTCCGAGATGGGGATGACGGAGACTCGGTGATTTGTGGTTCAGAAGGGTGAATTCGATACCCTGGCCTTGGGACGGTGACCATGGGCTGTGGGTGGGTGACCGGGGAGGGGGGGGGTGTCCCGTGCCCTTCCCAGATGTATTCTTGGGCGCTGGGATGTGACGTTCGCGTTTTTAGAAGACCACAGCCTCGGAGAGAGTCAGGGAGCAACTTACTCCGCACCAACGTACCCCTATAAGTTTAGATGTAAATAAATGTGATATATTCCCGCTAATTTGAAGCCTCAGTCTATCTATGCTACAATCACACGCACACGGGTGATTAGCAACGACGAACTCGTAGCGAGCTTGGGCGAGAGGCGATTGCAGCTCCTGGCTCGTTACAACAGTGCTAACAGCCAGCGCACAGAACAATGGCGGTGAAGTGCATGAAGGAGAAGGGGATCTGAATAAAGACAAATTGATGATTGGTTGGTTTGGTTTGTTTGGTATTAACGTCCTTTTCAACTGCTATGGTCATTTCAGGACGGCGTTATAGGGGCCGCAAATTTTGCCTCGCAAGGGTTCTTTAACGTGCAGCCGGCAAACGACTACACGGGACCAACGGCTTTACTTCCCTTCCGAAGGAAGTGCGTGATCTCAGGATTTACCCCTGAAAAATCCTCGTCCTCGGCCGGGATCGAACCCGCGTACTCGGGCATCAGAGGCGATCACGCAACCTACTGAGCCACCGAGGCCGATGACAAATTGATGAGCGATAAATGCAATTGCTTTATTGAATTTGATTTTGAAATCTGAATTAACTTGGCGACATAAATACAATATCTACTAATCCCTTCCTATTCACATTCGAACAAAGCACTTAAAAGAGTGATTCATAGAAATAAAAAGTATTACAGACTTAAGTACATTTTATCAGACCTCTATTTGTGAAAGTGGAACCCAACCTATGAGCACTCATTTTCAAAAGCTTGCCAGACCACCTTTTGCCCAGGGCTCATTTAAACAAATTCAAACAAATAGATAAATTTTCTTAATTTATTTTCACTACTTTAAAATCAGTTTTATTAATACGCTTTTATTAGCTTCACTTGCAACTAACTATGTAAACAAATCTTGGAAGTCGAATTTAATCTACTTCCTGAAAAGGTAGAGAGCTGAAATTTGATACACATGCGCAGGACCGATGACACTGCATGTTAAAACAATTTTTTTTCAAATCGGTTCACTGGTTCGTATTCTAATGGTACTAATTAATTAACTGCCCAATTGTCACAACAAACAATTCATTATCACGAGGGTTAAATGTATCCGTTGTTTATTGTTGTAAAATAATAAAACACAATAAAAGCATATTTTTGAAAAATAACTTTTTCCCCTCTTATCTTATTTTTAAATTTCTTTTAAAAACTAGAGGAATTATAAAATTTTTAAACAATATTCTACTTATATTCATTTTTTTTTTAGGGGGGGGGGGGGGGGAGGAGGAGAGGAAGAAAGCTAAAAGGCAAACGATAATAATAAATTTCAGCTATTTTCTTCGAATAGCGAATGAACAGGTCATTTTCTCAACATGTTCTACTGAAAAATTTTTCAAATGATGACTACCCTGGAACTTTGCATGTTATTTGGAAGGCATTCCATATATAAAAAAATGTAAATAGTTCTAGATTTAATAACCATTTATGGCATATAAATTTTCTGATACTGGATAATTTAATTTTCCTTTTCTAGGGAAATTATTAAAAATAACAAGACACTCTTATCGAAATAACTAAGTTATTGACATTTCTAGTTAATTTAACACAATTTGTAAATGCAATATTAATCTAATAACCTTATAAATGTTTTATCAAACAAACCTATCTCCCTGTACAGTGTTTCATAGTTCTGCATTTCAGCTCTGTTCATAGAACTGACCAACTGTGCTTTAATCATGGAAAATTCACATTGAGCAAGTTGTGCCAGCATTCGCTCATGAGTCTGTGTACTGAAAATCAAATAATAAAATATAACAGATTAAAAGACTGCAAAAGAAGTTCTGAAAACTTACGTCATGCTTTTTTCTAGGGGGAAGCTAATTAATATCACCTCCCCATGATTAATGCAATTTGGGAGAAAATATTGGAGTCTTGAAAAGACACCCCAGGTCTCACTCATACCTTTCTTCCTCAGTATCATCTGACATGCACCATTTTGTAAAAGTTTTAAGCAACATAGTAATTCTTCTATCATCTCCCATGCCATCACAATCAATCAAGAGCTTACGCCGAATTACTTCGTCTGTGTATACATATAAAAAAGAAAAAACAAAAGCAAATGATTAATGAAGGACATCACAATCAATCATAATTTATGAATGTTTTATGTATCATGTGGCTGATATAGACTACATGCAAGTTTCCCTAGTGAATCTTTCTAACATACAAGAATTCTTCAAACACTGATAAATGATCTTGCTTAAGCATGATGATTAAAAAAAAATAAAACCCACAAAGCTGTTAGAAACATTCTTTTAGAGGTAAACCATAAGGGAGGAAGCTTACAAAGCAATTCAATATACAGGGTGTCCAAAAAGCATCTTTACACTTTTAGCAAATCATTAAAAAAGAAACAAACAGGGATATGCATTTGGGTTTTTTTTTTTTGCATTCAATAAAGTAGGTATCAAAGTTTGCTTTTTTTTTAATAAAGGTGATGTTAGGTTAATGATATTGTCATCCTCATTTCAAAATATCTTCCAACAGGCCTTGCATATACATCTTAAATGTATTTTATACATTTTCCAGCTGGATGGAGCAAGGCCATACTGGAGTTTGGATTGTGCAATGTTCTGATGAAAAATTCCCTAGATGTTGGATTGGAAGAGGAAGTCCAGATATCATGCTTTTTATGGGATTATGTGAAAAACGTTGTTCACCAATCCACAGTTTGTGACACTGAAACTGAAAAGTCGAATTACAGCAGCCATCGAGACTACTGATTCTCCAAAACTTCAGAAATCTCTTAAACAATATAAAGCAAAAAAATAAAATAAAATTGATAAGCAAATTGAAATGTCGAAGTGGAATTTAGTAAATATTTAAATTTCATTTTTCTGTTTATTAGTTGAGGTTTATGATGATAGAAATCACTAATATTGATACTAAATTGATAAACACCAAGGACAACCAGTTGGCATTGCAGCATAGTAGCAGATTTCTTTTAAATTTTTACCATCGATATAATGGTTATATCCCCAAATCTGAAAGATTAAAGATATCATGCAATACTGACCAAGAAAAGATATCTGATAAAAATAGGTCATTTTTACGATATAGTGACAGCTTGGATTCTGTAACCATGTCTAAAAGTGATCATTATTTGTAAAGGCTGGATTTATCATAAAAGCACATTAAGCACAAGCTAGAGCTTCACTCTCTATGAGGCTATATTTTGAAAGATATAGAGATGTCTTTTGAGGTCTCATAATAACGATGTTTAAAGTAGAAAAAAATCAGAAAAGAAAGCTAAGTTAAGCTATGGCTCATACTGATCATGCTTTCCTTTTAAAATGACAAGGGAACCACCCAAACTTGTATCTCACAGTTTCAACCAAATTGGAAGATAAACCATTGATGAAATTAAGAAATCACACCATCTTGTTTCCTTTCTTTCAACTTTTACTTACTTTTTGATGCACTATCCGAATCTGAAGTCAAAATCAAAAAAATATTTTAAAAAAAATGGCAACAAAACAAACGATCTTGCAAATCCTGCAATGATATTTTTAACTGGCTTGTGCTTTAACATCGTTCTGACAATGCAATACCGTGGTACAATACCATGCATTCTCAACTGGTTTATAAATACAAGTCAAGATCTGTAAAGTCCAGTGAATGACTCAAGAAAAACAAATGGGGACAGGTATTTCTCAATGCTTCTGATTTCTTGTGGCTCGACGTTTAGTTTACATTCACTTAGTGGAGTTTGGAGGGCCCTTTTTATAAGGAAAGCAGGAAACAAATCTTTTGGCTCCAACAATGGTTGGAGTATCTGCTGATGTGAATCCTGTGTTAGTGGGCATCCTAAGATATAAAAGGGAATATTTTTCTCTCTTCTGATGATTTTTAAATCCAGAAAAGGGAGAATACCACACTTTTCTAATTCATGAGTAAAATGTATTGAAAAAACTGGCCCCCAAATCCATGGGTTCCCGAGGCCCATAAGCTTCGTAAGCATTAGCTCCACCACTTATTACATCTCCAGATTTTTGGCCAGGATTTTGTAGAACTTACAAGGGAACTCAATGAAAGTATACGACAAGCTCTTTGTTTGCACGCAAGCATATCTTGGAAGCAATGGCAGTTCGTTCAAATCTGAAGTGAAAGGTTGAAAAAAATGGCAGTAAGGGGAGAAGCAAAATCACTGACAGTGATTGGCCAAAGAAATACAATTAGAGTAGTGTTATTAAACACAAAACCTTAATTTTGCTGTACAATTATTCGTCTCAAAATAATTTATAAGATGAGGTAAGCTTCCATGAATATTATTTTTATTTAAAATTATTAAGCACTGCAATACATACTCCCTCACCAAAGCAACGTATCATTAGACAGCCTTGCCCTAGTTTCACTCGCCAATCCCAGAAAATTTACGAAGATTATCAAATTAATAGATAAAATGAAATAATAAATAAGGAAATTGTTATTGATTACTATACACATTTTTTTACTGAAAGGCAATTAGCTAATTTAATAAACTATTTTTAAAAACTATGTTTACTTAGAAACTTGAGAATCCATTCATTTGTTGTCTGCTGCTACTTTTATTGCTTTCATGTGATGTGGATTCGTGCTTATTGCTGAG
Source organism: Rhysida immarginata (assembly GCA_023313115.1). NCBI lineage: Eukaryota > Metazoa > Arthropoda > Chilopoda > Scolopendromorpha > Scolopendridae > Rhysida > Rhysida immarginata. Next base: position 1,001,543 of record JAHWFO010004152.1, on the reverse strand, counting down.
TAGTGGAAGAAAGAAGTTCTGTCAAGCGCATTAATACAATGCTTTAACTATGGCTTTAACAATGGAGTCTTTGTATAGCTACGTGTGCTCAAATTTTTTTCTCTTTCCCCATTTATTTTGAAAGAAACAAACTTTAGTGATTTCTTATATCCCAAGCATCAATAGTAGCTTTAAACGAGTAACATATTTCAATTTGGTGTGAATGTGTGAGGTACACCTTCGTGGGGTTCCCTTGTTAATGTTAGAAAAGATAACAGTTACGAATAACTTGGATCTTATAAAGAAGTTCAGTAAAGTAGCTATTCCAGACAGTAGCATGTATTAGATTCTTCTCCTTTTCCCAGTGTACCTATTCCCATGACTTTGGTTCATGAACAAATCCATCACTAAAGCAATTGGGATGAAAAGTTAATTGACGATTTTCTTAAACTACCTAAGTTTGTCTGAATGACATTTTTTTCCAATTCAAAGGCAAATTTTTCAAAATAACCTCAGGCATTTTTTTCATGGGGAGTTGCCCGAGCCAATCATCGCCAAGGTTTATCTGAAGAAATTTGAGAGCAGTTTGAAATATTCAGTTACAAAGGTCATTCAAGGTTGACCTAGACTTTTGCGCATATTAAATCAAGAAATAACTCTAGCATATTACATTTTTCAGGGAACGTTGCGTAATCCTTTTTGAGTATCCCGCGATGGGCATGATGCATGCAGAACAGCTGCAGAAAACACTTTAGCAAGCAGTAAAGCAGAAGGTTAAACCTGTAAGATTTTGAGAAGATGTCAAGCACAGTATGGGGAAGAAACGATGTTATGGGCAAGAATGCACGATTTTTATAATCAGTTTGACAAAGGACGAAAGGTGGTGAAAAATGCAATGTGTGGACATCGCACGCATTAGGCAAGCCATTCTTGATAAAGGTATCACAATTAACATTCAGTGTTACTGCAAACTTGCTTCAGGGTGCCTTACGCAACCTCATTCACAAGAAAAGACAAGATTTTGTCCGGAAATGTCATTTTTCTCCAAGACAATTCCAGGCCTCAAATGCCGAATTTGACAGCAGCAACTTTTGCTAAAATGGGCTGGGAATGTGTTGTCCCATACCCCTTAGAATATCTCATATAATACACACACAGCTGTATACCGTAACTAAGGCAAGGCAATCACTATCAGAGTTTAAAAAAAAAAATAGCGACCAAACTGCAATATCAACCCCATTGCACTAAACCAAACACAGAGGCATGGTATACACCGAACAGCTACCTCAAGGGGCAGTTCCTGATCCAACTAAAGTTGCAGGATGCCTACCACACAGTGCCATAGACTGGTTATTCTTAGCATGACAGGATTGTCTTCCAACATATAAGCAGCCAAAGCCCCCACTCTTATACTTACGTTACGGTGCTGAAGCACCTAACATCTGCTTGTTGCGTCCAATGACCACAGCTCAAGCAGAGGCCTCAGATCGTTATCGTCGAACAAGGGCAACAATTACGGCTGTATGCAGTCAAATTGGGTTCACCGGGTAGCCTGTTCCAACTAGAACCCGCCCCAGAACGATCTGAACGCGCTGCGTGCCCTTTTTATCAACTAGGGAGGGGCAAAATAACCCCCTAACTCCTAAGGTCCTTCCTACGAACCGTTAAACTACCACTAACCAACCCATACAAGGCAAAACAATACGAGTTCACAAAACTTAGTGCTCAGTAACACAGTGCCTCTGGACCGCTAGCCACAAAACTCCTTGACTGCTACATATATTTCAACACTTCCCCGGCACGCAGTCCAGACTTGGCTGACAGTGATTGTTATTTGTTTGGGCTGATTACAAACATTTCAAGTTCCAGACAGATGAACCGATGTCCCACAGTTACGGAGACACTGCTCACTGCAATGTTTGCTGCAACTGCTACCCATGCGTCAAGTATGTCATGCCGATTGTGGGATATCTAAAAGATTACGTAACATTCCCTGAAAAATGTAATATGCTAGAGTTATTTCTTGATTTTATAAGGTCAACCTTGAATGACCCTTGTACTTTCATGAAGTGTGACTTTGTTTTGTGGACTATGTTTTTGCCATTTTTAACACTAAGCAATGTGATATTAACACTTAGCTCCAGAAGTTAAATAGCTAATTTCCTTCAATACATTTTACTCTTGAATTCAGGGTTCCCACAGAAAATCTATATCTCATTTCCCTGACTATCCCTGACATTGACGGTCTCATTTCCCTGACCAAATCGTAATTTTTTTAAAAAAACATGTCTCTACAACAGCTTTTTACACACAATTTTAATATTATTATTAGTATTATTATTAGTTGTCACATTATATAAAATTAGTATTAGTATCAGTATTACGAGGCTTGTTCAAGATTTTTTGCATCCTGGTTCGTAACTGGAAACATCAATAGGATTAATCAGTTATTCGATAAATAACTTAATGTCTCCAGTAAAATCTATTTCCCTGACTTTTCCCAGGAAGAGTCTTATTTCCCTGACAAATGCATGAAAATAGCCCTTCTTCCCTGACCACGTTTCATTTCCCTGACTATCCCTGACCATGGTTCGTACACCTGAGAAGGAAAATTTTTCAAGGACTTTTCAAGCACTTTTCAAGAATTTCACAACACTTTTCAAGGATTTATTAAAACACACCTGTTATAAATATTACAACACTACACAAATTAGTTATCATTAGTAAACATGCCTCTTGCCATCACTGCCATTTGATCCTAATGACCCTAACTCTAGCCTCCCCTCTTATGCCACATCTGTATTTCTTAACCTCCCACACCCTCCAGGCTTATACCAATTCTTCTGTGCTATCAACATCTTCAATAAATTTTATTCATCCTGGATACACCTACGTTTGCATATTACGCATATCATTCACCAAAAAAAAGACAGTTCACAAATATATGTTCTAAATTGGCCAAAATTTTCATGGTTCTCAATGAGTTCTGTTTAAGTTCCCCAGTTTCTTCTCTCCTGCTAGCATACAAATGACCCTCAAGAGCAGGGCGGGGGGGTGGGGGGATGTATAACTATTTCTCAGTTAAATTGTTTTTAAGCCACTGTGGATTGTTATGCATTGTTCCAATTTTAATATCAAGGAAATATAAAAAAGTTTTTGTGATACAAGCAAATCAAAATAGGTTGTTAATTTCACTCTGACATCTTTTGTGCCATTCTTTGTAATATTTTACCAAAAACTTGTTTCGAAAGTGTACTGAAGTGCATAATAGTGACTGTTGAAAATAAAATCAAAATGAAAACTGCAAACATTTGGATGTAAACTGTTCAGGTGTACAGGAATAAATCTATTTTAAAAGATTGTAATTTTGTGGCTTTTTGATTTTTTTTTTATTTATTTTTCATTTTTTTTTTAGCTTTAAAGCATGTTATATAATTTAGAGCCATTTATATTTTTGTTTTGAAATTTTTGTAAATAAACAATTAATCATCAGTTTTCATTGCAATATAATTTATCCTGAGGAATTAGTTAATATATAAATATTAAATATTGATAATTTTATAACCTCAAAATTAACGAAAAAAAAAATAAATTAAAACATTAACAATTGGCTGATTTGGCTATAAGAATTAGAAATCTGAAAATTTCTATACATTTTAAATAAATATGCTATTCTTTATTTTTTTTTCTTTGATAACTCTTCATGAAAATACATTCCTTTAAAATCTTAAATAAATTTGCACAAAACATATTTCTTTAAAATTTGAGTAAATTTATATGAAAATGAAAAAATATTAAATTTGTAAAATTTTTATCTTATCTCTTTAAAAATCAATATAATACGTTTTTTTATTCGACATAAAGAAATTTTTTTAGTCCAAATCATATTCAGCAGAAAGCCATAGAAAATAATTTTCACTGATGAAACAAAATGGAATTCCAGTAGTTCAATCTTTCCACCTTGAAAATATATTATAGTGACTTTGAAGAGACATTCTAAGGATTAAAGGTCTATATTAAAGAACTGTATTTTGTATAGACTTACTCGAATTTTAAAGGATTCTATTTTCATATAATTTATTAAAAAATAGCATATAATTATAAAATTTATAAACATTTTAAGGTTTATAATTCTTGTAACCAAATCAACCAAATATCAATGTTTAATTTTTTTTTTTCATTAAATCTGAGGTTATAAAATTATTGATGTTTAGTATTTATATAATCATTTGTTTTGTTTATAAATCTGTGATCACCTATCAATCTATCTAGGCAACCTCTGTTGGAGGCCTTTTTTCACAGCTATTTCTTAAGTGAGCTGGCCCAACACCTCCAGGTTGGCTGGCCTGAGTCAGTGTGGAAAAGTTAACAGACAGGATTAGAACATTGGGTAATGGAGTTAATCCTTCCTTAATTCCATCACTCTCCCGGCTGCTAACTTCCTTGTTCACATGATAGGAAGAATGAAATACTTCAAGATGCTCACCAAGGCAGGAAAGCAACCCATAGCTGATGATGATACGTCTATTTTTTTATTTTTCTGAAACTTTAATATAAGATCACAATCATGTATAATATTTATTATGAAGCTGTTTATATGATTACAATCATGATGGGATTTTTTTTTAATAGAAAATATTCAACTTTTCTGGATTTGTTTGTAGAGATCACAAAATTCAAGCACTTTTACTCATTTTTGAGTTTTTTCAAGGTTTTCAAGCACTTGAAAATGAAACTTTTTTTTTTCAAGCACTTTTCAAGGTTTTTTAAAAGCGTACGAACCATGCTGACTTTCCAGAATGTGGAAACCCTGTGAATTGAAGAAGGATAATGGTTTCCCCTTTCTAGATTTAAAAATCATCGGAGTGGAAAAAGTATATACACTGAAACCTCTCTAAGACGACCACCTACGGTTCCAGCCAAAAGTAGTCTTTTTGAGAGGTGGTCCTTTTAAAGAGGGGTTGAAAAGTGCATGTCATATACAATACGTGCGTATACAGTGGCACTATATTGTAGATATAGAAAATCTGTCCCCAGAGAATACCCATTATGTACGTGTACTGTATTCAGTGGCGCGTTTCTTGATGACGTGTTCTCTTCCAACATGGACACCTGAATTTCGCTCCCCTATGGTCACGTTGCCCCAGACGAGTCATTGCTATGGAAACCACCTTTCCTCAACTACCCAACAATGGTGGTGACGCCGGAAATCTTCGTCTAATACGGCCTAATAAGACCACTACATACACTAATAAGATCACTAATAATGCAATTTTCAGCTCCTATATTTACATATTGTATAAGAATACTGTACTGCATTTAGTGGTCTTTTTCAGGAAGGTTTTTAGTAGATTTGGTCTCTAAATTAGATGGTCATGGTTGCGTTAGAGGGTTGGTCTTCTTAGAGTTAAAATGCACTATTTCTGTAGGAAAAAAATTCGGTTACGATGAAAAGTGGTCTTTTTGTGGGTTGGTCTTCTTAGAGGAGTGATTTTAAACAGAGGTTTCACTGTACTTTGATATTTTCAGGATTCTACATTGTCAGCTGATACACTGGACTCTACATCATCAGCTGATACTCCAACCATTGTTGGAGCTAGAAGATTTCAGTGCTTACATTTCACATAGGCAGGGCCCTCTGTTATTCTCCAAGATGATGGCAAAATTAATAAGAACACACTATCGTGCAACTGCAAACAATTTTTATTAATTATTTTTGATGCCATGGTAACAATACTAAAGATTAAATCATCTCATCTACGGCAAACCAGCACTACAATGTACAAAAATCATCCTCATAATGACCTCTCGTTTTGTAAATGTAGTTCATGCAATAACAACAGTCAAAAAAAAAATTAAAAAAAAATCACTAAATAACATTTAACATTTCAAGACATTTGAGATCTTAGGCTTGATCATGCTTTTTGTCAGAAAGTCAGCAATTTTTCGTGAATGCGTACTACTCTTCTCATAAGATAATTCATTCTGTTGCTGCGCAACCTTTGTTTTCCTACTGCAATCGCTGCCTGAATATCAGTGTATATGATGATTAGACATTTCAAAAGATCTTGCTTGTTTAACTTGTTCAACAAGCCCTGCAACCAAATGGCTTCTTTCATAGCTACAGTTTTTGCTGAAAACTCTACACTGTATGTAGAAAGTGATACCATGATAAACTTCTTTGACTTCCGTGAAATGAGATTATCTCCCAACATAAATGCAAAACTCATAATTGACCATTTTCTCCATCTTTAAAATTAGCATCCATGTAAATCTTCAGTTGATGTATTGTTTGGGCTGCATTAATTAGTCCTTTATCTTTTGTTCCTAGCAGATATTGCAGAACTCTCTTCGCTGTTTGAACATGATTTTCCATGGTGTCTTTAAAGTGGCGTGGCAATTCACTTATTAGACGGATTAAATATGGCAAAGCCAATCCTGATATACATGAGGATCTCAAAAATTTTGTGCAATGTTTAGATTTGCCTGTTTTGCTTTGGATATTGAACCAGTTATTCATATCTAAGGGCCGTCACAAATTCATCTTGTGCTAGCACCTAACGAGCGAGCAGAAGACTGTATATGCTCCGGATGAACAATCATGCACTAGCGCAAGCGATCGCAAGATTTCGCAAACTATCCTGTTCGTTTCACGATCTCAAGAATGCCTTCCAGGCACATTTGCTAATTGCCAGGATCAGCAACAACCACAATTATTTGTAATTCACAAACAGCCAAAGTGAATAATTATAAATAATTTTACATGTACTCCAAAGTTAATCATAAATGTGTACAATGTGACAACAATTGACACCATAACACAATTGGGTATGAGAGTTGATTTTTGGTAATTTGTAGATTTGCATATTGAACATTCAAATGTCTTTCATTCAAATCATTCTTCAACAAATCAATTTCATCCTTAATCTCAATAAATATGCAGGATCTTGTTTCTTTTAAGATGTTTTTAAATGGATCTTACTCTCTGTAACTTCTTCTGATTCGAGAATATCCAACAAAAATTTTGTGCTTATATTTAGGATCTAGTTTGCCTTTTTTTCTGCTTTGGTATGTAAGAGTACGATAGGCATCCAAAACATCGTAAACGTTTTTCAGTAAGCTTTTTATTTGGAAAAAATTCTTCAGGGTTTTTTAGCAGACAATTGTGCTGGTGTGCAGTTCTTGACATACATAACTGTTGCTACAGCTTCAGCCCAAAACAGTTGCAACAATCCACTTTCGGCAACTCCATTGCTTTGGTGGACAGAATGGTACAGTAAATTTGTCTTTAATGCCTTTCTCTTCACAAATTCGTGACAAGGGAAGTACAGGAACACGTACCTCACAGATTCATACAAAATTGAAATATGTTACTCATCTAAAGTTACTATTGATGCTTGCTAAATTTTGTTTCTTTCAAAATAAACCGAGAAATCGAAAAAATTTGAGCACATATAGCCATACAAAGACTCCATTATTAAAGTGGTCTCTATGTGTATTAATACGCTCTCAACTTCTTTCTTCCACTACTCAACAATATGCAAGAATCCACTTCACCTGAAAACAGCGCTATTGCTTCCAAGATATGCTTGCGCGCAAAAAAAAAAAAAAAAAAAAAAAAAAACTGCGTCGTACAACTACATGTACGTCTCTTGTGAGTATTTGCTTGACATGCTTATCATAATTGTTCTCCACAAAGACCTGGATTCGCACTTATGCATCATATGAGTAAATTTATGCTAAAAACTGACTCATGATATTTTGACCATTAGTTAAATTTTGAACATTATCAACCATATCCTTCTCACAACATTTTAACCTCACTTCATTTTGACACAAGCTATCTTGTGTAAATTTCTAATTAACTATGGAGATTGTGGATGCAAGTAAAAATATGAAAGTCAAAAAGACTCCAAAACTTGATTCGCAGTTTTCAGACTGAGGAATCAAACTGACTCGTAGATTTTTGGTCCTAGAGAGAACCCTGAAAGACAACAAAATTCTTCAACTTCTGTGACTTCATCTTTTGATGATAGAAAATATGTAAAAATCTTCCTACTGAAGTCGATGACAATTGTTAACACATATCTTGAACCTCCTTTTGATTTCACTGGCATTGGTCCAACAAGATCGACATGTAATTCTAAAATGGAACTTATTCTGAAGTTGTCAATCTTCTTGAAAGGTTATTGACAATGCTTAGTTTTAATACATGTTTCACATGCTTCTGTTTTGTTCATCTTCATAATTCAGGTGTATCAACATTCCTTCCTTCATCTTCATGTGTCTTTTCATATTTTTCATTTACCATCATAACCTGCAATAACCTGCCATGCTACATCATCTTTTGACTTTTCTTCACAATAGCTTAAAGGTCAAGTGATATGGAATTTTCATTTGTTGATTTTATGGTGTCATTAGATGCAGTTTGTCTTAATATATTTTATGCAATAATTCGTTTCCCTAAAATTAATGGTTAGTTATGTAAAAACTGGGTTTTTAATATCATTTCCGAAGACTGCCGAACATCAGCCATGGAAGGCCGATAGTTGGTGCTGCATGTAGCCTCAACGTCATGAATACCTAGCATGATGCCTGCCATGCATTGTATAAGCAGGAACGGATGAGGATATAAGTTTATATTCTAGTGCTGATAAAAATAATATCATTTTTGTTAGAGTATTAATTTTATTATTTGATCGAAAAAAGCACACAAAAGAATATTTTCTTGATATCCTTTTCAAAATCCTGCTCAGAGATAATCTAGACAGAAATCAGCTAAGCCAGGGATATACATGAAGAGATTAGCTGAACAATACGATATCGGAAATGAGTATTCCTTTTAAAAAAATAATTCTAGACAGATAGAAACATATCATGCCAAGCACTTGCGGCAATGACTAGACAGCTTCGATGTGCTGCAATTTGAAAATACAGTATATCTAAGGACAGCTTTGAAGCCTAAGGAATATAATTTTACTAAACTTTTACATAAACTTAAAAATACTAATCACAGCAGAAGTTCACATAAAAATGGAATTTGCAGTCAATAAATTGTATATTTTTAATTGGTATTCAGTCAATTAAATGAAGCGCACATAAAAAAAAAAAAAAAAAAAGCCTTCACTTACGTTGATCGTTAACTGTTAAAACACTCTTACCAAAACTAATTCAAGTAAAGAAAAATAGGGTATATAAAAATTCTTATCAATTATCATACTGAAGTTATAGATATATATAAATACAACAAAATACCTTGTAAACAATAATGGGCTTCAAGTGTGCATAAGAGTTGGTGGCCGCTTGCAAGAAATTTTCCACCGATCACAGAAATGGGCTCCGACAAAACTCCGATAAAACATTTACAGTTTTGATATTAATTTTTATCAATTTTATACCTCCTGTTTTCTCCTTGTGGATTAGAGGTTTTCACTTTTTGGCTCAGTTTAGAGATTTTATGTACATGTAGAGATATTCAACATCAAACGATTTCCCAAGTCTCCCCCATAATTATTTTTCTTCCACTTTTATTATCAGTGTAGGGCCTACTAGATTTTTTATTATTTCAATAAATGGTATATAAATCCATTCATATGTAATGAAGTTCAAACTGTGCATGAAAATTATTAAACAGAATGTATGGATACTTTGAACACAGTATTTTTGTCTTCTTGCAATGCGGCATCATCAGGCAAGTTTAAATTGGGGAAAATACGCACACTTTTGCCAACGAACTGTAAAGATACCAATTTAAAAAATTTATTGCTTTCGCAAATTCAATTTAAATTTATATTATCAACAAAGGAAAGGAGTATACGGGGTTGTGCATAACCTTTTGCTAGGGGGCTGCGACTTAAACCGCAGCATTGTAGCACACTCTTATGACGCTTCGGCAGAGAGTAGTTCATTGTGCGTCTATTGGTATCAAACAAATATGCCTGGTTTAATAAATGACAGTGAAGAGCAGCGTTTCATGGATAGAGTTCGTGCAAATGCATATCGAGAGGCAATGGAAGCAGGTGCGTCTTTAATTAATCGCAAATGGGTTGCGAACAATTTAAACCGATAGGTTAGATGGGTGACGGACAATTGGAAGAAAGGTTATGATAACTGCCATGCCGAATTTGCTGAGGGTAGGCCCGAGAAATTATCACAGGAAAGCCAAAACATCATTGCTAATAACAGTGGCAAAAGACGTCGCAGCTGTGTCAACGTTGCACAAGAAATTAAAGCCGAAACGGATGCGTGCTGTTCGAGAAGCAGGTGGTGGCCACACTAAATATTGATGTGATAAAAGCAGAAATAAACGTACTTTTTGATTATCAACCGCAGAACATTCCACTTAGTTTTGTTTATTTTCCAGACCCCTAGCAAAAGGTTATGCACAACCCTGTACTATAATAAAAAATTAATTTGATGATCTCCTTTTTTTAATGTAAATGTTGTAAAATAATAAATATAGAAACATTTCTCTATGGGATCCCCGACAAGTTTCATTATCTCGGAAATATTTCTACGGAATGTGGAGGAACGATAGGTCAACGACATGATCAAAGAGGGCATAATCTCGCTCTACAGAAGGTACGTGGACGACACGTTGATTATATCAGGTCGTTGCATATCAAATGTCGGATTGCAGAGGTCAACTTTATTGGCCCTCTAGAAAGGACACCTTCACACGTGCTATTTGAAATAACCCCCATAACAATCCAAACATTGTTGCCAACGATTTGGCAGCTTCTTGAGCCCTCTCTGATAGAATCCATGGTCACAGGACTCAAACTCCCGGAATGCGTTTTTGACGTCTGCTTGAGTTAGGAATGTTTTCCTCTGGAGAAAATTGTCCAGGCTCTGGAAAAGATGGTACTCGGTAGGGGATAGGTTTGGAGAGTACAGATGTTCCACTAAACTGTAACCGTGAGCTTCCTGGGGTGCAACGGGTGTTTAGGGAACTGTCGTGGGGGTTCATCAGCATCCAGCCACTGTGCTGACCGTTTCCTATTGTCGTACAGGAGCCACTTCTCGTCGCAGGTGACCATACAATCAAGAATTCCCGCTTCTTCATGGCGCAAAAGCAATTCCGTAAACACCTCCAACCGACGCTCATTTTGGTTTTCCGTAAGTTCATGTGGGACCCATTTGTCCTGCTTTTTCACCTTGCCGATGGTCCTAAGGTGTCTACTGACAGTCGACGCTGATACAGCATGATCACCTGCAAGATCCCGAACAGTTTTGACGGGTCCTCTTCCACAGATTGCTTCAGATCAGCGTCATTCAATACATTGGGAGGTCTGCCACGTGGCTCATTTGCCAGGTCCATCAATCCCGCCCGGAATTTTCGGAACCAACGTTGGACAGTATGTTCATTTATGGTGCCTACACCGAATACCTTATTGATATTTCAAGAGGCATTGGATGCAGTGTGATTCAACTTGAACTCTTAATGCATTATCACACGTAATTCGTATGAAGTCATGGCTATCTTCACTTGGGTTCAAACGCTATTAAATATCATTGCAGACATGCAAATTTCAGGAGCTGGTCGCTGATAGGTTTATCTCTGGGAATGTACCACTTTGTTATGGGTACTTGCTACTAAACGTGGAAACCGTGCTGAAGCGTGGAACCCACCTCGAAATCCGACATTTGATATGCAACGACCTGATGTTTCTGGCATGTTTCAACTCTATGCCCAATTTACGATACATCATGGAAGTAGAAAGAAACTATGGAATCAACATCGGTGACTTTTCTTTGTTTCTCTATTTATTATTTTACAACAATTATATTAAAAAAGATCTTAAAATTAACAATTTAAATGAAGTATTTCTTCCTTTTTTTTAATGTGTTAATTCCGACAAATCAATCTTAAGAAATAAACCGATGCACTTGAATACTGAATGTACCTTTGCTGTTGTATTATAAATGTATGATAAATTATTTTTTATCGTTATTTAAAATTTCAAATTATATCTTCAAATGTAGAACAAACTGAATAATATATTTGAGGGCTCAATTTTCTTAAATTATTTTGATTGTTTGTATGAAAGTGATGAGGGAAATGAGATATTGATTTTTGAATTTACACACAGATTTTAAAGTATTCATGATGTCAGCCCCGGAAAATTTACGGAGATGACCGAAGCAAAATGTTACATTTTGGTAATGACAGCATAAAATCAATACGTCATAATTCATGTCACTTGACCTTTAATTGATAAAATAAAAGAGACAGGTTGGAAGATAAATAATAAGTAGGCCTATATTGTAAAGGACTAACAGCATCAAGAGTGGTCTGAAAGAAGTTACACTGAATGAGTATGAAAGGATGGTCTCGCTAGATGAGGTCAATTTATATACTAATGTACCATTTGGCGAGACCACTGACCTCATCGAAGAAAAAAAGGGATGGACCTGGTTATATGAACCTCAACGAACTTTTATGGCTGCTACATTCGAAGAACTATTTCACAGAGGTTTTTACCCAATAGCGAATGGTGTTGCTATGGGATCCCTGACCAGTTTCATTATCTCAGAAATATTTCTACAGAATGTGGAGGAACGATGAGTCAATGACATGATCAAAGAGGGTTGGTTGGTTGGTTTATTAGAATTTTTGGCATCGATTACTGAGGTCATTTTGTGCCTTTTACACTAGTTATATCTGTACGCAGCCCGGGACAAACACAAACATCCATGCCCACGGTGGGATTCGAACCCACGACCAGGTGGACTCGAGAACTAGAAAGTCTACGCCCTAGCCCTCTCGGCCACCTGGCCGGCTGATCAAAGGGCATAATCTCGCTCTACAGAAGGTACGTGGATGACACTTTTATTATATTTGACAAAAGGAAATGCACGAAGATGTTTCTGGCACGTTTCAACTCTATGCACCCCAATTTACGATACACCACGGAAGTAGAAGAAAACAATGGAACCAACTACGTGGATTTCCATGTGGTAAGAAGGCAAGGAACTAATGAATTGACTTTTAGTATATACAGGAAGGAATCGACAATGGCCAACATTATACCTTATGATTCCATGCACCCAAGGACGCATAAGAATGCAGTGATACGAAACAGATTCAGAAGAGCCATAACGTACCAGTGGCGGATTTAAGGGGGTGGCTACAGGGGCTTCTGCACATCCAACATCCACAAAGCGACGTCCTCCTTCTCAACAGCCAAGCATCATTCAAAAAGGACAGCATCATCAAACATTTGATCAAGATGGAAGGCGAACAAAAGGGCAGAAGAGCCCCCCCCCTCCCCCCTCAAAAATTTGGATACCCAACAAAGGCGTAGAATTTTTTATATTTCTCTATTTATGGGTTTAAAATATCTACTGGTTACTAATTAACACATTAGTCCATTAGCTTTATTATCAGCATTATAATATATACAGGGTGATTACAAAAGAACTTCACACTTTTAAAAATTTATTACATCAAAGCTATTCAGAATATAGACACACCACATACGAGTTCTTAAAGAAAAACTCTTGATGATGATCAATATGCCCCCCTGTCATGACACTGCATACATCAATGCGGTAGCCGAATTCGTTCCAAACCCGCATTAACGTGTCTCCATCAATCCCACGTATCGCTACCGTAATGCGTTCTTTCAGCTCGTCTAGGTCACGGGGAAGGGGTAGGGTGAAGACCTTGTCCTTTACACACCCCGATAAAAAGAAATCACATGGTGTGAGGTCGGGGCTCCGCGATGGCCAGTTTGCAAGTTCCAGGTTATTGTTTGCTCGACCAATCCAATCTTTTTATGGGTGTGGGTTTGGGACGAATTTGACTATAGGGGGGGCATATTGAACATCTTTAACTGTGTCACAATAAACTTCAAGGGTTTTTCTTTAAGAATCCATATGTGGTGTGTCTATATTCTGAATAGCTTTGATGTAATAAATTTTTAAAAGTGTGAAGTTCTTTTGCAATCACCCTGTATATTTTATGTAGAATTGCAAACCAATCACAGCTCTACCATTTTGCAAAATGCAACTGCGAGCCTGCGATGCAAAACTAGTTTCGTCAATGAAACAAGTTCTCAGAACTAGTTTGAATGAAACAAGTTTCAAACGCGGTTGACGAAACGACTTTCGGTTCCACAGCATTATGGATCTAGTTTCGCGAACCGAACCGAGAATAACTTGGTTCGTGGAAACGGGGCTTTAAGGAATTAAATTTCTGGTTTCCGTATCACTTTTCAAACCTGTCTCTTTTATTTATTTCATGTGATACTAGATATGGATATCCTAATTGTTTTAATAGATCTTCAGTGATTTGCATTATGTTCGGTATCTAAGTTGAGTGTAAAAAAAACTTTCTTTTTTTCAATTGTCATTATCATATTTTCTTCTTAGGTCACGTGCGGTATTTCTACCGTGGTTCCGTGCTAGTGGGAACCGGCCTTGAATGTTAAAATGGAACCCAAGCAAAGCGTCGGGAATCACGTGACGAAAGTCTTTGAACAATGAAAATAGTTCAGAAAGAAAGCGTCCAAAAGCTCAATCAGTGATTTAACTGTTAACCCGTTTCATATATTTGTTATTTTAATTTTAATAATTTAATTTTTGCCTTTTAGCATTGATATATTATCAGTTCCTCTGAAATCACAGACATAAATATACATTTATGTGGAAGATTTCTTATCTTTATATATAAAAATTCAGGTTCAGGGTGCGTCTGTAAATGTTCTAAAAACGTTTGAACCACTTATCCAATTGAGCTCATATTCGTGCCATATGTTCATTAGGTTCACAGTAAGGTTTACATGTCCCCAAAAAAGGGGGGGGAGGGGTAAATTTAATATATCTTGGTTTATGTTTGTTTGTTTACTCAAGAGATGGCACCAGAGAAACTCCATCAAAATTTCATCAAACAGACCGAGCAACGCTGGGCATATCAGCTAGTTGATTTATAAGAATACAGTTCAAGAGTACATTTTATAGACGTTCCTTGTAATACCCAGTCTTCGTATTTTTACTAATAATCTCAAAGATGTGACCAAGATCATCGCATGCACTTGAAAATTTCCATCAATTCCTCATAATTAAAATTTTATCACTTATATTTATTCCATCCGTACACACAATTTATTATTAAATGGTCTAACCTATTTGGATATGAAGGATTAATGTACAATATAAGTACATTAGATCACAAATACGGTACAAATCTACCCATTTTGTTGCTTCCCTGCAGTCACGAATTTTCGATTTTTTATTAAAGTCATGCAAGTGTTTTTTGCCTCCAAAGCTCTCCAACCCTTACCAGGGTTCTTCCCAGGCCGTTTTGAAGGGGCGTGCTGCCTGGCTGAATACTTGAAAAGCTGCACAACACCTCATAGTGTTTGTTTTTAATTGTTGTCCACCTGGCTATTTTATCCTTTGACCCACCTGATAAAATTTTCTGGGGAGAACATTGCCTAACATTTTCTGAGATAACTCATCCGAATTCAATTTATTTTGTAATAATTAAATAAAGTTATAATAAATTGGTTTAAACTAACTAATTAATTTCATTATTTATTGATGCAGAGCATATTTTGATCAGCATAATTTTGCATCCATCTGTAGCATTTAATTTCCGATAGCGGAATTGAGAAAAGGTGAAACGAAAAAATGTGAAAATGGAGATTTTGGCCGCGTGTAAGCCAACATTATTCATGTGTGGGGAAATCAAAATAAGTGTTATTTACTCATTTTTTTTTTTTCAAAACAAGCATCGATTTTTGTCTTAAATCTTCTTCTAAAGCAATTAATAGACTATATATGATGTAAAAGTATAGATGCCAGTCTATTAATAAACATTTGAATATCGGAAAAGGTCTTTTAAACATCTGTGTGTTTAAATTTTCGTACTCTCCTGTATATAACGGTAACTCGTTATAATAACACAGATAGGTCCTAACGTTGCCTTTATATAGAGGGAACACTGTACTTTAAAAATTGATTTATTTCCAGAAAATAAGCAGCTTATAAAATTACATTATTCATGATTCTTTTTCATTTAACTAAACAAGGAGACTGCATGTGGGTCATTCCATGACAAGTGTCCTGGTATCAGAAATCGTCCACACTCGACCATCTCAGATCTTGTTCAAAATTTTTGTGGGTGTGCATATACATGTGACATGAAGCTGTGCAAAACTTCAGCTCGATTGATCAAGTAGTTCTGGAACTAAGGCCACCTTTGTGGGCCCATATTTGGTCACAGAGACCATGCGCGGAAACATTTGGGCAAGTTTCAGACACCCCTGCGCTGTAACCAGTACTTTGACAAATTCGAAATTTTGCACACTAGCACAACGTTTTGTGCTTAATGCAGCTATATTATGCAGCTTTGGCAGAAATGGTTATCCTTAATGTTATTTGGTCTGAAAGTACCTTGCAAAATTTGCTGCGTAGAATTTTGGTCATACTTCTACCATCCATAACTCTAAGGCAAAACCAGCTGGTGCCCTAATTTTTGGAATAGCAGTCAACAGTCTGGGTGCCACCATGCTTGACCAGTATTGGCTTTTCTGCTGTAATATTTTCGATTTTATTGGCACTCATATCATGGGTGAAATTAAAAAACACCAATTTTTTGCACTTTTCAGAGGAAGATTTCAATATTAAGGCCATCTCTGATTTTGTTTTTTCTGCCACCATTAAAAAGAGCACATTTTTTACCGCAAGAATTCCATAAAAGTAAAATGTTATTTTTTTCATATAAGGCTTTTAAAATGACCCTGAAGATGCTTATGTTTTCCGTGGCTGTATATGTTATAACACATAGGTTGTAATAGAGGCAAATGGTTTAACAACTTTTTTCTAATGATTTATCAAAAAGCAGAAAAATATGACAAAATAAAAATATACATAACAAACTAATGATCATAAACAAAGTAACCATATATAATATTTGTTTAAAGAATAAAGCAAACATTTCATCATTTATCAAAGTCCTTTTTCACTGCAGTGAACTTTTCTTCAATGCTGGTGATGAGCTCATTTGGATAACTATTTCTGGCCCACTGAACTTGCATTTGGTGCTGGTAAGATGGCTATAATATGCTGTTCTGGAAAACAGCAGGTATCTTTCCTTTGGGGCCATTGAAAGGAATGAGTCACACAATGAGGATGCATGAAGTCAATGAAGGCATCTCGATCTTCTAGTGAAATATCACAAACATTACCAATCCACCATTGGTTGCCATAGATGCAGGCTATATATTGGCCAGGCTGAATGCAGTTGATTGATACATGTGGACTGTCAGTTGATTGGTCAACACTGGCAATAAATGAGCCCGTATCATTGGACACTTTGCTAATTCGAATTCGTTTTACATCAACTAGTTTAAAGCAATGGTTTTCTCTTGCTCCAGCTACAGTGCGGCCACCTTGAAATCTCTCTTCTTGTATTGGCCTAATTGCATTAACTTCATCTTTTGAAATAAAAAAGAATTTAATTCCATAAACGTGCCCATCACAAAACTTGAACACCATGGAATAACCTGGAACATTCTAGAATACAATGAAAATCAATAGAAAATTCTACAAAATTCTGACACAAATGTTATATAACATTACTACCTGCATGTCATAATGTGAGCAACCATTTGCCTCTATTAGAACCTATGTGTTATAATATATACAGCTGCGGAACACATAAGCTATCTTCAGGGTCATTTTAAAAGCCTTCTGTGAAAAAAAAACATTTTACTTTTATGGAATTCTTGTAGTAAAAAATGTGCTCTTTCTAACAGTGGCAGAAAAAACGAAATCAGAGATGGCCTTAATATTGAAATCTTCCTCTGAAAAGTGCAAAAAATTGGCGTTTTTTAATTTCACACATGATACGAGTGCCAATAAATTCAAAAGTATTACAGCAGAAAAGCCAATACTGGTCAAGCATGGTGGCACCCAGACTGTTGACTATTCCAAAAATTAGAGCACCAGCTGGTTTTGCCTTAGAGTTATGGATGGTAGAATTATGATCAAAATTCTACGCGGCAAATTTTGCAAGGTACTTTCAGACCAAATAACATTAAGGATAATCATTTCTGCCGAATGTGCATAATATAGCTGCATTAAGCACAAAAAGTTGTGCTAGTGTGCAAAATTTCGAATCTGTCAAAGCTCTGGTTGCAGTGCAAGGGTGTCTGAAACCTGCCCAAATGTTTCTGCATGCAGTGTCTGTGACTAAGTATGGGTCCACAAAGGTGGCCTTAGCTCCAGAACTACTTGATCAATCGAGCTGAAGTTTTGCACAGCTCCATGCCTCATGTATGTGCACACCCATAAAAATTTTGAACAAAATCTGAGGTGGTTGAGTGTGGACCTCCAGGACACTTGATGTGGAATGACATGTACTCTGGGGCTCACCCATTTTGATTAAAAACATTCTATGAGTAGCTTTCACTCAATTAACCTTTTTGCTGTGTAAAGCGGATATATCCACACAAAATTTCATTAACTTTACCTGCGGAAATCGGGTTCATCCCACAGGGTGTGAAAAAAAAACTTCTTGTTATGCTGTTAAAAGTAGATAATTCCAACTTCTCAGGTGTGAAACTCAAATTTATTTACCCAGTGGAAGGGATAAACATGCAAGGAAAGCTATTTGATGCACTTCTCAAAATATTAAAAAAAAAAAAAAAATTTACTGTCCGCACGCCACGAGAAGAGCACTGGGTTGCTTAATGTGTTTGTATGGTGTCGCTGTAGTTGCAGACCAGTCTATAGTTATGAAGGGAGGAAAAGCACTAAAATCAAGTTGCGCAAAAATGAGTTTTGGCAGTGTTTCCAAACAAATGAAAACGTTTGCATGGAGAGGTAGATACCTGAGAAATATGAAAACAAATAAGAGAAGAAAATCGTTCTATTGTTTACATCGATGAAACATGGATCGCCCCAAGAAGCTATGCAGGTGGCTTCACTGCAGAAACCAAGATACATAGTGTGTATGACAAATGAATTGATGATCGATTGAATTTAAAAATGTCAGGTGTAAACGCCCAAATTCTATATTAAAAAGAAGAGAAATGGTTGTTTTGGATGCCATGAAGGACATGCATTTAACTGAAAAAGTAAAACAAGATGTTAAGAATGCTAATTGTGAATTTGTAATTATATCAAAGTATGACACGTCCATTCCAATTTTAGATGTGGTAAAAAACCATTTTAAAGATCTGAGGAAAGAATATACAGACTGGTTGATAGCAGGTAATCACCCTCTTACCCAACAGCAAAAATAATAGAAAAAAACCCCCCCCAAAAAAACAAACCTTCTCTAAATCTGTTGGAACGTGAATCAATTTGCTTGGGATCCCATTTCTAAAAAGAACCTCATTAGGGGATTTAAAAGATGCTGAATTCCAAATAGAATAAATGGCAATGAACATGGATGACATCACTTGCGAAAAAATCTTAATGATAATGAAATCTAAAATTATTTTATCTCGAAAATGTTATTAATACAGGGTGATTCAATCAATTTCTGACCATTTCAGTACTATGATTTATTGACCCATTAATGTTTACAAACTTAGCATTTCAGTATGATATTTCAGGCAGTTCAGAGTTCTAATTCCCGTGGAAAAGTCTTGATGATATGCTCAATGTGGCCACCACGAACGTTTTGAACTGCTCGCAGCCTAATGGTGAAGTTATTCATAACTCTATCCAGGATTTCTGCATCCACAAGGGTGCAGCAGTCGATGATGCTTTGTCGCAGCTGGTCTAGGGTTCTTGGTGCTGTAGTGAACACACTATCTTTAAGGAACCCCCAGAGATAAAAATCACATGGGTTTAGGTCAGGACTCGTAGGGGGCCAAAGAAAGCCACCCCCGAATTGATCTGGAAACCTGTTTGAAATGACACGATTTCCGAATTTCTGATTGAGAAAGTCTAGCACTTCATTAGTGGTGTGAGGCCTAGCCCCATACTGTTGAAACCATTGATGTCGAAGCGGTATAAGCCTCCTTCGCAGCTCGGGGATGAAGAAGGTTTCCAACATGTTAAGGTAAGCCTGTGACGTTACGGTGCCCTCAAAAAAGAACGGACCAATGATGCCTCTTTTGGAAATCACGCACCAAGCCATAACCTTTCGTGGATGAAGAGGTGACTTATGGATCTCATGAGGGTGCTGGGAACCCCAAAAACGAACGTCGTGTTTATTGACGTCACCTGACAGATGGAAGAAGGCCTCATTTGACACCCACAGGCTGTCCACAATGTCCTGATTGGCTTCCATTTCTGCTCCAAACTCCATCGCAAATTGTTGTCGCTTCTGTCTTCCAGTGTCTGTTAACTCCTGATAAACATGGATCTTATACGGGAACAGGTGTAAATCCTTTCTCAAAATTCACCACGCCGTGGTATACGACAGCCCTTCTTCAATGGATAGGCGGCGAACAGATTTTTTGGTAGGGGAATCGACCAACCTTGTGCGAACATTTTCGACAGGTTCGAACACGAGCTTTGCTCCCGCCTTTTTTCTTGCCTTTAACACATCCAGTGGCACAAAATTGCTTGACAAAACCCATGATTGCTTGCCTGCCTGGTGCGTCTCGACACTTACACTCCTTCCAGAACTTTTTTTGCACGGTTACAGGTGATTTTATCTCAAAATACTGTTCGACAACCTTGCATTTCTGCTCTGTTGATAAAGCGGGTGCCATTTTTCAATAATACGATTTTCATGCAGTGCCGTTGCAACAATACAAACTCCAACTATTTAGAAATTCGATATGGCACTCATATT
>JAHWFO010004152.1:938252-975800 GCA_023313115.1 Rhysida immarginata | reverse complement strand
ATAATAAAATGATGCTAATAATAATAATACTAATAATAAGAGTTGCTCAGAGACAGGCACATCTTTACAAATTGACGGTTCAAAAATTTTCTGGAAAATCTGCAATTTTACTTTTCAAAAAAATCTTCCAGGTTTGCAGAAAGAATTACATGACGTATTAAAACATATACAGGGTGATTCAAAATTCATTGTACAAACTTGTAGGGGAGGTAGTATGAGTGATTCTAAGCAAAAAAGTTCATATGAACTTGGGTCTGAATTTGAACGATAACAGAGATATGAACAGAAATAAAAATGCCACCACCAAGATCAACAAGTTAATAACTCTAGAATGATGAATTTTGATAAAACAATAGGATACATAAAACTGTGTGTACCATTAAGATTTGATCGAAGTCCAACGAATAGTTTCCGAGTTACGCAGTCAAAATCTTAACGTGCTGGTTAGTACTCGCATGCGAGCACACATTACGATGTTGAATGCGTTGGAATTCAATCAAATTTTAACGTTACACACGGTTTTTTGTATCCTGTTGTTTACCAAAATTCATCATTCTAGATGTTACAGTTATTAACTTGTTAATCTTGGTGGTGGCATTTTTATTTCTGCTCATATCTCAGTTATCGTTCAAATTTGGTCTCACGTTCATATGAACCGTTTTGCTTAGAATCACCCATACTATCTCCTCTAGAAGTTTGTACAATGAATTCTGAATCATCCTGTATAAGCCTTATCAAAAAGTGCCATGGAACTAAGGATCTTGCACACTTGGAAATAAATAAATATGGTAAATAAACTGCATGAAGATCTTAAAAGCTTCAGATGACCATAGCAAAATCAGCTTCATGGAACAATTAGAAATTTTTAAAGCAAAAAGGAAAATGAAAATTTATCATTGAATAATCAAATTGGACATCTGAGAATCTTTTGTCCTCTCCGATTCCCACTCCCGTAATTCCGACCCCAGTGCACCAATCAAAACCAAACTAAATAGTGCAGATTGACATGCCCATAGTAAGTTACAATCCGAATTTCAATCTTCTACCTCAAAAAATGTAGAAAATCATAAAGGGGACGGACAGACAAAATAAAACCAATAACTAGCTCCATTCTTCCGCTACTTAATGATATAATTTATGAGCAATCATGCGTCAACAAAGTGCGCGTGCCGATGTCAATAATGCCTAAAAGATGAACAGAAAGTAACAATGTATTCATTTTTGACAAATCGATTGTTATATGACATGCCATTATCTTGGTATTCTTTACAGTCACTGTTTTAGCACGTGAATTCGACTTGAAGGGACCCACGAAAAATTCTGAAAAGTTGATAAGCCAAGCTAAGACTTTGATAGTCATTATTTCTGAAAACAATGAAAATTAACCTGTTTTCAAGTTATCGTGCAAACAGCGGATGTCCGGATAAACGTACAGACCAAGAGTGCATTCTGATAAGTAGCTTTTTGCTAAAGCTCCTAATAACTAAGAAAAAATAACTTTTTAACCACAACAAGATATTCTTTTCTATTATTCTTGTTGTGGTTAAAGAGTTCTTTTTTCTTAGTTATTCCTAGAATCTCATGAAATTTCCAAAATTACCTAACGAACTTATGAATTCTGACATAAGGCCACTGGACCTTTCAGCAATGAGCCTCTATTAAAATTTCTGAAATAATTTTTGTAATTTTATTTAGCCCCCCTTCTATTTTGTTTATTTTTCTGTATTTTGATTGGGTCTGTAATTTTACTGATTTCCTGTTACTTTCTTTCTTTCTTTATTTATTTGAGTTAGTAAAATGGACTACATCCAAAAGAAGATGGGTGGGGGAAGGCAAAAAAGCCGAAGCCCGTCAGGAAGCCAATCCCCCACCCCTACAATACAAAAAACACTTAAAAATAACATGCACAGGTTAGTAATAAAACGAAATATATCACCAGGGGGAGGAGTACGTAGCCAGAATCGCATTGCACGTTTAAAACCCAATAAAGAATCTTGTTGGCGAATTGAAAGCAAGAGATACTCCCCAAGTAAGAATAGCTGTCAAATTAATAAAGCGTCTAACATAATTAGAAGGAATTAGAAGATAACGGTAAGAGGAGGGGTGTCTAGTATTTTACAGATGAGAAAAAGGTATAAACTTCTCTGTGACAACATCTGCAATCAATAAGTTTTTTTGAGATTTAAAAGAAACAACTAGTTTGAAAAAATGTATGCTCCTAAATATTGAAAATTCTATGATTATGAAGAAAAGAGAAGCAATCTTCCATAGATTTTAGATTAAAAATACTCTTAATTGCTCGAATTTGAATATCCGCCAATTTCTTTAATGAAGTGGAATTTCAACAACCCCAAAAAATAACCCCAAAACACAGAAGGGAATGAATAAAAGAAAAATATAATAATTTTAAAATTGAAATAGGGAAAAAATTAACACTCCGAATCATCCCTGCCCGTTGGGAAATTTTTGATGATATAGCACAAATATGACTACTCCATGAAAGAGAAGAAGAAATAATGAGACCAAGATATTTAATTTCTGTAATACGATTACTAGTTGATGATTTAAATAGAATGAAACTTTTATATTAGGAATAAATTTCCGGGGCTGAATAAACCAAATCCATACTGTCTTATTAATATTTAAAGATAAACCGTTAGTCGACATCCAGATATCAACTGTAGACAACATATTTTTTGCTAAAATTTGAAGAGAAGGGAGATTAGGATGATAAAGAGAAACCGCCAAATCATCCGCAAACAAAATATGGGAATAATCCAAAGTAGACAACAAATCATTTATATAAATTAGAAATAATATTGGACTTAAAGAAGAACTTTGAAGCAGTCCGAAGCTAGAGACCGTCAAAGAGGTGAGATTTTCAAAATAAATAACATATTTACGATTGGCTAAAAAACTATTCAATAACAACAAAGGAGGACCCGTGATCCCAAAATTGCATTTCAAATTTTCGCAAAGCCGAGCATGAGGAACGCTATCAAACACTTTCTTTATGTAAAAAAAAAAAAAAAACCCGAAAAAGTGTACTTTCGAGAAGATTGAGCTGAATAAATATTTGACAGAAATTAGCAAATAGCTGTATCAGTATTATGAAGTTTACGAAAACCATGTTGATAAGGGGAGAGAAGATTGAATTTTTCAAGACAATTAGAAAGTCAAATAGCAATCAGCTTATCCTTAATTTTAGCAAAAATCGATAAATTCACCACCGGTCTAAAATTTGCAATATCATCTTTTCTTCCTTTATTTTTATACAAAAAAATTATTCTTGCTATGTTTAATTCATTAGGATAAAAGTCTGTGGTGACAAACTCATTAAGTAAATAAGCTAAGGGATAACTAAGCACATCGGCATTTTCAGAAACTAAAATAGGGGGGATACCTAAAATATCCAACCCTTTGCAGTCACATTAAAATTGCGAATGGTTTTGAAAACTTCGAAATAAATGATAGGCGTGAAGAAAAAAAGAGCTGCTAGTAGACAATGAATAATCAAGAGAAGTAGCAAATGAAGTGTTACCAATTAAGAGAGAAGATAAGAACGGATCCAGATCAGGTTGAGTTTGAATAGAATTCCTAAGAAGCAGCTGACAAACATTAGTTTTCTTATTCTTATGTAAAGGCGAATGTTTATTAATTGCCACGATTTCTTAGACTCATTATACGAGTCAAAAAGATTTAAATAATAAGCTTCTTTGGCTTGTAAAATAAGCACTTTAGCTAATTTTCTCATTTTGCTAAATTTCCTATAATCTCTATTCGATTTAGTTTTCTTGAAGTCACGAAACTATTTATCCTTCTTCAGTAAAAGATGCAAATCATTATCCATCCACGGATGACGAAATTTTTTATAATGCTCACCGTGAGGAAGGTAAAACGGAAGATAACACGACATTCCCAGACGAAAATGAGAAATAAAATTTTCCCATGCAGAATAACCAAGAGAAAGACTGAAAAAGATTTGATCAATTTCCTTTTTCTTTACGTTGATTGGTGCAAACTCTATAAATTACCTGCACTCTGTATCTTTTTCGCATACTGAAGGCAGCAGCTTTAGCTGCAAAATGTAATTCATGGTGATTAAAGTATTCCTATGGATTTGTATCTTGTTTTCTCTGGACTTTTACTTATATAATTGAATTTCAAATATCTGAAATCTGTCTTGACTTTGAAAATGGCAAAATAGCTGAAACAATTGAAAAAAATAAATAAATATAAGACCCAATCATTTCTTTTTTATTAAAAATTAATTTAGTTCCCATGAAGAACTTTCAAATTCACACTTGTGGAATGAAATTTCCAATGATATTAAGCCCATTCATTGAAACTTGAAGGACCTTTGATAAAAAATTATAATGGTAAAATAAAATTTTCAAAATTGTTTAACATACCTACAGCTGTAAAAAGTGACAAAAATGGATAAGTTTCCATTTCTTTCATCCAAAAAAACTCTGACCAATCATGATAAATTCAGAAATATTTTAAGCAAAAGCAATGTCCAATCATGTTCAGAGAAGACTAAAAAACTCCATAAATAAAACAGAGTTGCTCACAAATAAAAATCACCTTCCTGATAGTTAGCAAAGAGGAAGGCTACAGATGCTGAATAAAACAGTTGTCGGAAAAGTCACGATTCACATAAACCTACGTTACAAAACATGAGAGATTGCAGAAACATTGAACTTCATCAGGGGTTAACGACCTGTGAAGAAGCTGGAATGTATATGCAAGCTCAATATTTGGGTCAATCGTGAACTCCAAGTTTATTTGATAGTACATATAAACTTCTGCAATATGCTCATTAAATACAAGGAAACCATCCTTTTTTGAAGCGACTGATTGGTTAGTGACGAGAAGTGGATCATTTACAACAATGTGGTGTACAAAGGGTCTTGGTCCCGACGTGATGTTCGTCTCAAACAACATCGAAAGCAGTCATCAGAGGAATGTTATGCTACCAAGGAATCAAACAATCAATTCTATTGTGTATAAACAAATCAATCATCCAGAGCTCGTTCCATCACAACAACCCAAGACAGGAGCTTGGCTTGGATGTTGCCACACAAATTATAGCTGCCTGACCTTGTGCCATCAGACTTCAACTTGTTTGGCTCTATTCATAACTGCTTGAGAGGTAAAATTCAATTCAGTAAAGCTGTAACAAAGACAGATTCTTCTTTGGATAAGAAATTATGTAACTCAGTGGCTTGATGGCAAAAGGTTGTTGAACAAAATGAGCAATATACTGTCTGTCTAACAAAAGCATGTGTGCTAAAATTTAAAATTGTTTATTTCTAGAAAATAAGACAAATTCCAGACAGAACTCTACATGTATAGTGGTGCGTGCATATTAGTAATTGGTGCAATCACAGTCATTGTTAATAATGCCTTGACATCTCTGGGCATACTTTCTACTAAGCTGACAGCAAACCTAGAGGTAAAGACTACCAAATCTGTCAAATTAGTCAAGTCAACTGGTTCAAGCTCCAGATGAATTTCATGCAAAGCTTTTGCTTCATGTAAGCCCATTTTATATGAGGTTGGCATATCTCTTCTATGAGGTGACTGAGACGGCCAATCTAACTGTGCAATGTCATGTGCCTTCCTTTGTGTGCATGACCAACTAAAATGTTTTAGGCCATTGTCCTCTTAAAGAACCCAATTTGTATTTGTTCTTCCATATACCCTTAGAACCAATAGTAACACAATATTTTTGTAGACTTTGGTCATTCTTTAAGTATTCAGGTTTCCAGTAAAGATGCACAAATTTTCAAATCTATTTTTTGAGAAACAACCCCAGACATGGTACTTATCAGTACAATGCAAATTAATTTGTGGGGGATGATCATGCTCAGCTTGGGGAATCACGTGACCTAAACGAGGATTCATCTGAGAAAACGACATTGCCTCAATCACGATCCACATTTTCCTATGCCCATTGGATGTTTCTTCACATGGTTTTCGGATAGGCGTGATTTCTTCACCGTACTCCGCCATTTTATTTTTTTCTCCAGCAAACAATTTATGGTCTCCAGAAACAACTTTATTACCTTCACGTATCAGTTTTTCCTGTCCTTCTTGCAAGGTTATTTTGTGAATTCTTCATAAAAGTCTATGAACTGCTTGTCATGTTGTTTAGCGGTCTTTCTTGTTACGCCTTATTCTGGTAGATCATCAACATTTTTGTGGTCTTCAAAACTCTTCATCCACTTCCTTACAAATGCTGTTGGGTTTTTCATGTAGTGTGCAGCAAAACATTTTCAATCTTTCGCTTGCAAACAGAAGAAACCTGCTTCAAACCGTTTCGCATATTTCGTATTCACTGATGTTTCAGTTGTGCTAAAACCCTTTGCATTCAAATTCCCCCCCCCCCCCCCAAGCCAAAATTTTTCATTTTACTTCCTTTTCATGGTGAAATGAGAGATCTATGTGAATATACCATTCCATTATTTCAATTTATTTTAAGATGGTTTCATTTGAATTTAATTTCCAAAGTCAGGATTTATAAGCAATTTAGAGGATTATTTTAAAAATTACATTTTGTATTTTGAAAGTAGACAGTAACTAAAAACATTTATATTTGTTTCAACACCATTATATCACCTATTGTCATAAAAAAATGTGCAGTATAAAAGGTAAAACATTCATTCCAATGTTATTAGATTTGTAGCAATCCATTTTTTTTTCAAAAATAAATTTGATAAAATTATTTTTAAACAAATGGACAGAGAAAATACTTACATCTAATAAGAACATACCTGTAAACAATTA
Source organism: Rhysida immarginata (assembly GCA_023313115.1). Lineage (NCBI taxonomy): Eukaryota > Metazoa > Arthropoda > Chilopoda > Scolopendromorpha > Scolopendridae > Rhysida > Rhysida immarginata. Next base: position 969,008 of record JAHWFO010004152.1, on the reverse strand, counting down.
AAAACTTACAAATTTTAAATATGCATATAATGAGACACAAATGTCCTGGGATGCAATTGCCCTAAAACCACCAATCTCAGCCATTTTATGTGAAGACTAATTTTCTTAACTGTGCAAGCACAGAGTATATCTAAGGAATTGGGCTCTAAGCAACCACCAATAACCTGAGTAACTGGGCTCTAAGGAATTCAAATTTTTTTTTTCCACTTCAAAGAATAAAAATTCCACAACAACTAAAAAAAGAGCCATGAATACTATTTCATCCAGGGAACTAACACGAGTCTCAGCACAGTCTAAATTTTTAGAACTACCTTTTGTTTTAGATCAGTAAGTGATGAGCAATTAGAAGTAAGATTAATCTAGAAGCTATTTTTTAACATTGTACCAGAAAACCTTTTCTGGATTGCCAACTTCCATTTGGCATCAAACTTGGATTAGAAACCATCTTTACAGGGTGAACACAGATACTGAGGCGGTTTCATGACTTTATTGTAGGTGCTTTATTTAACATACCACAAAATTTTCAAGTACACCCTATTCCAAAAAGAGTTTTCACTTCGGTGAATGATGTTCGGCGTCCTTGCAATACATTAAACTAGTGAAATTAATCGGTTCAGGCAAGAAGTAGAGTCCAACATGATTCGAACTAGACTTCTTGCCTGAACTGATGAATTTCACTGATTTAATATATTGCAAGGCCGCCAAACATCATTCATATAAGTGAAAACACTTTTGGAATAGTGTACATACAGCAACTCACAAAGTTGTTACATGTGCTTGATATGAGCCCCTTTAGTGATGTGTCAAGCTCATCCCACACTCGAAGCATGTCCCTGTCAATTTGAGAACATATCGGCGATACCTACTAAACCAATTTCAACTATCATTAATTACTCATTATATTCTTTCATGCCACGTCGTTATGAGTTGTTTGATATATTATGTGCCGTATCTTAGAATTGAAAGTTTTCAATGGTGCCATATGGTACCATAGAACACGTTAATACTCAATAATGGCAGATGAACCAGTAAGAGCAACACAAACACTAAGTCCTTCAAATACTCCCATAAAAAGAAGTCACAATGGCAAGGAGATTAAATAAGGAAACCACCAGTCTTTCTTTGTGTGGATTGGTGGTTTGCTAATTTAATCTCCTTATTGTTGTGTCCAGTTTTGGGCTTGTCGTGCTTTTATTTAAGTCACAATGGGCTAAGTCAAGGAAGCGTGGAGGTCATGACAGCGTCTTTAATCTTCATTTCCGACAAGACTGATCTATCAATTTTCTTGCTATAGTCGTGTAGTGAATGAAAGTGGAAACATAAATCTACCAGGCATTGGTTAAAAACAAAACAAAAAATTTAAAAAAAATAAAAAAATAATAAATAAAAAAAAAAAAAACTTGGAAAGTTGCACTATATAACGTATGTCTCAAAAGTCGCGTACCAAATGGATTAATTGGTTGGTTTGATTTTGTAGGTGAAATAGTGAAGTAAAGGAATAATGCAGACACTGGAAGATCACCACAGAACATCTCGAGAAGCTGCAGATGAATTTCATCGCCAGCACCCTAATATTCCCAAGCCTACCAGCTACACTTTTACACATGACAGAAGAAAATTTGGATTGTGTGAAACATTGTCTTTGAGTGCATGGGGCACATTTTGACATGAATGATAAGCTTGCAAAACCATGTGAACATAAAGCCAACATTCATAAACTTTTCATATGACACGGGGCTTTTGAGACACACAGTATTTGCAAAGTTTCATGATGATTTGTTAAATACTGCACCTTCAATAAAATCATGAAACCGCTTCAATTATTTGTGTTCATCTTGTATTGATGTTATAATCAATTTCCAAAATATTTCTGACTCTGCTAATTTTCCAGGACTACTGAATTTTATATAGACTGAATCTCAATAAACCCTTACTTCTCTTATAAGTAAAATAAGCAGTCATTTGGAAGGTTCTATATCTGACATGCCTTTATATCATTGCTCTTATGCACTTGTTTTGTTTTGCCCATTCTCACATAAGTGCTTTCTACTGTAAACAGGAATATTGCGTTGTAAATAGCAACAAAAATCTACGATTTTTTTTTTTCCTGATTTTTATGTATCTTTTTTGTAAGGCTTTGGACTTGCTGGAATCACAATTAATTACAGAAAAGAACCAGGTCTAGCCTTAGCCGGCATTATTAGCTGCGATGCCCACATGGAAAAAAGTATAAACAACAGTGCTGACATTTTAATAATTCAGATGTGATCTAATGTATGTGTTGCAATGTTTGTTATGTGGTAGTTGACAGAAGCTCAGTAGATAAGATTACGTGAGGCCCGACTGGGATCCGTCGGAAGCCACAGAGAGGTAATTTAGACAGTATAAAATAAGCTGCTGATTAAAAGCAATAGAAAACATGAACGACCTCCTCCCACATTTTATATATATATAAAAGTTAGAGAAAACAGTTTCTAAGGAAATTTGCAGTTCAGCGTTGTTACTTGGATGTTCGTAAAACAAAAATTAAATGCGATGCTATCTATCATTTGCAAACAAATAATGCCAGTGTATACGAGAATAAGATGAATTTTGGTTTTCATTAAATATGTTTCATTGTTGATTACTTAACTGTTTTGTTAGTTTACATGTATTTTACAAGATGTAGTCAATAGATTATGCTTACCGTCCGCCATATTTCAACAAAAACTAGCTTGACGAGAATAATCGTCAGGCGCCAAACACCATTGGTAGAATTTTACAAGTACAATATCAACCATATTATAAGCCAATGAAAGAAGAGCAATTCTTTTTTTGCAGTCCTGGTGCAGTGTGCCGCATATATCAAATAAAATTTTAACCATAGAAACGTTTAAGATAATATATGCTTTAAAAAATAAACCTTCTCATGAAGGTGTGAATTATATTAAATTCATTCAGGTAGTAGCAATGGAATAAATTATGTCTAGAGTTTATCCCTTGCTTGGCTTAAAAACTAGCCGAGATGTGGGGAATGGACCATTAGAGCTTGTGACGTCACGATCGGTGTTTTTCGCGGAGGAAAAAAAGCAACAAGAAGGTTCAAAATGGCGACTCTAGAGGATAGTCCAACTCTGTATCAGGGTCAACCTTGGGCATATTGGGTTGAAAGAATCAGTTACGGTAACAATGAAGGTAAGTTATTGCTCTAGACTAAATTTTAGTTTCTAACCTGAGTCGTAGAGAAAACAGAAAGACATAAATTACCAAGAAACTACAACATACACAAATCTCGACCTTCTAAGAGAAATAGGCTTATCCATGCTTTGATAGTTACACCAATCATCACTTCGTTGGCAAGCTTGTGTATTGATATTTTCCTCGTAAACATGTAGACGGTGACAAGGAAGAAGAAGAAGAAATACAGGAAAAACAAGGAGGAGACACTATGAAGCTTCGGAAAGAAGGTAAGTCCAGACAAACTTAAGTTTGCAAAGATAATTATCTGCAAAACATGTTAGAATGAAAATGAGTTGTCGGTCGGTATCTCTTTTTCGCTCACTTTTCGCCCTCTTTACAAGTCGGTTAAATTTTAAAATTATGTAGAGATATTTAAGAAAAGGTTCGGAACGATTAAACACCTCGATGTGATTAGTATCAAGAAACGTTTTCCCGAGATCTAGTGTAATCTGGCTTCATAGTTTTAAATCTGACGCGCACTCATCTGTAAACACACACGGTACCATGTCGTATGAATGGTTTATGAAACGTACAAAAATAATATTTTCGGCATGTGATCTTAGTATGTAACGTGGATTGCTCATCTTCATCGTACATAATTGTTACCCTTATACTCATTTGGAAGTACTTTTGGATGATTTAAGCTATTCCATGTTACCGTTCTGAGTAAAATGGAAGTACACGCCAATTAAACAATTTGCTCAAAAATGTCAGATGAATGTTAAATATCGTTGAAATAATCTATTTGAAATTATTAGAAAACGAAAAACGATTTAAATTTAGTTTATGTAATATTCTGCAATATATGTTTAATTATAGTTAATATGGTACGTTGAGAATTTTAGAAAACATAAACGGTACATTTTTATAAGTACAACTTAAAATTTTTTTTACAATCGTTGATATTGTAATACCGATCACAAATTGGTGGTGCCTAGAAATAAATGATGTAATCCCTTGAGTATTTGTGAATGATTTTTAAAAGAATACTCAATATAAATGCAAAAATGGGTATTATCTTTTCTCCCCACTCAAAGAATAACATAATAGAAAAAGAAAACGTATGTAACATCTTAATGCTAGTTTCTTTGACTTATTTTCTTTTTTTCCCATTCAGTCTGGAATTTTTTTGATTCAGAAATAAACATTATTGTAATGGAGGTACTGTTTATATTATCTTTCTGTTTTGTTTTTTTTTTTTTTCTTTTTTTCTCTTAATATTTAAAGCTTACTTTTCGTTATTCATTTATTGCTATTATATTTTTTTTGTTAATTTTGTTTTAATTAATAATAGTTGATAAATAAATAGCCAAGAAACAAATGATTTAGAAAATGTAAAATGAATAAGATACATTTATGTAAAATTGACATATTTATTTTTCAATTTTAAGCCTCAATTCTCATTTATTACTGCTATTATTTATAGATATGGCATTATTTGGATTTTGTCCTGCCCGAGATGATTTTTACCTCGTTGTATGTGAAATCTGTGGCCAAGTAGTCAAGCCTCAAGCATTAAAATCACATATTGGTAAGATGCATGTTTTTCTTGTTACTTTGAATTTTGATTTGCCATTCAAATTTCTTTAAATACAAATAAAGCAGATTTGTGTTTGTGAATGACGTTATCAAATGGCTATAAACTTTATATTTTCCTCTATACATGTTTCACTTTACTTCCAGTTATAATATTACAATTGCTCCCCTATTTGATTTTTTGAACTGTTATCATTTAAGGATTAATTTAAAGAAATGCTTTCTAGATTGTCAGATTGATTTCTACCATAGTTTCTGAACTTCAAATAAACTACATAATATAAAGTAGATTTGAAATTAGTTTAAGAGAAAAGAATCTCATTAAATATGAAGAAGAATTAATTTTTATTAATGTATATTTATATTGTATTTTTATATATTTATTTATGTACATATATATGAAGATGCTTAATTTCTTACTTCTAGCAGATTTTTATTTTTAAATTCCAATATTACATTGTTACATTGCCAGTAATTTTTAAACTACATTTAATGAAATCAATTTAATCTGTTTTACAGCAGCAGTTCCAGACTGGGCATGTTTTTTGTTTTTTAAAGTGTGGATATATAGATTTTTTTTTTCTTTTTGTTGCTTTGTCTTTTTCTTTTGTAAACAGAATTACTCAGTTTTCCTTGATAAAATTATTTAAAAGAGCATTCGTAATCCTCTAAATGTAAGTGCTAAATTAAATTTGTAGCTGTGAGAATGAAGAAAATTCTCTAGTTATAATTGCATATTTTTAGCTGAAGCATTTCACAATTTTTTGTAAGAGAAATTTTTATTTTCTCGTTTTCATTATGATAAGTTAAATATATGATGAAAATAGGAAAGAAAATTCCTCAGCCTGGACTCGAACCAGGAATAATCAGCTACTTATGCTGAAGGCCCTAACCAATTGAGTCAGTTTGGGCATGGAAGCTTTAGGCCACTTACACAGAGAGAGCGTCGAGTCAAGAAGCAAAATTTCTATAGAACTCGAACAATGGATAACGGAGTTAATCCCTATTGAGAATTCGATCACCCTTTACAATTTCCTCTCCTTACTTTCTTGTTCAGGACTCGCTTCTTGACTCGATGCTTTCTCTGTGTACGCGGCCTTATATTATCTACATGCCCTTTGGGCTGGTTAGAGTAATTACCTAGTTTGTAGGTTAGAACAATCTTTCCTAACGGGGTAATATTCATTGAAGAATAACTCAAGAATGGTTTAAGAGGATTTATTACAAGTCGTACCGCAGATGTTTAAATTATCGATGAAAATAGGAAAGAAAATTCTTCAGCCTGGACTCGAACCAGAAAGCTTCAGCTAATTGTGCTGACGTGCTAACCAATTGGGTCACTGAACTTAGGGCATGAGCACTGTTAGCTAAAAATTCCTGGTTCGAATCTAGGCTGTGGAATTTTCTTTCCTGTTTTCATCAATAATTTCAACATCTTGAGGCATAGCGTGTAATAAATCCTTCGACCATTCTTGAGTAATTCTTATATATGTATGGCTTGATAGAAGTCTTTATCATTTTTTTGGTAAATTATTTGGGTTTGAAATTTTTAGAGGAATTACAATAACCTCTTTTTAAGTGCTTTCAAGACTCCTATTTTAAAAATATCTATCTTGTCTATTCCTCTTGGCTGTTAATAATCATTGAATCCATTTGAAATTCAGCTTAGCAGGGAATTGGCTTACTGGGACGTAGCTTATTTTCCCAGCTGTTAGTAAAGGGGCAAACACAAAAATCCATGTCCTAGTGGGATTTGAACCCGTAACAATAGTGGTCTCGCCCACCGAGCCAGCAATTTTAAAAATTATGAAGGAAAAAAAATATTGTAGATAATGTTATTGTAATAACAAGTTTGTTTGTATTTTAAAACTGTACAACTGGTGTTAATTGTAGTCACTTTAGATAAAAAGATAACTGTGTTTTTTTTTGTTTTGTTTTTTTTAATCTAAATTTAATGTGCAAATCTGTAGTGTTATGCTTGTATTAAAATCTGTATGGGTTAATAAGAACACTGAATTTGACATTCCAAAAACAATAGGCATTTGTTTAGTTATTTAGCTGTATTATGCACATGTTGAAAGTTTTCTGATTAATTTTCTTTCAAATATTCCAGAGTAGCTATGGCTTGTTTCTCTGATTTCATTTATTGCATTAAGAAAGTACAAATTTAAAAATCCGTGCACTGATTTCAGATTAGGCATTTCATTGCTAAAAAAAATAAAAAAAAAAATTACTTCTTGTTTGTGTTAAAAATTAATGCTGTTGTTATATAATATCATATACCTACATGTTGTTACTAATGTTTTGATTAGTCAAAATCTGAAGTTTAATATCCAAAATATCTCATAAGATTTACTGGTTCTATGACATGAATCATCCTGGCTGGCTGAAGCCTTGCATTAAAAACAGACCTTGCTGCTAGCTATAATTAGTAATGTGATTCTGTTATATGGACAAAAGAATACAAATACCAAAGATCATCTTTGAACTAATGCATAGCTACTTTAACTTTATCAGTCTTTTATCTTAATTTTGGATCACCATATTCTGTAGAGGAGGTTGCTATCTTATAAGGGCTACAGTAATCCAGTTAAAGTTAAGTATTCAGTTTGGAAATTGTATAATGTGAAATCATTTTGTGATTTATATGAAAAAATAAAAAATCCCTCAAGTTTCATGTCTTATAGTATCACATAATTCAAATCAAGTCTTGATTTATTCTGAAAGCTATTATTAGCTTCAAACCAGTTTATTGAACTGAAATTTTTTTTTCTCCAATTTAATTAGTCTTAAATTAGTAGATTGATTATAGTAGTGGTGAACAAAGAATATTTAATGCAGTGGTTTTCTGTAGACTTCTGTATGATTATTAAAGGACAAACCTCTATTTCTCGGCAGGATTTGAACCTGTGATTCGAGGATCTCGAGACCATTTAAACGTGTGCCCAAGCACGCTCAGCTGCTAAGTCAGAACTAATTGAACTTGCATATTATTAATTCTGTTTTCTATGTAACTATTAATGGAAATGGCATAAATAAACCTCGTTAATAATTTTGTCGTGCACAGGAAAATCTATATTATTTCAGTATTTAATTTGATACCAAAATTCAAATTATCGTGGTCGTGTTATATATGCAACCAGAATTATATTTTTTTCAAGTTGCCATTCTCCAGATAGCACTTTGTAACACTTCGTTTTTATCCAACAGCACCTACTCGCCATTTGCCAATAACTGTCTGCCTTTAACTAAAATAAAGTACATGTGGATATTTATTTCTTTTATTATTTACCCTTACAGGCACTATAAATCTCATCAGCCTCTGTTTGGCTAAGATGTCACACGCAGCTAATGTTTTGAGTGGAAGGGGCCCCCATTTCGCTTATTTGGTTCCTGTTTCTTAAAAAATTTGTAACTTCAAGAGAAAGACTTGTTTTGTTATTCTTTTTTTTTTTTTAATGCTACATTAAAAAAAATTATTCGTTCAATTCTGCATATGCCATGTTTTTTAGGCTCCAGACTCCATCTGCTGGATAACGTTAGCTTTTTCTACCACAGTTAAGGATTTTTTTAAGAGCTACTCTTGTTAGGGCTGAAACACCTATACAAGCTCTGCTAGTTCAGATTGAAAACTGAGTTAGTTCAAATTTTTTTTCCATTAAAGCAGAGCAAATAATCTGCAAAATTTAACATAATGTCCCTAAGTTAACAATACTGAAATTGACTTACTGATATCAGGGGACAGCAGCAGAACATATGGACTTAGGTGGGTTTTCAAGGACGCGTTGTCTGCGTGTTCGTACGTATACATTGTATGTGTCCGTATCCGTTCACGCAAGCCCCGTTTTCATGGCCACGTTGCGTGTAATTATGCGTTTTATTAGAAAATAGATAATAGATTGAAAAGTTGACTCTGAGGGAACTCTGGTGCATGAGCGATCTGTTGATGTGCAACGAGATCTGATTGGTTGACCTTCAAATGCATACAAATGCATACGTACGCACACGTAGACAATGCGTCTTTGAAACGTGCCTTTAGAGTAAACCCTCAAAAGCACGTGTCCTGGAAGATCTTGCCCATGTCACCAGAAATCGGTCGATTTAGCCGTTATGAGATCCCCATTTCAGTTGAAAAGTTTGCCGCTATACACGATTTCGTCGTTATAGGTGTATCGCTGTAATCGATAATTTTTTGTTAGATAGGAAACCAAATTTAAGAGAATCTGGTTATTGCTATAGCCAATGTCATTATAAAAGATTTTGACTATACATTAAAATTGATAATTGCTATAATATATTTTAAGTATTTATATGAAAATAAAAAAGATAATATTGTTAAAAATTAAAACTAGAAACAAAAAATAATTCATTAAAGAATAACTCAAGAATGTTCTAATGAGGATTTATTATATGCCATACCATAAATGTTCTTTTTTAAAATTGGCTTAGAAATCTATAGAATCATTGAAATGTCTCGTACAAAACTGATTGTATGGCATCCTACTATCATTCCACATTTGAATTGATATCTTGCATTACTACTTACTCAGTTGTTGTTTGAAGTCTATCCTGTTCGTCTTTTATACTTGATTATAGACATCCAACTAGCTGTGGAGAATATTAATTGTAGGCATGGTTCCCTCTAAGCTGCACAGTTGTGCATTAATTTTAATGGCATTGCAATAAATTGCACAGAGAAATTTATTATCCATACACTTACGATCAAGTTTTATATTAAAAAAAATTAACATGATCTATAAAATTATCGAAAATGGTCTTTGTTATTTTTTTATTGCCCACTGTTAATTTTGGGCTGCGCAACGTTCTAAAATATTGGAGGGAACTATGATTGTGGGACAGTCTACATGGATAATGATTTCATGATTGTCCAGTGGCATCTAGTTCTTATCAATTGTTAATTTTTCTATAGCAATGGCAAAGTAAATTTGTCAACAAAATGAAAATTGTACCAGAATTGTCATTTACAAAATATTTTACAAAACTTCTTATTAATTTATCTCCATTGACTATTGTTTTATGTGCGTTTCATTCATTTCTATTTAAAGAAATAACTGAAGATGATGTAATCTTCTCTCACTGTGGATCATTTGAAACCTTCATAGATTGTCCCTCCACTTGCTGAAGAATAGGACACTTATGTCATAATATACTTTTTTCTTTGCATCACAAAAAAATGTTTGGGTGTGACAAACATCTATCACCATGATGTCCTTTTTATCAAGTCATTTAAAAATTCCTTGCATATTTTCAGTGATTATATGCATTCACATAAAGATATTTAATTTATTTATCAAAATAACCCCTCTCAAATCAATAACGGTCTTTGGGTGGGTAATGCGTAAATCCTATGCTTATGGATGAAAAAGTCTTGGAAGGCATGATGATTTCTAAACTATTCTAAACAAATTAGGTGGTCCGATGAATCATGATTTCAGTTACACTATGCAGATAGCCGAATGAGAATTTGGCAGAAAACGCATGGACCCCGAATGCATTACTCATGTGCACATATGATTATCCAATGATCTAAACCAGTGAAATCTGGAGAGAGATGTCAGTTGTGTATGGAGGATGAGGCAACACTTCCCACCCAAGCTGTATAATATTTGAACAGGTGTTTAACGCTGTTTGTGTGGTCTTACATTGTCCTGTAACTGTAAGACCATTGCAGTTGATGACGTTTCCGATAAGCATATCACTGTGGGCGTGTAAAGTGATGGTTTCAACTTGCTCTAAAACCTCAAAATGCATTATTCCAACTGCAACACTTTCTTTGGGTGTAGGTCCTGTTTTGGGGTCATTCTAAGAAGTTCCTTTGGTGACAACCATTAGATGGATTAGTGGCTTGATTTTGTAGAGTGCCCATTTCATCACATATAATGACTTGGTCCAGCAATGGCTCACTGTGACGATGATGGAGCAAGGAAGAGCAAGCGGTCAGCTATTGCATTTTATTTGCTGCTGACAGAGCATGAGGAACCCATTTATCCAATTTTTTGCCTTTTCCCAGTTTGCGAAGATGGTTGTGCACAGTTCCCTCAGTCACAGAGTTGTCTGGCTAATTCATGACAGGTTTGCTTGGATTAGCTTCAGTGAGTGTCTTCAGTGCATCTTTATTGAATCAGGCTGCTGTCTAGAGCAGGGGTTATCTTCAAGGGATTAATCTCCATTCCAGAATTTAGAAAACGAAAAGTGAGCTTTTCTTATTGGCAAGTTATCTTGTCCTTATGCTTGAAAAGTATTTTGGCATGCTTCAGTTGCATCGTGACAATTCAAAGAGCAATACAGCTTGAACTTTGACTTCATTATTCACCATTGCTCATTTACCACTTGTTAATATAATAAGATAATTTTTAAGACTCTTTTCAAAGGAATAGGTATGAGGATGCAAATCACATAGTTAAGAGCCATTTCTGTTATGGCAGCGGTTCTCAAACTTTTCACAACCGTGTACCAATAAAACACAATTTTTTATCAACTGAGTACCAACATAACAAAACAACTAAGAAAGCATTGCCAATGGCATTTTCCAAGTACCACCAGTTAACCACTTGAATACCACAGGTTGAGAACCACTGTGTTAGGGGATTCAGATGCTCTTCATTGTCAAAGACCAGGGAGCATTAATACTCAAGAACTTTAAGTGATCTGATACTAAGCCATTGCAGACTCTGTATCATGGTATATCTATTTTCTGTTTATATATTTTCACGAAGTTTTCTCTAAAAAAACCTATAATAGAATATTCCTGGATAAAATTAATCCTGCATATCCAATTTAAACCTGTGTGGGTAGAAATGCCTAAATGAAGATGATGTGTTGCAGGGTTTGCTCTAGACCAAAATTCTGAGTCAGTTTGACTCCTCAGCTTGAAAACTGCGAGTCAAATTTTACATTCTTTTCAACTTTCATGTTTTTACAAGCATCCACAATCTCTGTAATTAATTATAAATTTAAGAGATTGCATGTGACAAAATGAAGTGCAATTAAAATATGGTGAGAAGAATATGGCCAATGATAATCAAAATTTAATGAATCAATTTCTGACTCGTGGGTCAAAAAAATCACTGGTCAAATTTTTGCAAAAATGTCTGACACTGGCTGTCAGATAAGTAGGCTACTGTACTAACCTAACCTACTGTACAGTAGAAGATCAGGAACTCTCTATGTTTATAAATTAAAAGATATTACAAAAACATTAAAGCCATTCGAAAAGAATGCGAAAGTATTGAAGAATTAACATGAAAATAAAAGTTAGCAGTTTTTATTAAAGAAATTATTTAATCTGTTGCTTGACAGTGTCTCTCTTCTTTTTTTCGAGCAATATCCAAGTGTGCCTTTTAAGTTCAGGCTGTTTCCATGAAAACCTTTGCCTGTTGAAACTTTATATCATTTTTCAACTTTAATTTTACGTCCACATGTCAAATAAAATGGAGGTATTGTTTGCAGTCGTTGGCAACTATTGTGGAAATCGAAACTTAATGCAAACACAAAATTGAGAATCGAACTTGATTGCAAGCATTCAGTGGGAGAAATTTGGTTCGACAGTTTGATGAGAGAGTCACTGCAAGTTTGTTTTTCGTCCTTTCCTTTTTTAATAAGTTGAGGAATTTCAAATACAGTCGATATCGTTTATAATGACCTCCAGGGGATCATAAAAATTCGGTTCTTATATCCGGTTCTTGTTAAAACCAATACAGCTCTTTATCTTCTTATATAATTACTTGATTTGAACTGTCGGATTCGAAGGAATTTTTAATTTTCTCGTGATCCTTCCAAATCGTTGACATGGTAGAGTGAGAGATATACAATTCTCTGCCACTCGCAGTGTTGGACCAGACTTCAGCTGGAAAATGTTAGATTTTTCTTTCACCGTTAAGAATTTCTTTTAGGAGCCATTCTTGTTAATGCAACTGCTCGCCCAGGTCGGCTGAAAACTGAGTCACTATATTCCCAATAAAACAACTAAATGCATAACAACCGAGGAAGAAAAGAAACCGCTATTACACATAAATGAATTTTATAAAATAAAAATTCATGTGTACGTTTCGGAGCTCTCTCGGAGCCTTCATCAGTGAGAAATGACAAGCATTTAAAAAGCAAGCAAAGTTCTTAGAAAGCAACAAAATTTAAACCATGCTCTGCAACAATGTGTTTTGGAATTAAACATCATAATTTCTAGTTGCTTTAATTTGAACCATTAATTTAATAAAGAAACGGAAAAAGATACTACAGTTCTTACAAGCAGCAGATGTCTCCAAGTTCAGCAGCTTTACATTGACAATAATGCATGCAGTATAATATGTGCAGCCTAAACAGTGCATTAATCTTGAGACATACAACAATGATGATATCAACATCTTAAACGTCACATTACAAACAAACCGTTCTGTAACAAACTAATATAATTTTAAAAAAAAAAGTAAGTCATGCTTTGCTCGCTTGCACCATGGATGAAGATAAGTGTCTAAAATTGATACAGTTGGATGGTAACTACAGACTATTTTGGGACTCGTAATGTTTACAATATGCCAACAGTCATTCAAATTCATTTCTTCACTTTGCATTAAGGAAATCATTAATTGTTTAACCTTAAAGAAAAAATAAAATTTTGTTAAAAAGTTTGAAATTTTTTATTTTTTCATCAAAGTATTCTTCAGTCATCTAAAATTGATCCGTGTAATTAGTTTATCAAAATCTTGCAATTTTATAAACAAGGTAAATGTTTTTCTTGAACTTAATGCTGAAAAAAAATTTATTCTGGGGTACCTAGTGCTGAAAAAGACCAATCGGCCAATATTTCACCACTGTGAAATTGGTAACTCTGAATCGGATTGACCAGAGTGGGTCATATAGAACAATGTGATTCATAGAAAGAAATGGCGTCGTGAAAACTGCATCTGTTCCTGGTTGTCAGTATCAATCTTGGATTTGTTTTCTTCGTACTGCTTATTTTTATCTTAATTTTTTTTTTTATTAAATTTCTTCCTAAATTTCAACATAACAATGCCGAGAGCAAAAAAAATTTGGAAGTGGAGGAAAAAAGGCAGCAAAATGAGTCCGTACAGCATTCCAGCAGAAGGAGAAAACAACAGTTGTCGGCAATAGAATTCCCCCTCCAGGAATTGCTGATGCAGCAAATATTACCTTTGTGACAGCTAAAAAATTTACCATTTATCAAGATGATGAAACTATAAGTGATGATGAATCGCCATGTTTGCATTCTTGTCGATATAAAATTACTATAGTTGATCCAGGGAAAGATGGAGTAGGCGTGGCTTAGCGTTGATACCGGATTAATCATGTCAAGCAATCGACGCGCATGGAATTATAGGGTTTCTTCATTATCTATGTGGACGTTAATTCGTTCACTAGGTGCAGTGACCAACCAGGGAAGAGAGAGAACCAGTGGTCATAATGCTACTTCATCTACAATCTAACACTTTGGAAATCAAGGACAAACTCTTCATGGCCAAGCTAGGGAGATTGTGCTGAATTTTTTTCTTATTTTAAATTTAAGGATCCTGATAAAAGCACTTCAGCGTTAATAGAGGAAACATCTAAAGCAACACAAGTTTCGTTGACATCGTTTGAAGAATCATTCAGAATAGGAGACTGAAGCATCATTCAGTTAGGAGACTGAAGCAAACACGCCGAACCCTTCACCTTTTTCAACACCTGGGAAGAAGAGGATAAGGGAGTCACATGTTAAAAATTTGGATGAATTTGAGCTTTTCAGTTGCACAGGCAAATTTTGTTGAAATACACAGAGAATGAGATTATCTTACGATTACAAATGTTTATTCAACAAGAGAGGACTGGATACTGCAGGTCAAGATCTTCCTTCGCCGTCATCATGCATGAAAAACTACGTATGAAATTCGGAAAAATCGACAGTCATAAGTTCTGTATTGAACGTACAGAGGTAACAGTGCAACAACGCCGATATTTACGACAGATACAAATGCTACGTTAAAGACTAACTCATTAAAAGGCCATTTTAATGGCCAGCAAATACCATAATTTTCGGCAGTAATGCCGCAGCAGCAAAAATTTAACATAAATGTAAAATCTCCGACAGTAACGCTGCATGAAACTTTTTGATAGTCAGCCCCGAGCATCGAGAAAAAAATTCCGATCAGTGAATAAGAGCAAGAACGTACCTTCATCTGTTCTTGATAAGAGTTAACTGCCACAGAAACTCGTTATGCTTTTAAACTTTGTTTTAAGCGTAATTATTTATTTATTTTCCTATATTATAATCTGGTGGGGATTTATTAGATTTCAATGCAAAAACGAGTGTTAAAACGCAAAAACCTACGTACGAGAAAAGAGAAGAAAGTAATAGAGGCAAACAAAAAAAAATCTCTACAGGAAATAGCATTCAGAAGTCTCTTGAGGAAGTGAAAATAATCCAAAATGAAGGTGGTCCTTCTTATGCCAGCATAAACATAAAAATTCAGAAATCCCAACGCTAGCAACCTGTAAAGTTTTAACATCAATAATAGTTTGTAAATATCAGTTATAAATCCATGTATTTCTTTTCTTTTTAGTAATAAGTTTGTTTGATCATTTTTGCAGTATTTTTGTGGAACTAACTTTATTAAAAAACCATAATAACTTTGTTGCCTTCTTATTGAACAAGAGCTGCTCCTTCCAGTGGTGTTGCTATTTTATTTCTGCCTTAGTTTTACTGAAAACAATACATGAATTTTTTTCACCTGATTTTCTCAGATTTCATTTTTCATGAATTATGCCAGAGTTAGGCATTCGTTTTTGAGCATCTACTCCATGCCCTTAAAAACTTGGTCATTTTAGAAAGATCTGGTCCTAATAAACATCATGCTTAGGCCAGGTTTTGTTTATTAAAAAAAAAAAAAAAAATTAAAATCATGTCAAATGGATCCACTGTCATATCAGTTTCATCAAACCTTTTTTAAAAGCTATGTGAGGAAAATATACAGTTGACCCTCGATATAAGGATAATCCGCTTATATGGATACATTTCTGTGCTAAAATTTGTGTTGAACTCCGCTTAAACTGATAAAATAACTCTAAATGTACTGTGATGTCTGTTGTGTCAGCAGTCAACAAGATGTGGTGGCCAACATTGGGCTAATACTTGCTGATACAAGACAGCAACTTGCTTCTCTTGTCGGAAAACTGGGCATCTAGCCAAATATTGTAGGAACAAAGCCAGGAACACAAAGCGTTCCCCCACCAAAGATTGGCCAGTTGACAGAGTACAGTCCCTCAGCAAAATTCACGAAGAAACAGTGGAACCATGTGAACCATCCAAGTGTCATCGAGGTGAAGGTCGATGGGAAAACTATCGAGATGGAGGTCGACACCGGTGCACCATGTGGAATTATGGGCATCTCCAGGCTTCAAAAAATAAAACCAAAGATACACCTGGAAAAATCAGATCGGCGTTTTAAGAGCTACACTGGTCACCAGGTTCGTCGTCTGGGGAAGACGAATGTGCGTGTGACGGTGGGGAACACCACACAGCGTCTCAACCTTTATGTAGTAGAAGGCGATTTCACTGGACTGATGGTACGTGATTGGTTGGCAACATTTGCAAAAGAAATAAGCGTATGTATGCGGCAGAAGCAAGTGAGCCAAGCAATGCCGAAATACCGACGCCTGCAAGAGGGACAGGCAGTCTACATGCACACGGGAAGACCTACATGCGAAAAATGGGTGCCAGGCGTTGTGCTACACAGATTAGGCGACCTGCACTATGAAGTTGCCGTGGGCGAGGAACGTCCGAAAAGACACATCGACCAGTTGAAGCCTCGTTTGTTGCATTCGAACAGAGCTCTCAATGCGCTTCATCGGGCGGAAGCACGTTACAGCTCGCATCACGAGTTCCGGAATTGACAAGTGCGCCACGGCGCAACAATGAGGAGGA
The DNA here is from genome assembly GCA_023313115.1 of Rhysida immarginata. Lineage (NCBI taxonomy): Eukaryota > Metazoa > Arthropoda > Chilopoda > Scolopendromorpha > Scolopendridae > Rhysida > Rhysida immarginata. Next base: position 952,318 of record JAHWFO010004152.1, on the reverse strand, counting down.
ACGTCCTCGCCAACGAGTGCGCTTTAGCGGTGAAGACAGCAACCGACATCCGTTAAGCCTAATGCCGGCCGTCCATGAGCCAGGGCGAGCTGAGCACTGACAATATCAGGAGCAGGGCAATACGGCAGAGCCAACACCGCCCGAATCACCGGTTCCGGTACCAGCAGAGGAACCTGCTCATCCACTAGTGGTTGCCCGATCTCACCATGACCAAGAAATGTCTGTCGCTTCCCAGCGCGCGAACTTCGTCCGCCCCAGCGGTATTCTCCCCAGCCTTAGTGCGACGGGAGGAATGTTGTGTCGGCAGTCAACAAGTGGGGATTGTTGAGCTGCAGACACAGAAACTTTCATGACAGTGTCACCAGTCATTGTTGAGCTGGGATTGTTGGAAAAAGACGATGCTGTTGCGAAGCAACCGATTAGTCAGCAGTCGGCCGTATTCCATGTGAAATGAACAGTCCAGTCAGTGATTCACGTCAGCTTTAATAGCCACTACTCTAAGGTAAATGTTTTCCTTATCCATTAATTAAGTCATTGGCAGACACATTTTGTGTAATACGCATACCCGTATAATAGCCACTTTATCACTCCCTCTAAGCCAATGGGTATATGGTGAAACAAACCTGGAGTAAAGTGGCATCTAACACTATTTCAAATTGTTATCGATGTGCCCGATTTATGGAAGTTTCTTCAACATGACCAATGGAAGATGACACAGATGAATTCTTTGCTCATGAATGGATGGACTAATTTGACTTTGACAAGTTTGTTAACATGGACAGTGATCTGTCAACAACAGGTGATGAATTTCAACTTTGGATACCTTCATGTTTTCCAATATTTGGAAAGTCATGGATGTTCATCTTATGACTCATAACTTACAGGCAGCTATTTTTGACCTCTAGAAAAAATTCTGTCCTATCAGCTATTTCAGATTATTTTCCAAAGTTGTAAAAATGTAATTTTTCTTTCTGTTCATTTTATTCTTATGTATCCCTATTTTATACTGTAAAATTAAATATTAGACACTGTTGTAATCAGTTAGTGTTGATGCTGTATTTTATTTTTTACACGAAAACCCCAACTCTGGATAAAAGGATATTCGGCTTATAAGGGTATTTTTTTTCGATCCCGAGGATGTCCTTATAGCGAGGTTAGACTGTATATGAATGTATTTTTCATAAATGTCTTGGCACTTTATTTTATAAATTCTAAAGATTTCTCTAAAAAAAAAAATATAAGGTGATTATAATTAAAGTCCCTTTGTAAAAATGCTATAAAAAAACAACCATGAGTCCGAATGACTTCAAATTTGGACTGAGCATTCTTGAAGAAGGGGCATTTGATATGGGATAAGAAAAAAATAGTTCCAAAATTTATCACTAGATGGCGCTGTAAGCGGCATAACGGAAGCGGATTCAGCTAGAAGTGACATTTTGAATTGAAATACGACGGCTTTGGCATGAGTTGTTTATGGCATGATGTTTTTACATTAAAGTTGGTCAAGGAATGCAATTGACACTAAAACAAGTTAAACATGATTTTTTTTTTATTATACAGTACAGTATTAGCAAAAAATCAACTGTACCGGTCAATGAACATGATTGCTTCGGGTTTGATGATGGAAAACATGACTTTCAAGTCATTTAACAGTTGTGGCACTGTTAGTGCAAAGCCCATCCACCACGGCAAGGTCGTACCACATTGGATGGGAAAAATCGGTTTTTAATTGTCCTTGGGCCAAAAACCGCATAAAAAGCACATGATGATTCGGTTTTTAATTGTCCTTGGGCCAAAAACCGCATAAAAAGCAACAATGGAAACGCCTATTAATTATCTCGGGACTTGCGCAAGACATGTTCAATATGCTGTCCACCATTTTCCTCCACAAGTTTTAACCGATAAACAGCATGTTCCACAACAGACCGGAGTGTCTCCGGGGTCACGTTGTGAACGTGGTGCGTAATCCGAGCCTTCAATTCCGCTAAATTTGCAACTGGGCCACTGAACACATGATTTTTAAGGTAACCCCAGAGCCAGAAGTCACAAGGATTGAGGTCCGGTGATCTTGCAGGCCAGGCTCTCGGAAAATGACGGCTGATAATTCTATCATCTCCGAAATGTGTCTTCAGCAGTTGCTTCACTGGCTTTGCAATGTGCGGAGGAGCGCCATCTTGCATGAAAATTATTCTATCCACGCATGCATGCTGTTGAAGTGTTGGAATTACCTGGTTGCGTAAAAGACACGCATACCGTTGACCATTGACTGTACAGGTAACGGGACCCGCAGGACCCACTTCTCGAAAAAAAATGGCCCTATAATCAATGATGCTGTCATCCCGCACCACACAGTTACCTTTGCAGAATGAAGCGGTATTGAAACACATGCGAAAGGATTTTCCGTTGCCCATATCCTGCAATTTTGTGTATTGACAACGCCGTGGAGATAAAAATGGGCTTCGTCTGTCCACAAGATGTTCCATGGCCATTCATTGTCCACTTCCATGCGAGCTAGAAATTCTAAAGCAAACGTGTGTCTAATTGGCAGGTCAGCAGGAAGTAACTCCTGAACATGGGTAATTTTATAGGGATAACAATGCAGGATATTGCGTAAAATTTTATTGACCGTGCTCACAGGCATGTCTAAAGTTCGGGCAATTCCCCGTGCACTGCACGTTTGCACACCACTGTTCGACCCTTCCTCTAATGCTTCAGCCACATCTTCTACTGACGTCAAAGCAACTGCTTTCCTCCCTCTGCCAGATTTCACTGCAAAAGAACCTGTCGCTTCGAATTTTTTAATCATACACCTCAGAGCCTTTGCAGACATCGGACCACATCCTTTTTTCATTCCCTTTAATACCCGAAATTTCTTTAAAGCTGCTATGGCAGAGTCGCCATTCTTGTAAAAGAGCTTCACAAGCAGAGCGCGATCCTTCATTGACAGACCCATGGCAAGCTGCTGAGATACAAATATGACGAGAACGCCATGAGGCCTGCGTTTTTATAACACATGCAATGTCTCATGCGCATGCGTATCTTTCAATTTGCATAGTACAAATCCTCCTAGGCATAATATGCCGCTTACAGCGCCATCTAGTGATAAATTTTGGAACTATTTTTTTCTTATCCCATATCAAATGCCCCTTCTTCAAGAATGCTCAGTCCAAATTTGAAGTCATTCGGACTCATGGTTGTTTTTTTATAGCATTTTTACAAAGGGACTTTAATTATAATCACCTTGTATATATATATATATAAATAATTCTTTATTATATATATTTTAAAAAAAAACCCTTATAAATTCTATAGATAAATGTGTATTAAATCTTTACTAATTACAGTTTTTAAATCAATGTTTTGCATAAACACAGCTGTAAGCCTGAACATAAACCTTCATTTCAGACTCATCATTTATATGGGATCTTAAAACCACATTCCTCTTATTTTGTGGCGATCCATATATATTTCCCATCGCTTTTCACTTCTTAAAAAGTAATGTTAAAAATAAAAATATAAAAATTAAGAGGTCACAAGATAGATAAATATGAAAATTGCTATCAGCAAATAATGTCTGTTGTAGACCCAGAAAAAAAATTGCATCTGCCTTGGATGCGTGTTACAAAAGATAATGCTGAATGTTCATAATGACTATTGTGATTGAGAGAAAAACTTGGAGAAAATTTTTAATAATGCCAATAACAAACCCAATTAAATTCATATTGGTTTGATAACAAATGCCATGCAGTCACCAATAATTAAATTTGTTTATTTGGGTGAAATAAAATTAACTGAAAATTATAGTCTGCAGAACTGATCTTCAGCCCTGGTTTCAATTCTTTTTTGTGCACGATGTCCTGATTGTTCATAGATTTTGTCTTTCTGGTGTGGCTATTAAAGCAAGCACGCTCGTTTCTGCATTTCTTCCCACGCATTAGTCCGTTCAAGGCTGAGTTCGAATCGAAAGTGATAAACAAGGCAGATGCCAATGCAAAAGCTCTCATAAGAATTATTATTTTATGTTATCAAAAATTACAGCTTTTTCACATTGCTTTCGTACTTTTTCACGAACATTTAGTACATTTTCACGAACATTTCTTACTTTTTCACAAACATTTCGTACTTTTTCACGAACATTCGTACATTTTCACAAACATTTAGTACATTTTCACGAACATTTCGTACTTTTTCACAAACATTTAGTACGATACCACAAATATTTAATTCATATTTATAATAAACGGTCTAAATTTACAGAACAATTACAGACAATGATCAATTATAGACAATCATTCACTCATGAATCAGAGGCTGAGGCCAGAAAATGTAACTGGTGAGAAAACTGGCGTCATTTTAACATGGTCGAAAACGCAGCTGCAGTTAGTGCTCCTATGTCTAGCCGGTTAGTCCTAACCAGAAGAGAAAGCAACTTTGTCTCTGGTCCTAACCGAGAAAAACACTGTGTAAGAAGTTAGAAATTCTCGCTAACTCTTCTCACTGGTGAGAGTTTTAGACCTCAGACAGAGAATTTTCCGTGTAACACGAGAGAATTCGAGATCTTGATCGCGTCGAGAACTCGTCGGCCTCGCCAACAGGTCTTTTCTATTACTGTGCCAACAGGCCACCTAGATGAGATGGATCTGCTCAGTAAATTATGACGTAATCACGAAAGAAGATGTGAAGCAGACGAGATTTAATACTAACTGATTAGATTTAATTAGTGTTAGACCTCGATGGAAGCAGCAAACGACTAATAGTTGAAGGACAAAATTGAAGAGATACGGGAAAGATATGAAAGCAAATATTGAAGCAACTTTTTTTTAGCTATGTTTATGGCTGCATCTATTAATCAATCAGAAGCGCAGACACAAAATGGCAGCCGTATAATTTTTGTGTATGCACTTCTGATTGGCTAATGGAACCAGCGATAATGTAAAACAAACAAAAAAAACACTGAAAACAAACAAACAAAAAAAAAAGCAATTTGCACTCTCCCAACAATGAGCTTTTCCAAAACTAATAAAAAACACGGAACAACTTTTAGGCAAACAACACGCTAAAATGTGTGATCCAACGTTAATAAACTGGAGAAAGTTAACAGGTGTTGAATACCACCAGCTTGGCCAAGGATTTGAAAAAGGTAGAGCCTTACCTGAAGACTAGAGTTTGGCTTTGTGGCTTGGGCTGGTGCCTGAAGAGGCCTGTTGTGAGCACTGCTGTGGGCGGATGGTACTTTAATGCCGTCAAGGTTCAAACATTGTTAATTTTCGATGCGTCTAATGCAAAAAAAATGCACTCATCTTTTGACAACACTTTTAGAGGCTGATCTGGAAATTTGTCATGGAGACAGATCATTGATTTTGCTTGGTTTCACTTCTGTGTCAAAGCAACACAATCTACGTCTTGCACACTCGCCAAGCTCATTTGTGCAACTGGCTGCAATTGGAACAATTTCATGTGAGAAGTTATGCTCAGTGCTTGGTTCACACTTCACAAGGCAAAATTGGAGGCCCTGGCAAGCATGTCCAAGTTGACGAAACTGTTATTGTAAAACGGAAGAATAAAAAAGGGTGGGTTCTCAAGTTCACACGTTGGGTTGTCGGGGGGGGGGGGGTCTGTGCCGAAGACACCTGTTGCTTCGTGGTGCCGGTTGAGCACAAGAATGAGGAAACTCTAAATTGGATTGCCCAAACCTTCATTGCGGATGGCTCAACAGTCATCCGGGCGAGTGGCGGGGTTACCTGCATATTGGTGAGCTTCAAAATGCCAAATGCCAATGTCATACACGAGACAGTTAACCACAGTGTAAAATTCGTAAACCCTGCCACAGGCTTCACACCCAGAAGATCGAACAGCTTTGGGGATATCTAAAAAATAAAAAAAACTAACTTGCCATAACATTTGACCCAAGATTTAACAGATTTGTACTTGTAGTCTTTCATGTACAGAAGGACAGAAATTAGACTCCTCACTCAACACATCTGTATGGCTTTCCCTGGTTATGGAAGGATGCCATCTTTGCCAAACCTGGAAGTGATGCTGTTGGCTTCGTCGTCTGGCGAAGAAAACATTGAAGATGAACAAAACAAAAACTAAAGCAACAACAAAAAAGACACCAAACCAAAGCGTCATAAAAAAAATCACAGCGCAAATCACAGAAAAACGCAAGATTCTGTCGTCGTGCGATTGTGCAAATAGTAAAAATTAACCGAAATTTTTTTTCTCCATGAACTCGGCAACACTGACCGTGACTGTCAAAGTGATCGCTTAGTTTCCTAAATGTGTGGTGAAATAAGCTCATGATCTGATCTGCAGACTATAAGCATTAATTAAATACATGTCATGTAATCAAGAGTTATTAAAGGGGTCTGTACCTGTAAAGGAATGACTGGTATCGTGAAGTTGACACTCTCTTCATTTCAATGTGCATAAGCCAAATGTGATTTTTAGAGGTCGCTTTGTGGAAAAATTCTTATTTTACACCTGCATATACAGTAAGAATAAAGAATAATGGTGCAAAATTTAAAACAATGTGGTTATGAAATTTTTATTGGACATTATTGTGCAAAGCAAATGGGTTAAATTGAACTATCTGCACAAATCGCGAGATGACTTATTCCGCAAACTGAATTGTCGCGATTCCTGTAACCGGCCGGGGGGAAACCAACTGCCCCCTGTAACCAAATAGGTTGGGGTATATATCAATTATTTGCCCCTGGAGGGGGACGTCGTAGACAGAACGCCGAAGGCGTTCGAGTAACGGAAAACAGTGACCAGCGAGGCCCGCAGGGCCGAGAGTGGTACGGAAAACACTGACTAGCGAGGCCCGCAGGGCCGAGAGTGAGACTTGCGTTTGCGATTTGACTCGCGATTTGTGCAGATAGTTCAATTTAACCAGCAAATGCATACAAGTGTTCGGGTGTAATTATAATGAGCCCTTGTAATCAGTGAAGAGCACTTGGAGAAACCTTGTCTCAAAATAAATGACACATGTCCTGATTGCTTGCACTCATGGTAACTGAACAACAAAACCAGTCTACTGATGAAATAAAAGGGTCAGACAAATTTAAGCAGTTCAAATTTTGGGCTGTGCCTTGTGCAATTAAATTTTCTCTGACTAAGGATGCATAATTACTTTAAGCAAGAAGGGGAGGAGTTAATGTTAGAGATGAGCAAGGAGATAAAGAAATAAGAAAACTGGAATCCATTAAGGATTTTAATTGGGTGCTGAGTTTTGATTACATGCTTCCATTTTTAGCAATTAACGTATGAAAATTCTCCTTTATAAATTATACGGTAATATGAAAAGTACATAAAATAATATACAGTTCACCAATTACCGTATGGTCCAAATTATTTGTTGATATATATTAGATGTGGTCCAGTTATAAGAAGAGATGAGGATCTTGAAGGAAGTTGAAGATGAAGAAATATGGGTAAAGATGTTTTTGAAGAATGACTGTTTGTTAAAATGGCAATGGGTGAAGATGTTTTTGAGGAAATTAAGTCCAAATAAAATGTAGATAAAAGTTCAATATTTTTCAATCTATCCAGACTTACCTTGAGTTGGAAAAATTTCAACATTGTATAAAGAATGAGATTTTTTTTAAATGAACAATGAGGTGAAGGGTGAAAGGTTAATTTGATTGTTAGGAAAGAAACAATGAAGTTAAAATTGAAATTAGTTGTTTTTATTAAATGTGCCAATTATAATTTATATCATATGAAGTTGAGGTAAATATTTTGTGGAATTTATATGTATAGCTTCTTTTATAACTCATTTTTGATGATTTTTAATATTTGACCAATTTTGAGAGTAGTTCTTTTAGATCCAATGGTATATTAATTTATTTTTTGTCTTTATTTCTAAAAGCACGTTCATGTTCTTTTATTCTAATAGCTATCCCAAATGATAGGTTGGTTCAGACTGTAACATGTAATCTGTTGGTGACCACATGGAATTTTTAGACATGCCCGTAATTTCAGTATCTCACTTATCTACACAGATCCATTGAAAGAGTATTTTGTGTCAATTTAAGGGAGTAATTTTGATTATGACAAAATTAAAGAATTATGCCTAAGTCATATAACTTCATTTGTTGATAATCTGGTTTATTTTAACTTATTTTGTCTTTGATTTGGCTTTTCTGGAAAAATTGCTTCATAAAAATGGTTAGACATTCATTTACATTACCTACCAATAATTATCCGGACACTTCCGTCAACAGTTGGAATGAGTAATTTCGTGAGTGCAAATAAGACGATGACCCTGATTTTAATAAATAAAACTCAGATGATCATAGGCGTTGAATAGAGGTAGCATGAGGACATGAAGGGGATTGAGTGACTTTGAGAGAGGTCATTTTGTGCTGTTACTTAGCAGGTAAATTAATATGTACCACTGCTACTCAGGTAGGCCATTTAGAATCAACAGTTGATTTGATAAGCAAAAGGCAGTGCGCTGCCATTACCAGTGCAGGAAAACACCCAGGCCAGCCTACAAAAATGACAAAGAAGTGCAGGAAAACACCCAGGCACATTGAAAGAGGATTGTGCGCACAAACAGTCTGTCAGTGAAGAACTACAGAGACCCACTAATACTACCGGGAAGAGAAGCTTTAATACTTTATGAAAAGAACTCCGTGGTTTTGGTTATCATAGAAGAGTTGCAGCACACAAACCGAACATTACGATCAAACAAGACTCTAAAAAAAATTTCTGAACAAATTGGTCAGAAAATGCATCAAAATCCTTATAAAATGACTGAACAATTTATTTACAGTCAAAATGATTTCATCTGAAACATCATTTCTGGTTCTAAAACTATAATTGATATTTACCCTGACACAAAACCAATGGAAGAAGGTGCTATGGAGTGATGAATACTGGTTCACCAGTTTCCAGCCCGATGGTCAAGTAAGGGCATGTTTGTTCCCACAGTAAAATTTGTTGGTGGGGCAGTATTCATGTGGGCTGCATTCGACTTGGACCACTGGTTGTTGTTTATGGAAACATGAAGGCTGATCAATACATGGACATTTTAGATAATTGGATGTTTCAAACCCTCTGGCAATTCTTTTGTGTGGACAGTTGTTATCAAGACAACACCCCTTGCCACATAACTGCAGCTGTCATGGAGTGGTATGATGAAATAGATTTTGAATGACTGCCCTGGCTTGCACAAAGCCCTGACCTCAGCTCTTTACAACCCACAGGTGGAAGGACAGTTGAGGTCAAGACCAACTTGTCCGAAATACATTGCTGAAGTTGTTTCTGTGCTTTGATGGAGGAATGGAGACAAATTACAGCTAAGATCTACTAATAATTAGTGGAGAGCTTTCCACAAAAGGTACAGGCAGTTATCCAGGCCAAAGGCAGACATACCAGAAATTAGTATGGGTGTATTTGTGATATTTGTTTATTGGTATAGTGTCCGGACAATTATTAGTTATGTACTACTTCAATGATTAAGATCTATGAGTATAGTTATGAAAAGTCCTTGTGTTGATTAATAAAAAAGATAGAAGCTTTACAATATGTTTTTTATTGGAGAAAAAGCAGCTTCTATTGTCATTATCATAATCATCAGAGCCTGAAGCTGCCAGGTATAAAAGGCGAAATTGGTTGTTAATCATTTCATAAATTAAAAACATGTATTGTAAAGCTTCTGCCTTTTTCATGAGATCTATGATCTGATGTTTTGTTTTATATTATAAAGGTAAATTTTATTGGATAGAATACTTATGACTGTATTTCTTTTATTTTATTTTTTTCTTGATAGAGTTGAGACATGGTGGTGTTTCACCTCCCAAATCTGAAAAAATGGAAAAACAGTCCAAAATGATGTCATCGCAGGATTTGTCATCAAATCAGTTGTCGCCAACAAAACAACAAAAAGGTGGTAATAATCTGTCTACTGTACCATCACCAAAACATTCAATGGGGTCATCTTCTACAAAATCTCATGCCAAACATGAATCTAAATCAAAGCGCAATCATTCTATGGCACCTGTTGTCCGTGTAGAGAGAATTTCTCCTAACATGGTTATGAAAAAATCTAGCACAGGACTAGGAAATAATGTTGTTAATAATTCTTGTCTGCCAGTGGATAGAAGAGACATTCCATCACCCCAGCAACCTCCTCCTTTGCCTTCTCAACCACCGTTATTAGGTACAAAAAAGAATACTCCTGGAGCATCTGGTTGTACTGATAGTAAGCCAAAATCAGGAAGCTCTAGTAGCAAGAGTAAAGTTCCAAAAGAGAGGAAACTTCTTCCTTGCAAAGGTTTGTGTTTATTTATTTATTACTTTTAAGTAAACTACATGAAATTAATGATTTCATAGATATCTTTTCAAAAAATAAAAATTAAACTTGTTCTTTTTTTTTCAGTTGGATAGCTTTTTAATTGTAAATTAAAATTCTTCTTTTTTTTTTTCAGTTGGATTTTTTTTAAATGTAAATTAAATTTCAAATACATATATAAGGGTTTTTTTTTTTTTATAACCGGCATGAGGCCTATTTTATAAATGGAAAAATGAGATTTTCGTGATTATTTATTGATAATACAGTAAAATTCCGTTACAACGTACTTCACTTTAACATATATTTCAAAATAATGTTCAAATTTAAAATTTCCGGAAGAAATCCTAGTCTTTTAATGTTAAAAAGTTTCGGTTTAACGTACCTCAAATTAACGTACCTCAAATTAACGTACATTACAGATTAATGTTCCCTAGGTTAAATTATCCCTTCATTACAATGTTCATAGGTCTAATGTCTTGCTCTGATTGGTCAATACTTTGAACAGCCAATGCGAAAGAGACCAAAGAGCACGCTAAGATTTTAGGAATTGAAAATTTTGAAGCCAGTAATGGATGGCTTTTTAGATTCCGTGAGAGGATCGGATTTACTTGGTGACAAATCTCGGGAGAAGGTTCAGATGCCAACTTAGAAGTAACGGATAATTGGCGAGAGGGAACGCTATTCAACTGTAATAATGTACACTTCTGTATTTGTATCGAATAAAATAATATAGATCATTTGTGATTAAATTAAATATCATTTTAAACCTGCTATGCTTCATGTATTCTTATGTTTTTTTTCTTGGTACATACTGTTCATGTATCGTACACAAGCACTTTGTGTGTTTGGTAGCCCAGTTTCAGATTAACATACAAAATTCCAGTTCCCATGAAGTATGTTGTAATGGGATTTTACTGTATAAACAAATACATACATAAAGGAAAGAGAATTGAAAATTAATTTACTGATATGAATCAACATTGTGCCCCAATCAATCTACACAGCTTGACAAAACTGGTAGCCTGATAAACAAATGCTGTTAAAATAAACTTTGTGGCTACTAAAATAAACTTTGTGGTAGCCATTTGGCTATTAGTTCTGAGCAGGCTGTTATGAAAGCACCAAAACCTCAGTCCCTAGCCAGACTGATTTTCATCCCATCCTCTTCACGATCTGCAAGCCAATCTAGTGCATGCTTGAAGATCAGTATAAGACCCAAAGAGCACAAGGTCGTCAGCAAAGATCAACCTTTCCACCAAGGTGTTCATCGTCTCAGCTGCCCCAGTTTATCCAGTCCATGAAGATAAAGAACAAGAGGGGGCGACAGTAAGCATCCTTGGCGAAGTCTAACACTTACGGTAGACGATCTTGACTTAATGCCATTTATCCGGATGCATATCTCAGAGATTTCATACAGAATCAAATGATGGTAATCAGTAACTGCCCATCCACTCTGAACTCTTGCAACACTCTCCAGAGCTTCTCTCAAGGAACTCTGTCATATGCTTTTTCAAGAGCCACAAAGCTTGTGTAGATGTCCTTTGCATACTCCGAGGATTTCACAAAGATTTGCCTTTAGAGCAAAGATGTGATTCACCATGCTTCGACTTAGTCTGAAAGCACGGTACTCTCTTTACAGTTTGGAGTAAGACTATTTCCTAATTTCTTCTATCCAGACACTGGGCATAGATTTTCCCAGCTCTGCTGACCAAAGAAACTCCTTGATAGTTGTTGCAATCCCTTCAATATCCCTTTTAAAGATAGGGACCCTATTTCCTGTCTGCCATTGCTTAGGGGCTTGGCCAGATATTCAAGCAATCGACACACCCTGGTCTGCCACAGGATAACATCCTATCTAAGGCCTTTAACATCTCGGACTGGATTTCATAATCACCTGCAGCATGTGATTTAATTTCTCATGTGATCTCTGCTATTTTATAGTTCATCCAGCCTAAGTTTGCGCGAGATGTAAACAAAAGCACGTGGTAAAGTAAGATTCCATTGGCTGATTGAGCCTTGCAACTTCTCGTGTTCCAGGGGGCACATGAAAATGTACTTCGCAAAGGAAAACAGGAAAACTGACTTAAAACGATAACAATCAATTCTGAAACCAACTAAAACATTTAAAGATATTAATAGTGATAAAAACAAAATAAATTAAACATATCAGAATTTTCGGTATATAATACGCATCTAAGTTTTTGCGAAATTTTTGAAAAATTTCCTGTATAAAATATGCATCCGTTTATTATACGCAATTTATATACCTAAGATACGCAATTCAGCAACAGGGAATGCTCTGCCATATTTATTCAAACGTGCACTGCATTATGGTTGTCTGGTTTTTAAAAGCTTTAGACTTTTTATATTTCCATAAAATGAAGAAATGTGAATTTTTCAAAATCAATTATTAAAAAACAACATTTATTCATTACGTATAAAACTACATTATATCAGAAATAAATTTATTTAAAATCCTTCAAAATCGAAAACGTCTGTCTGAGCAAAATAATTTCATCATTTCAGTAAGCAGTTCATTGTTAGGCCTAATTACCGTTTCTTCTTCGACTTTGATTCTCCTGATTGAATCATCTACAGGAGAGGTAATTCCTGCTTTCACAAAAGCATTTCATGTTGTATTTTCTTGAATTGTCTGCCATGCAAAATATATCCATTTGAAAGATAATTCAAACGTTTTATCTTGACATCTTTATAAAGATCGGTTAGTAGCAAACATCAGTAAAAATGCGGAATAGCGTCCCCTATATTTCTTGAATTTTAAAAATAATTTGATAAAACCAAGACAAATTTAAAATTTTAATAAGCCAACGATACCTGTTACGAAAACCTGTGCTATTTGTTTCCTTTTCCACTAAGATTCCGGGTTTTCTCAGTATGTTTTAAGATGATTGCCTATCTGAGATGCCTATGAGCACATGGTTTAGCAACTATTATTTTGTGTGAAATCTGTAATAAAGTTCAAAAAGTAAGGCAAATTTATCCTGGTTTTATCAGATTATTATATGCAATTTAAGAAATTGAGAAAAAAAGCAAAAAAATTTTCTGTAATGTATACTTAATATTGGATAAAACTTAGTTTGAAATGCCTCGGGGGGCCGTCCCCCCCAACGTATTTTCCCTGGTTTATTAAAAAAAACTGAATATTATACGCAATTTTTTATAATACGCAGTAATGATTTTTTAACTTTTATTTTGCATAATATCCATATTATATGCCGAAAATTACGGTAAATTGATAGATTTTTAATAAATTTTAAGTAAATTTTCATTTTCTTTTTAATAAAAAGTAAAAAGCCCTACGGGATCAGTGGATTAAAGGATAGAAAGAAGGGATTCATCTGGCCTTAGCAAGCCACATGTATCAGGGAGAAGCTAAATCGATTCCTCCAATCACAGGAGCCTGCGCAGGGATACATGATTATTTTTTGTTTACATCTCGTGATAACTTGGGTTGGATGAACTATAGTGATGCTTGGTGATTTTCCACTCTAAGATGCACCTTATGTGCCTCGGTTGTTGCCGAATTAAGAAGAGATGCAAAGTTTTTTTTAAAGGGCAGGGAAAACTACATTTTCTGCACAAAACTAAAATTAGTGCTGCTGCCATCTTGGAAGCAATTTGTAATGTCAGAGTCGAGATTTACAAATAGAATGAAAGATTACAAATGCACAGTACAATAATTGTTTTGTGGTGAGAATTGTTTACAAAAATGAATTTGATCACAAGTTGTTTGGTTAACCCT
>JAHWFO010004152.1:868426-937039 GCA_023313115.1 Rhysida immarginata | reverse complement strand
GGTCTCCCACTGTATAAGAGACTATTCAGCATATAAATTTATAAAAAGATCATATCGGTAAATGAAGTAAGGCAATTTGGAGACCTACCTGAGTTTTACTTATGTTTTGAATATGTCCAAATGTTTGGATTGATATTTAAAGATTATAGCATACAATAGCTTTGAAACGCTAGTTTAAGTTAATGCATTCTCTCGTATTTCTCAACAAACAATTATTTCATGTTAATGATTTAAAAGAAATGCAAGTTGAAAAGTCAGTGGTGAGCCTTTAATATATCTATTAATACAATTTAAAGCTGGACAAGAAATCGACATCGAGTTTTATTGTGTTTGTCTATGCAAACTTCAAACGTAAACATACGATGAAGGCCATTTTTTGCCAACCCATGACATAGCTTAGAAAATGAATCCGCTCGCTGAAGGAATAGCCATTATTGACATTATCGTAGGCAGGTGTTCCTTAGCTCTACAATATCACATTATTATTAATAAGGAAAGAACTTTCTCAGTTTATTTTCTTATTTAGTTTGTAAAATTTTATGTATAAATTATATTTACAGCTGAAATTACCCATGCACGTTGCTATGAATTAGAAATACGTGAAACAAGTAAATTTGTTTTAATCGGTTTTATGCCAAACTAGCAGAGGTACCTGGTGATGCCCAGGATAATTAGAGTTGTAGGTAAAAAGAGCAACCTCAAGAAGTTAAAAAATAAGTAAAGTTGGTTTTCAGTAATTTGTTGTTTAGGGAGATTATAACAACAAATTAGTCAGTTATGTATTCTCAGTCGTCGTTTGTGACTTGCTTCCACCTCTCGGCCCATTTGTTAATGCAATTTCGCCAGAAATCGCTGGGCCTGGACTCAAATAATTTGTTGAGCCAATTATCGAGGTCGTTGTCAAAGGTTACACCATCATATGGTTCAACAGCGAAGGAGAAAAGGTGATTATCTGTTATCGCAAGATCTAGAGTACAGTGGATGCTGAAGAATCTCCCAATCAACCTCTTGGAGGGCAGCCTTGTTGACACAATGCAGCTGGGCTATATAGAGATTCTTCTCGAGCATTTCCAGTGCACAAGACCCTCCCATTCCCACCAAATGCAGATTTTGCTTTTCTCTTGGCTTTGGTGTGTTTCCTTCAGCCACTCGCTCCTTCCTTTGCTTTATGTTTACAAAGAGATACCATTTCTCATCTCCTGTAACAAGTCTGTACAGGAAATGTTGCTTGTGGCTGTGCATCAATGGATGGTGGGAGAGATGCTGAGCAATGATCATAAGATTCCTTTTTTTTTTTTTTGTTTTTTTGTTGTTTTTTTTTGGGGGGGGAGTTCATGAGGATGAGGTACCCAAGCACAGAGTTTTTTTAGTAAATTCCATTGATTGCGATTGGAGATGGGAGAGATAGTCGCAAGGCTGCAGTCCATTTTTCAGCCAATTCTTGGTATGTTTGACGGTCGCCCTCCTTAAGCATCTAGACGCTCCTTGTCGAACTCTGAAAGTCGACCGGTATGGGGTGTGTCATCGAGGTCAAGCTCTCCATTTTTGAACTTGGCAAACCATTTCTGAGCAGTAGATAAACCAATGGCATCATCTCCTTATACGACTTTTTGACCTCAATGAAATGCGAAGAATAGCAGATGTCGAAAATGCTGCTTCTTGCCACCTGAAAATTCCATGTTACGAATCTGAAATTTGAAAAAAATTGAGGAACGTAAACTTCGTAGAGTAGAAAAAGCACTTTCAAACTATTATATGCATTTTGCCAACTAACAAACAAATCATAGGAGGATAAAAGTGAAAATAAAAACGCCACGAAATTAGGGAACAGCCCAGTACCTTTTATTCTGAGACAGAAGTAACCCAGGGCCATCCCAAAGATTCGATGAGTTCTAAACATCCACTTTGCCTTCTTATAGCATTTAATCGTTTTGCCGGTCAAACAGACACAAACAAGCATATTTAAAATATGAAATATATAATCCACACAGAAAGTTTAATCTCGCCTAATTTTTGTAAAATACCGGGTGTCTTATAAACAGAGGTACAAACTTTAAAGTAGGAGAGAACATCAAAAGGATTCATAATTGCCTAGAAACCTGTGACCGGAAAAGTCATCGTACAATGATAGACAGCACTGTTCATGAGTGCTGGAGAAGAAATATACATTTCCTCATTTGAGCAGTTATACAAACAGGGAGCTGGCAGACATGCACTTAGTGTACGGATTAGCTGGCAGCAATGCATGATCAGCTGAACAACTATATCGAGAGCGATCCCCACAGAGACATGTACTGGACCACTACTTGTTTTTGCATGTGCATCGCAGTTTGTGTGAATATGGATCTTCAAGAGGTAACGGGCATAAAAAGATGTATGAGCATGCCTATAAATTTTTTTTTTGTCCACCAGCAATTGCATATGCTTAGTGCCTATTAGTAACATGTATCATTTTTGTGATTGTATCTGAAACTGAGGAAACCAACCAAAAATGGGTTGCAGAACACTGCTGACTGACATTGAAATTGGATAGGTAAAGCCCTGTTAAATTATTCACGGCTGTACAATTAGGAGGAAAATATAAAAGTACAACATGTTCAGTTCCAGGTGATGCATTATGCACAGAACAATTATCTACTAATAATAAAAAATTTTCCATTTTGCAAGCCATCATTCCATTGATTTTCATTAGCCAATCATTGAAGACATCTTGTGTCATCCATGCAGCTTTATATTGTGGTAATCAGCAATTTTAAAACTCCTCGGATTTTTATATTTTCCCATAAGTTTTTTTGGATTTTCGGTTTTTCAGTGCTACTTGCAATACAGCACAGCAGCAGTTATTCTTTCTTTTGTTTTCCTTCTTTACAGTTATCACCTTTACAAGTTAAGGTGCCGTCTCAGTAAAAGATGATAAAACAGTCCCATTTCATCTGCATTAAATAAGAGGTCTGTTCAAAAAATAAGTAGACTGTTTGAATTGCGCGGGCCCTGTTGGTCTCAATCAAAATCGCTTGGTGTCGCCATCTTCTGACAGATCCGCTGATTACAAGGCAGTTTTTTGATTGCAAATATCAGTATTGGTTGATTAGCTACGCTGTTGTTTGTGAAGTGTGTTATTTTCGTTTGGCGGATTTTTAGAATGAGTGACTTGAACGAGCAAAGAGTTGCTGTGAAATTTTGTGTTAAACTCGGAAAAACTGCTACTGAAACTTTTGATATGCTCAAGACTGCTTACGGTGATGTTACTATGAAGCGTGCGACATGTTTTAATGGCATGCACGTTATAAAGATGGTCGTCAGTCAACTGCAGACGATGAGCGTCCTGGACGTCCTTCCACGTCAACTGACGACGCACACGTGGACAAAATCAACACTCTGGTTCGGGCAAATCGACGTCTGACCATCAGAGAGCTTGCTGAAGAGTGTGGGATAGCAGTTGGATCATGTCACAAGATTTTGACCGAAAAATTGAAGATGCACTGCGTTGCTGCGAAGTTTGTTCCACGCCTGATGACGGACGACCAAAAAGCCCATCGCGTCCAGGTTTGTCAGGAATTGCTTGAACGCTCAGAAGATGATGAAAACTTCTTGTCGAAGATCATAACAGGTGATGAATCTTGGGTGTACGGTTATGATATCGAAACAAAGGTTCAATCATCCCAGTGGGTGGGTGAGACATCTCCCAAACCAAAAAAAGCTCGCCAAGTTCGTTCCAATGTGAAAGTGATGTTGATAGTTTTTTTTGATACTCAGGGCGTAGTCCACCACGAGTACCTCCCCCAAGGCTCCACAGTGAACCAGATTTACTACATCGAAGTTCTCAAACGTCTGCGGGATGCTATCCGGCGGAAAAGGCCAGAAATGTGGACGAGTGGTGACTGGTCGTTTCATCACGATAACGCTCCAGCCCATTCAGCCCTCAGAACTCGAGAGTTTTTGGCCAAACACTCGATCACTGTTCTTCCTCACCCACCCTACTCACCTGACCTCGCTCCTTGTGACTTCTTCTTGTTTCCCAAACTTAAAAGACCTTTGAAAGGAAGGAGATTTGAGACTATTCCTGATATAAAGGCAAATGTGACGAAGGCGCTGAAGGACATCACAAAAGAAGCGTTCCAGGACTGTTTCCAAAAGTGGAAACACCGTTGGGATAAGTGTGTGCGTCGGGGAGGAGAGTACTTTGAAGGGGACCCAGATGTGTAACTTCTGAATAAAGTATATTTTGTTTTATGATGTCAGTCTACATATTTTTTGAACAGACCTCATACATCGTCTAATTTATAATTTGCAATGGTTTCTCTAAATTCCACTTCTTTCCACGCTTCTTTTTGAGAAATGCCGTAGCGTTCTTTGAAACAATTCCTGAAAAGTCATCATTGCTGAAACAGTTAGGCAAAATTTAGTGTTTTTTGACAAATCTTTGGGCAATTTACCAGAATAAATATTTATTCTGGTTATCGCTCATCTTTGAATCAACCATATGTATCTTTATCAATATCTTCATACGATGCTGGTCTTAATCACGGAAAGTAAAATTAATTTTACTTCTCTTCTTTCTTTGAGGTCTTTTCTCCCATTTGTCTTGGGGGGTAACTTATGGGGAGGGGATTTTTGAGGGAAAAGGGAGGTTTAAAATGAAACTGTTTTGGTGGTCTTACTTCACATCTCTGAGGCAAACTTTTTTAGGGGGGCTAGAATATGGTGGTGGAGGCCAATTTTATAGAGGAAGTCTTTGATGGGTGTAATGGTGATGCGCATGCACTGTCTCGATGTGTCATCTAGGAGCAGAATTGATTGTAGGTTAAAAGGAAATTTGGTTGGATTGAAATTAAGATTTGGTGATAATTCGTTGGTTTCGTAGATGGGGCAGGAGAAAAGGATGTGGTCTATATCTTTCACCTCCCCACGGGCACAGTAGGAGTCGCAGGTTAATTTGAGTCTTTGCAGGAAAGATTCGTTGGGGAAGTGACCTGCTCTAAGTCTTAAATTTTTCTTCTGTGATCTGATGCTGCACCAACTGGCGACAAGTATTTTGATTGGCGGAGACTAATAGCAGCGGGGACATCTTCTGTTGATGAAGGCGGAAACTACTCCAGTCAATCATTGTTCATGACTGCGATAACAGAAGAAGCCAAGTGGCCCCTCGGGTGTAAGACAAAATGCAACTTCCAAATAAAATTTCGTCATAAATGAAATTAAAACATTGTGGGGACCAAAAATTTGTTTCGTTACAGTGAAATCTTCGTCATAAAGAGTGCTTTTAAATCTAGATGTTTAGGTTATTAAAGGTACTGTGAGAATACAGAAAACAATAGGAGATAAAATGCCACATGTATAAAGAGTTATGCCATGTACAAATAATTTTCGTTAATTTCTTTCGTAACACATGAGAATCGTCTTAATTTAATA
This sequence comes from Rhysida immarginata, assembly GCA_023313115.1. NCBI lineage: Eukaryota > Metazoa > Arthropoda > Chilopoda > Scolopendromorpha > Scolopendridae > Rhysida > Rhysida immarginata. Next base: position 931,627 of record JAHWFO010004152.1, on the reverse strand, counting down.
GAAGTGGTGTCAATGTTTCATGTTATCCCAAAAGATGATAAATATGGACCATTTGGGAAAAAATTTATTAGAGTAAATTGGAACTCACTAGTCCATGGTGGCAAACTAAATTCAACTCAAAACCAAGTCGATTTTGGACGATTTCGTGTTAAAAGTACTAATTTGTGAATTCTTCGTCGAGTTGATGCGTAGTTTAGCAGCAAATTGTATATCTCAGAAATCACAGTGCAATTAACACAACCAAGTTTTGAATGTTTTTCATGCAGAAAGTATCCTATTTAAAATCTAAACTTCGTAGACTAATATTTGTTTCAATTATAATATTTATTATAATTACACCTAAATCCTGTTATAATGTGTTTTTTTATAATGCGATGTAAATGTGACTCCCAATTTTCATGGGACCTCACTGCCGCCATGGCCACTGCTGTATTAAAACCGTTCATTGACAACGATAATGGGGCTACTCTAGAGGCTTGGACAGATGGAGAAAACAGCTGCACCACATACGAACACATAAGTGATGCAGAAATAATTCAAGGTGTTACTGGTGAAAATGATGCATGAAATTTCTGTGATCGATGATGAAGGCAATGACAAGGAACCAGAACCGTCACCATAGATTGCCGAAGCATTCGCAGGCTTGCGAACTGGACTTAAGTTTCTCGAAACGCAACAGGTAGATTCAGTTTCTATCTTATAATTGAGACAATTAATTGAAATTGTGAAAAAAATAAAAATAAAAAAAACGAGGTATGAAACAATTGACAATGCATGATTTCATTTCTTTTTTAAACAAACTGACTGTGCACAAGATGGCAGTTCTGAGTTGAGCAAATGAATACAATGAAAAAATATTACGGTTGTATCAATCAAATAATGCAGGGTTCGCCTTAAGTGAAAAATTTTGAGTTGTAAAACTGCTATTAAAAATTTCAAAAATGCATAGCAACTTCTCATAAATGGCTAGCAAAACTTGAATACATGCTGCTTTTTTAGTACCAGGTAAATACTGTTCATGAACATAATAGAAATAAAGCACTCATTGAAAAATTCTTTTCTTTTCCCCTTCACTCCATTTCTTCTGAACTGCTCTTTTTGGGATTTCTTCTTCCTTTGGATGAAAGGAACATCCTTGTAGCATCTATTGGATTAAAATCTTCACTGGCCCCACCCTCATAGGATATCCCAATCAAGTGTTGTAGAACATCATTTGACAGTCTGTTCCATGATTCTCTTTTTATACGGTTTACTACAGAAACACATCTTTCAACAGCAGCATTTGATACAGGAAATATCAGACGTATGAAGACCAAGTGTGCTTTGAGAGGGAATCTCTTTTTTTTGGAATGTCAGGAGTTTGGAATGAAACCTGTCTGACCTAATATTATGAATTTATATTGTTGATTTACATTGACTATATTATATTTTACGCAAAAATTATGAAAATACAGCTATTTTCTAATTTTTTAAATAAATTTATATTCACCTAATAAAAACACGTGTTGATTAACATGACGGTTCAAAAACGTTTTTGGATTTAATGCTTTCTAAGCTAAGAATGTCTTATAAGACTCATTAAACGGAAACTGTCTTTAACAAAAATTTTTCCTGTCTTTTGCGATTCTGTTAAAGACAGGTTTTTGATCTTCCAATTCGTCGAGTTTTCGTCGTACTCTACCGCAAAAATGACGTCATTTCTGTCAACGTTAGCCATATGTGAGTACCAGGCTTTACTATAATTAGTGATCATCAGATATGACCTTGAAATTTCATTCTTTGAAAAGGGTATTTAACGCACACCAACGATTCAAAACTTTGACGAAAAGGAAGTGATTAAACAGAAAGACGTTTGCAAACTGGCGGCAGCGGGATGTGGGCGTCCACTATCCACATACAATTAGAAAATTTAAAAACTCTCCGGTATTTGTCCCAATCCTGTATTTTTAGGTAGGTAATATGCAATTTTCAGATGGGGAAGTGCGAATAGCAGATTTGTATCCCAAATGTGGACAATGCATAGCATTTGTTTAAACTTGCATCGCAAATTGCGATGCGATACCGCTTATGTCGAACCCTGTAATGTTCCTTGTAATTTATTAGAAATAAATTAATTTATTGTCAATTAAGACGTGACTCTTGTGGCCTTGTTATTCTGTAGCACATTAATCATCTTGTGGGAATTTAAAAAAGTAATGCAGAAAAATGGCGGAAATTTTATAACGCAACCCCACTTATATCGTGATGTGACTATTTGGATCCTGAGCATCGCGTTATAATGGGGTTTAGGTGTAATAACTGAATAGGATTAACCGTGCAGATTTCGTTAAACTTGATGCCTCTTCCATTATAAATCATCCCCCCCATTCCACATCGGAAGAAATCGGATCTCAAAGCTCAAAGATCTTCAGAAAAGCCTGAACATTTCCTAAGAAACGCATGAAATTGATATTGTTACTGGTTTGTTCGCGAAAGAATATTCCATAATGCTAGAAATAGTGACATTAGCCAAAACATAATCTCTAAAAATAAGTCAAAGCTACTCATTTTCAAAGAAAATAAAATAGATGCACTTGGTTTTTTGTGGAATCAATGTAGAATGTTCTTCCACCCAGCATGTCAAATAAAAATTGTCGCAGTGTTGAAACTGAACGCGAGTACATAGGGCAACTCAAGCTGCTTCATTCTGATACAATACAAAATACTTCATGTATGCCTTGAAAGAACTGGTACCAAAGACATCCCAGGGCTGGCTGACATCAGCCGAATTCAGAAAATCAGTTGACTGAGTTTCTGAGCTGCAAGTGTTCAGCAAGGCAGAATGATGCACTCTTTTAAGTCCACGTGAATGGTACAGTAGTGTTCGGTAACTCCTGGATCAGAGTTGGACTGAGCTCAGGCACTCAGTTTGCTTTTTGCTAGCTGGATGACTGATCTGAGAAAGGTGGCAGTGCAAACAAAGCAACTTTACGGTTTGGGTGGATGAAGATTTTTAATTTATTCTTAGGACATCGTTATTGATTACAAGTAAAGCAAGGGATGATGTCCACGTAACTCGTGCACTCTCTAGTAACAACATTGTCGACCCTCATTCCGGGTTTGAAGGCATGACTGCTCTGTGCCTCCCTGCAAAAATATAAAAGTAAAATCCGGAACAACTGTTAAACAATGATTCTGGCCCCCTTGGCGACTCAATTTTATTAAAATACGAGGATAGCCCAGAAAGTAATGCACCACAATTTTCTCTGTCCCCAACAATGATACGAATTCGAAACTTGAAATATGCATTCTTTGAAGTTTTCGGAGTGCACGCACAAAATTTCAGTTTCTTCCGATAGATAGCGTACGTGCAGCAATAGATGCATGGTGTCTGTAAGTGAAGTTACTTCACAAGCAGCGTGTCATTGAATTTCTCACTGCGGAACAAGAAACTGTTGGAAACGTTCAGACATTTATGTGCAGTTTATGGAGCATCAACAGTGGTCGGGGCGGCCATCCTCGGCTGTCACACTTGACTAGATGCAGCGTTCTGATGCACTCATTCGTCAGGACCGACGTAGAACAACTTGGCAGTTGGCGCTGGAGCTGTCAATCAGCAAAGAAAGTGTAGGTGAAATCATCCGTGCTCTTGATTACACAAAAACGTCTTCACGATGGGTTCCACGCTGTCTTGCGTAGGAACACAGCTCTGAGGAAAAACATTTCTTTTGAGTTGCTGCAACATTTTGAAGCTGAGGGGGGAAGCCTTCTTGTCCCGGATTGTGACAGCTGATGTAACGTGGGTGCACCATTTTGAGCCCGAATCAAAACTACAATCAATGGAATGGCGTCATCTGCACTTTCCACAGAAGAAAAAATTCAAAGCAACTGTTTCTGCTGTGTTTTGGGACTGTGATGGTGTCATACTCATTGATGTGATGCTGAGAGGTAGCACCATTAATTCTGAGGTATATGTGAACACATTAACCAAACTCAAGAAGTGCTTCCAGCGACTTGAACGCCATAACAACCCAGCTGATTGTTTGCTTCAACACGATAACGTTCGCCCTCACAACTGTTTGAGGACGTCGAAACACATCAAGAAACTGGATTGGACAGTGTTACCCCATCCACCCTACAGCCCTGACCTAGTGCCCTCAGACTTTCACTTGTTTGGGCCATTGAAGAATGCCACTCGTGGAGGACCTTTTTTTTGTGTATTGGGGGTTCGGTGACGTGAAAGGGGAGACGTGGACTAATTATAATTGACTATCATATTACCTGGCGATAACGTCTCCTGCTCCCATGGATATTCGACGACTATCGGGTACATAAACATTGGCATGTCATTGTTTGGCAATGGATGGCAATCGAATCAACACCTGACGATCGTTCGTCTCCTGACAATAATAAGGATATAACAATATGAACAAATAAGATGAAAACAAACACCACAACAAATACGAAGATCGTGTGCGACAACAATTAGATGTTGATCGCCGACACGACATTCCTCCCGTCGCACTAAGCTAGGGAGAATACCGCTGGGGCAGCTGCCAAGTGCAACTGGAGCGCCGGAGGGTTACGGGGTTTCTTCTCGGTCGGTCTCGACGGCGTGTGGTGTCTGCGTCAGAGTGCACTGGAGGCTCGTTGTCTTCCACATCTAGTCGATGCGGTTCGATTGGCTCGGGGGAGTCGCTTAAATCTTGCGGCGGAGCATCTACTGCTGGGTTTGGATTTGCTGCCGTGGTTTCGAGTTCATTTTCGGCGGCAACCGGAATCACCTCGGTGGCTGTGCGATCTGCTGTTGGGGAGCGCACTCGCTAAAGCGCACCCGACGAGGCGTTCGTGGTTTCCCCGTTTCGTCGCTATGGGGCGCACTTGAGCATTCTACGTCTCGTGGTTTTATCCGGTCAATGTGTCGTTTTGAACACTTATTGTCAACCGCCACTTCGTAGTGTAAATCTCCTAGGTGACGGCTGACAACACCCGGTAGCCATTTTCTTTGTGCCGGACTTCCCGACGAAACATAGACTGCTTGCCCTACTTGTAGGGATCTATATTTTGCAGAGAACGAAGCTGGGTGATGCTCTTGCACTCGCTGGCTTACGTCTTTTGGCTGTAACATATCCAGACGAGTGTACAGTTCTCTTCCTAAAAATAATTTAGCGGGAGACTCCTCCGTGGTGGCATGAGGCGCTCGTCTGTATCATTCCAAGAACTTGTTGAGATTTCTTTGCAAGCTGGCTGGTGTAGTACCCATGGCTTTCATTGCACATTTAATCGTTTGTACATATCGCTCAGCTTGTCCGTTAGTGGATGGATGGTATGGCGCTGTGCGTTTATGGAATTGGACTCCTCGCACTTTCAGGTACGTTGTGAATTCGTCGGCGACAAACTGGGAGCCATTTTCGGAGACCACGGTGGTTGGTATTCCGTATCTCGCGAACAACTCATCCAGTATGTCGATGGTAGCTGTCGCGGTCGTTGACGAAGTTACCTTTGCTTCCATCCACTTGCTGTACTCGTCCACAACTATCAGGAGCATTTTCCCTGATACTGGTCCGGCATAGTCCACATGGATTCTTTCCCATGGGCCCTTGGGATACTCCCAGTGATGGGTTCGGAACTGGGGAGGTGCGCTGGAAGTCGTCTCACATTGAAAACACATTCTGACAGTGCGTTCAATGTCTGCGTCGATTCCGGACCAGTATACGAACGAGCCGGCAAGGCCTTTCATCTTCCCCATTCCTAGATGGCCGGTGTGGAGGTTATCCAGGACTGGTTGCCGTAGTGGAGGTGGAATTACTACACGATGTTCATAGAGTAGACAACCAGCGCTCGTTGTATATTTATCTTCGGGTGCTTTGAAACCGGAGCGAGTTAGGTCTCGGCCTCATGCTATTTCCTGGACAATCCGACTGCTTGGATCGCTTCGGGTGGCTTTGGCGATGTCCTCTGGGTGGATGGGCAACTGGCACATTTGGTGGACCACAAATCCCTCAAATCCATCTTCCTCCTTCTCTTCTACCCTGTTGATTGACGTGATGCGCGAACAATAGTCTGCGTTGGAATGGTCCTTTGTTGGCTTGTATACAATGGCATAGTTGAAATTGCTTAGTCTGCATAATTTGCCATGCGACTGATGCACAGGGTCGGGAGAGATTTATGGGGGTGAAAAAATTGAGTCAGTGGTTTGTGGTCTGTGACCAACTCGAATCTCCGCGCGTACAGGTAGTTAAAAAATTTCTTTACAGCTCATACGATGGCGAGGGCTTCTTTGTCTATCTGTGGATAACTCCTTTCTGTTTCGGAAAGAGACCGGCTGGCATAGGCTATGGGCCTCTCTAACCTGTTGGCTAGGCGGTGACTTAACACGGCCCCCAATCCGAATCTGCTTGCGTCTGTGGCGAGAATGACTGGGAGAGAGGGGTCATATTGCGTGAGGACCTGGGGCGAGATGAGGGTGGTCTTAAGCTCCTCATAGGCCTTTCGTGCATTGTCGGTCCATACGAACTTGTCGTGGCCCAGCATTTCTCGGAGTGGCTTTGCTCTGTGGGACAAGTTGGGAATAAAGGCGCTATAATAGGTTGCCTTCCCCAGGAAGAGTTGTAATTCCTCGGAAGACGATGGTATGGGGGCCTTCTGTATGGCGATGATGTGCTCATTAGACTTATGTAGGCCATTTTTGTCTATAATATGTCCCAAGCAGTTTAATGAAGTGGCTGCAAGTACACATTTTTTGCGGTTGAGACGGAAACCGTGGTGATCCAACCGACGCAGCGTTTGACGTAACGCTTCCACCAGTTTTTCAAATGTCGGGGCAAACACGAGGTCGTTAAAAAAATTGACTACACTTTCTGCTTCTCGGAACACCTCCCCCATCCGACGTTGCCACAGCGCTGGAATATTTGCGGCTCCATAGACAGCTCTTGTTGGTCTCACCAGTCCATGTGTCGGTGTGTTCAGAGTCAGCACCTCTCGGAATTTGGTGTCTATTGGTAAATGGCTGTAAGCGTCCGTGATGTCGAGGTGAGCGAACCACCCAGCCCCTCTCATCTTATTGAATATGTCCTCTGTTTTTGGGATAGGGTACTCATCCACGATCATTTGCTTGTTGACCGTAGGTTTATAGTTTCCGGTTATTCGCAGCGCACCGTTCTTCTTCACCACTACGTGGGTCGGAGAAATCGACTCGTTCATAGAAGCCGGCTTTTATTTTCTCCTCTATCGCGGCAGCATATTGTTCTCATAGAGCAAGCGGGACATCTCATGTTTTCGCAAACACAGGAGTGGCATCAGGCACAAGATGGACTGAAGCTGGTGGCCCTCAGCTTCCGTGCTGTGGTAGAAAAGATATGGTTGAATTCTTTCACTACACTGTCTAGCTGGTATTGTTGTCCCTCGGTCAAAAGTCCTTTCCTGTATTCTCTTGGATGGCTTGAATGGGTGAGAATAATTTGTCAAATTGGATTTCGTGGACGAAATTGGCGATCCATTTGCGACCCATTAATCCTGTAGAATTTCCTTCTACGACATACAAGTCCATGTTCCGGCTCGTGCTGCCGATGGTGACTCGAACTCTCACTTTCCCCAGGCAGCGCACCTGGTGACCGGTATAGCTTCGGAATTGCCGTTCGGTCTTCTGCAGGCGTATGTGTGGTTTGATTTTTCGCAAACGGGTGACACATACGATGCCACAGGGTGCTCCTGTGTCGACCTCCATCTGCAGATGATTGCCATCTATCAATATAAAAATGTTTTACATTCAAAAATTGACAGAATTCTCATTTTTCTCAAATCCTCCATCACTTTTACATCAACAAATTCAATGCGATCTGAAGCGTTTCGAAAGCAAACTAGCAACGACCAATCTGAAGTGTATGGCTACTTCTAAAAATTCGCTCGCGATCGTTCATGCAATGAACTTTATGGTTAACATGAACACTGCCTCTAAAATGGAAAGCACAATAGTCATCATTTACTACATTTAAAAATGCTCCCATTGAATGCTCGCAATCGAGTTCAATTCTCAATTTTGTGCTCTTGTTAAGTTTCGATTTCAACAATGGCTACCAGTGACCGTGAATTTCTACACAGTTTTCTTTGCCATGTGGACGTAAAATTAAAGTTGGAAAATGAAATAAAGTTTCTTCAGGCAAAGCTTTTCGAGAAGACTGGCTGAAATTAAAGGCACACGTGGATAAAGCTCAAAAAAAAAAAAAAAAAAAAAAAAAGGAAAAAAAAAAAGTCATGGTCAAGCAGCAACAGATTGATCATTTATCAGTCAAACTCTATAATGATGAAAAATAGGAAAGAAAATTCCACAGCCTGGATACGACCAAGAACCTTTGGCTAAGACCGCCAACCAATTGCGCCACTGCATGAAAGCGAACTGCTATTTACATGACCCTTATGGCTTGGTTAGAGCAGTTACCTAGTCCGCAGGCTGGGACTATCTTTCCTAAGGTGTAATATTCATTGAAGAATAATTCATAAGATGTTCAGCGAGGGTTTTATCGTACACCATACCTTAGCTGTTCAAATTAATGGTTCCTCAGCCAAAGGTTCCTGGTTCTTATCCAGGCTGTGGAAGTTTCTTTCCTATTTTTCATCATCAATTTGAACAGCTGAGGTATGGCGTACGATAAAACCCACACTGAACATCTTATGAATTATTCTTCAACACTATAACTTTTATTTTCATGCTAATTCTTCATTACTTTTTGTATTTTTTTCGAATGGCTTGCAAAGTTTTTGGAATGTCTTTGAATTTATAAAAATAGAATATTGTTCGAGTTAACCGGGAATTTGAGTTATCAGAGTTAGAGTTATTTGGGTTCGACTATATTACCGTATTTCTTTGAGTAATAGCTGCCCTCAAATAGATGCCGTGCCCCTGAAATTTATTAGTGAAATGAACGCCGCCCTCAAACAAATGCCACAGCTTTTATTATTGGAAAATTAATTTCCAATTTATTATTATTTTTTAATAAAGTTTTATTATTAAGGTAAATGTAAGGTAATTTTATTAAGAAAACTAATGGAAATTTAAAATTCTTTTCTTAAATTTTTAAAAAATTAAAAAAGAAGCAAGAAAGTGATGTAAATCACAGTGAATGCATTTAATTCCGTCCTCAAATAATTGTCGCACTCCAAAAAGTTAAATATGGTATTTGAAGACCTTGTAAGGAAAAAAGTATTTATTCAGGTGATATCATAGAAATATATATTTGTCACTTCTTGTAAACAATGCCAATACTAAATAGCATTGCCCTTTAAATTGATCACAGTTTGAAATCTTTTTGACACTGATCGATATAATGTATTACAGTATAATGAATCTATTTCGTTTCTTAAACTTTGAATTGTAACTGATAAGTCTGATATATTTTCTGGACATTTGGAAATCATTTTCTTTTTCAGTTCGGCCCACACATTTTCAGTTATGTTCATGTCTGGGCTATTTGCTGGGCAATCCATCATTTTAATGTGTTTTTCTTTCAAGAATTCTTTGATCTTTTAGCACGGTAGCATGACTTTGCGATCTTGGAATACAACCAGATCGTCCTCAAACGTATCTTTGATTGTTTTGATCATAAATGTGTCTAAGATATGAAGATAAACATCTGCGTTCACTGTTCTGTGGACAATACACAATTCACCTAGGTCCTTGGATGTGATATATCCCGTAACCAGAAGTCCTTTTTTAAATTTTACAGACTAAACCAGACAGAGTAAATGGTCAGGATGGAATTTTTCAGCTGCTCAGTGCCAAACAAATTTTCAGTTGTCTTCACTACATCCAAAACGCACTCTAGATTCATCGCTAAAGATGATTTGGTTCCTGTCGTTGACATCCCATTTTTTTATGATTTTGCCAATTTTAAACTTGATGCAATCTGTTTGACGGACATCTTTTGGTTTTGTTTTTGTTCATCTGGGGTGGAATCCAGAATTGTGCAGATTACGAACAGTATGATCACATAAAGGTACACCCATTTTTTCCACTGGATATTTATTTCTCGTGATGATGATGATCTCATTTCTAAAGCTGTCGCTTTGAGTTTCCGGTCATATCTCCTTGTTGCTTTGGGTGGTCCACCAGTCCTTTTCTGGTTAGAATCAGAGTACAGTATAACCTCAATAATTCGGACATTGTTGTGACTTTCAAAAGTTGTCTAGATAAAGAAGTGCCGCTCGATAATCCGGACAATGTATGGATTATCAAGTGATTAATAAACTCAGTTCCCCGAGGTACAGTATTCTCTTAAAGATTCAGTATACATTCATATACACTAGATAAGCCAGAAACTGTGGACAATGGTTACCTAAAACAGAAATAAAAGACGAAAACATAATTCCACAACAAGAGTTTAATACCTCGTTTGTATATTTCGCTGACAACGTCAGCTTTTTCAGTGAGAAAACATGGACAACCAAAGAATCGAAAGTCGAAGTGTACAGTGAATAGTCTATTTATACAAAAAAAGTTGAACAATCTAATGAATCAGAGGGTATTCATTCTGTACACTTTGACTTTTGATTCTTTAATTATCCAAGTTTTCTTCAGTCAAGCTACTCAGTTGAGATTTCCAGTCGTCACATGTTGAAATGTCAGTGCCACTCGATTCTCCACAGTAGATTCCAAATCGAATGTTGTACCTTTTTTAAAGTTTCCGAGCCATCCTTCTGATGCTTTGAAATCTGTAAGACCCATTTCTTTTGCCAATTCAATAGCTTTAATTTGGATAATTGGTCCACTCACTGGCACATTCAAAGTGTTTGCCTTCATAATAAATTTGTATACAAGTTCATTTAATTGTGTTGTGTTCCAAGACCTTTTAAGATTCTTCATCTTAATGTATGAGGTAGCATATTCTTCTTCATAATGTTTTCTTTTTTTAATATGTCCGACACTGTTTTCCAATACCGTACTTGATGGCCAAATCTCGAACAGTAATTTTAACTTTCTCATAATCATTGATGAGGTCAATTTTTTCTTCGATTATGAAAATCTTCTATTACTGTGACATTCTCAAGATCATAGAGCATTTAGTCAGTGGTCAAATTAAAGCATTGCAGTACTGTATTAAATGAATTACTGCATTATATTATGACACATTCTTAGCTTGTCCGGATTTTTGAGTGCCACTTCAATGGGAAGAATTAGAAATTCTTGTTCAGTGTCCGGAATATAGAGTTGTCTAGATAAACGAGGGTATTTTGTATTATTTTACATTGAATGAAAACGGGACCAGACAATCTGTCCGGATTATTGAGATTATACTGTACTTGGTTGTATATTTTTCCAAATATAAATCACACAGTTCCTTGAGCACATACAATTATTTTAGCAACTTCTCGTTGTAATTTTCCTTTTTTAATCAGCGTTATCATAAACATGTTCTCTATTTCATGTATTCTCTTGTTTTAAGCATTTTAGGTGTCAAAAACCAAATAAAACAAGGACATTATTTGCATCTATAAAGCCTCCCATGTCTATCTCCCATATAATTATGGGCAATCCCATTCAGGGTTCTCCCCAGGCCTGGTTGATTACATGAAAAATGCACAACACTGCATATGTTTGATTTGTTTTTAATTTTTATCTGCTTGCCTATTTTATCTTTCCATCCACCTTATAAAATTTTCTGGGGAGAACTCTGCCCATTGAAGGTTTATTCCTTTGTTAACAATAGTGAATAAATACTTATTTCGATGAAGTCACCTGAACAAATACCGGTACTTTTTTTTTTCTACCAGTGAGCTCTGTCTTCACCAGTATACTTCATTATGATATGTGATTGTGGGTTATTCTCTCTGGAACGAACAAGCAGCAATGTTGATTTAGAGTTGTTTAAGCTTTTCTGAAGGAATTTTGAGTCAGATTTCCTCCAGTCATGTTGAATGAGATCAAACATTGCTTGCCAGTCACTGTGTATGTGTTCTTTGAATACTTTGAAGTTGACATATAAATTTATCATAAAAGTATAACATGGAGAAATGAATTAAGGCAGGAAAATTTTCAATTGGCACAGTAATTGAATGGAACGTATAATTAAAATGTTCAATGGTTTTATCAGCATCATGTGTTTTAAAAATAAATAAATAAATATGTTTAATAAATAAAAAAATAAAAATAATAATTGTAGCCTTTTTTGAGTGAGGAGAGTGCTTTATAATGTTCTATGGACAATTCATGTTCTAAACTAAATATCCTTAAATGAGAAAAATACAGGAGATTTTGCTATAATATTTGATGCCAATTCCAAAATTTCCAGAATATTGTAAGATTCTCAACACACAATTACATACGTCCATAAAACATTGCTACCTTCATGTCAGCAATTTTTCAAATTGGTTTTTCTTTTTCCTCTAAATATTTGGATTGGAGAAATAACGTTAATTTTGTGTTTAGTCAATTACAGTAAATAAAAATGTTTGAATGATTTTTGTTCTGTTTTTCTTTCTTATGTACACTATAGCTTTAAAATGTATAATTGATTACAGTGGGTGATCAGTTAAGGAACTTATTCGTTCCAAGACTACGTTTGCTATCAGACTTGTTCGTTAACCGATCATCGATTTACTATAGATTATTATGGGAATTTGATTAATTCGTTCTGGAGGCCCAAAAAGTAAATAAAAATCTTATAATTCTTACTATATGAAAAGCTTATTTATAAGTAAAAGCAGTATTTATATACTTATTCTAAAAAACAATGTTCTAAAAATTTAAACACAGCATCAATTCTTCTAGGATCTGTTCTGAGAGGTGTTTGTTATCTGATTTGTTTGCAATCTGAACTGTTCATTAACCAATCACCCACTGTATTTAGTTTTCTTTTAAGTAGTTGGCCATTTTTCTTGAGCAATAAAGATATCAGAAGAGATGCATTACTAACATTTAATTCTTTCTTGAAATGTTTTATTAAAATTTACTTTTAGATCGGGTGTACGATCCTAACAAGCACTGTGGTGTATGGATTTCAGAAATCAGTAAACAGTGTACTCGTTCACTCACCTGCAAGGTAAGTTCGGTTTAATTTATTTTCATTATAATGTAATCTATCAATTGCAAGTCTGTGATTCTAGTCTGTTTGTGTATACTCTTCTTGTCAACATAGCAAAGCTAATAAAATTATTAAATTAACAACATAACACAATTTGGCCTAATAAAATGTAATTGTGCATCACGTACTTTTGTTAATTTTTAAATATTCATATGTAGAATTAAATAATCAGTATAAAAAAATAAAGAGCACTTTATTACTTATATATTTTTTAAATTTTATTTTCCTGGTTTATATAAGTTTAAGTTTTCCAGTTAATTTATTTAAAAATGACTAAAGATGTTTATGTACTGTTTTTTTAGACTCACTCCTTAGCCCTTAGACGTTCTGTCTCTGGACGCAAGAAAAATTTTGATGAACTTTTAGCTGATCATAGAGCAGCCAAAGAAGCCCTTTTAAAAGCAGCTCAGGCAAACAAAGAAATAGTCCAACCTAGTAGTACAACATCAAACAGTCCTGTAATATCTTCTAAATCTTGTTCAGGTAAAAGTTCATGTAAGTTTCCAAGATAACTTCAGTAAATTTAAGTGCAGTTTTCTAGAATTGTAAATTATGATTTAATAGAATTTTCATTTTTTTACACAAAAATGTAATATCATTTAGAAAATTAATAGGAGTAAACACGGAATTATTAAGATGTTTAGATTTAGGACAATCTTAGATTTTGAGATCAGTTAACGTTTTCAAATGGAAATACTGATGATAATGAATAACAGATTAATTTTTAATTTAAAAAGTGTGACTTTAAATTTAGCAAGACCTAATTACAAGATGCCATATTCTCCAAACATCTGGAGGAGCAAAAGGCAAAAAGGCTGTCAGATGTATCAAAAGTAGCACTTTTCCTGCTTGGCTTTATCTATAGTCTAATATTAGCAAAGAAATATTTTGCTAAGACATCATTTAATACTAACCATATCTGGAAATGTTTAATTGGTTGAAAAAAAATGAAGTCAATTATTCCAATCTTATTGTTTGTTTTCTAAATATCTTGATAGTATTTTTTGACAGCAGTCTTAAGATAAATTCTACGGTTAATACTACATGTACTTTGTTTAAAATGAAAGATGGTGGTACCAATAATCATGTAGCATCTATAAAAATTTTCAATTCTACACAAAATTAATAAAATATACAAAAAAAAACAACTTTCATTTTCCCCCTCCCCTTGCAATCGACACAGAATCGTTATCAGCTTGTAATCACATTATGGAATACGAATATAAAAACCACAGCGATGGAAACTGTAGCGAATTTGATAACAGTGATATCGAAATACAAATTAGCAGAATTATATGCTACTGCAACCTTTGCTGTACAGCCCTATTCATTTGAGCTGCTAATGAAATCAATGTGTGAAGCAACAGATGGCTGAAACATAAAAAATGCACACTCCTTAAGACAGTAGATAGGCCTACTTCATTCCTTTGCCACTTAGTCTATGCCGGTCATGGTCGTTGTTCTGGGAAAACACCAGAATTAAACCCAATTTAGAGTTGGAACAGAATCTAGTTTTTATGAATTTTTTTTAATTGACAATGGTTTTAAAAACTGCAGGTGTCCTGTAAAAGCATGACATTTCAAAATGAGCTGAGCATACTATGTTGTTTGCAGTTGCATAAAAATTCTTTTGCTGGCAAAAGTTAAGATGAAGTTCAGATAATACTGTACTTAAGAAATTAACTCTTTTTTGGAGGAAATTTTAGAGTTAAAATAATTGACAAGAGCCAATTGTATTCGAATACAAATTCATCAGTTGGAACAGGTAAGACAGCTACTTGCAACCACCACCTAATGCATGTTGGCTATCTGTACTGATAACGTGATTGAATAAATTGTCCAGGAATAGTGAGTGATATTTGGAACAGTAATAAAAAATGCTACCAAATTGAACAGTAATAAAAACTGCTACCAAATATCGCCATTCCTGGACAATTTATTCAATCAAGTATACACTGCGATTTAGACCATTATGCAAAGTTTTGGTGTACTGATTATTAAACCTTGAATATGTTTATAAGAAATTTAATTTTAAAAATTAATAAAATATATCTATAATAACAAAAGGAAAACGTAAACAAGAGGTTTAGGCCTTCGTTTCGTTATTAATGTGCTTATTTATGGAATACATGGCTTTTTGGTACCTGGTAGAATATATTCAGTTAGAAAAAATCAAAATGCAGTTATTAATTAATAAAATAATTATTAATAAAGCCGGTTGGTGGCCAAGATGGCTAAAGCGCAGATCTCGCCACTCTTGAAACCAGCGAGTCATAGGTTTGAACCTGCTGAAGGGATGGATGTTTGTGTTTGTCCCTTTACTAACAAGCTTGGAAGACAATCAAAACTTCAGTAGGCTGATCCCTTGCTAGGCTAAATTTCTGATAGATCCAATGGTTATTTAACATCCTTGACACCAAAAAGGTCAAAGAGGAATAGAAAAGAAAGATATTTTTTATATTGATAAAGTAATTGTATGGTTGGCTGAATATAAGTGGATTTTTTTCCTTTTTGTAAATATTTAAAGATATTAAAACGATTTTTTTAATGCTGAGATTTTAATCATCAATGTATTAAAGGACAAATGACACCAAACCAGAAGTTGATTTCATATATTTTGAATACCTTACTAATACTAAATACAGTAGAACCTCCGTATAACGAAGTTCAAGGGACCAACAAAATTACTTTGCTATATCGATATTATGTTGCACGGAGGTGATGTTTAAATTTGCATAGTTTTGATGTATAAATTGTTAAAAATTGCATCTATACATATATACTTGTTAATTTAGTATTTATTATATAAAAATTTAGTACTTTATATTAATTTGAATGCTTCTTAACATTAAGAACGAAAGTTTTTCTATACTGCCTATCCAAAGTCAAGCAGGTCGCCATTGTTGAAAGTTTTTTTGGGTCGCGATTATTTTTTCTGAAATAATTAAAATTTGAAAGTAGAATGGACTGAAAATACCGATAAACCGTAGCACATAGGCGTGTTTCTTTTCATCGTCTTCGGTAAAATTAACATTTCATAAAAATATTGATGGGCATAAACCTTCAATAAAATAAATTCATAAATTTGAACAAATATTAAAGTTTTTAAAATAAAAAATCTTCCAAGTTTCGACAGCTTTTACTGTAGTTCTCTTGCCAATTCTCATAGAAAAAAATTTTTTAACATGCTTGCACATTTAAACTCATCAGCAGGCCGCCATTATTGCTGTGCAGTGCATCATGGGTAGTTTGGTGCGATAACGTTGTTCTCGAGAACTCTTTGTAGTTTTGCTGATAAAATAAGCCAAATGCCACAGCCGCAGCCGACTGGGCAGAGCTTGTGACATAAAAACTTGTTTTTAACTTCGCTTGTTGGCCATTTGCGATAATTTCATAATAAATTTTGGGTCATGCTAAGTGCGGGAACCAAATTTTGTAATAAAGAGCTAAAATAACCTTAAAATTTATTGTGTGGACCGAAAAATCCTTACATTATAAAGATTTCGCTATATGGAGATTGAAAAAGCCTTAAATCAATAGTATTTTTGCCGGGACCACAGAAAAATTTTGTTATAGAGAGAATTCCGCTATATCGACGTTCGCTCTACAGAGGTTCTACTGTATCAGTTTTATTTTTTTTTCCCGTCATTTTTAATTTTAAAAAATCGTAATTTAAAGATCACTTCTGGTAATCAAATTCGGTTTGATTTTTGTCAAAAACTGTCGCAAGAGTGCACTACTTACTGTTCGCATGCCATGAGAAGACCGCTGAGTTGCTTAATGGTCTCGCAGATGAATGTATTCAGTGTTGGGGGACAAACAGCCAAATTTGAGTCGATCCATGTTTCATCGATGTAAACAATAGGACAATTTTCTTCTTTTATTTTTTTCTTATTTCTCAGGTATCTACCTCTCCATGCAAACGTTTTCATTTGTTTGGAAACACAGCCAGAACTCATTTTTGCGTTACTTGATTTTAGCACTTTTCCTCCCTTCGTAATTATAGACTGATCTGCAACTACAGCGATACCATACGAGCACATTAAGCAACTCTGTGGTCTTCTCATGGCATACGAACAGTATGACATCAGCTTTGCCCAACAAGCTTCTATTACCATGGACGAAGAAATACACCCATGCTATTACACATAGCAACTTTAATCAATCAAAATCTGCTTGAAAAATTAATGTTGTGCATTTAAGTGCAAAAGTTCATCTATGACTGGGGTTAAGTAAGTTTTATCAGTTTTTCAAAAGATCCAACTTTAAAAAAGCAAGATCAGATGAAAAATATTAAGAGCTAATTTCCAACCAATGACAAACACTAAAGTTTACCAGGTTCGTTTTACTGACAAGTGTTTCATAATTAATCCACAAATTATGAAATAACTGGGATTTTCACCAGGAAACCAGAGGCTAAAAAAGATATTTTCCCTTTTAGTTAACCGTGGCCAACATAATAGATAACTGACGGCCGCTCGCTATGGGCAACTCCCGCTTGTGATTGGCGCGCACACTTGTGTGTAGTTAAAATGGGAAATGAAATTTGTCTTTCAGGAGAAACTTGAAATACATATTATTCTACGCTGCCTGTTGGCATATTTCTTTTCTGCTTTTAAAATTAAAATTTCCAAAATATTTTATATAATTTTTAAATTATATATTACATTCAGAGCCCAAAAAAACAGTAAAAATGTTATCCTTTTATATTATGCGGTCCTCATTTTTGACTGTCGCGAGAAATAAAATATGCAAGAATATACCGGAAAAAACTCCAATTTTAAATATGCATTTAAATAAATAAAAAAATCTATAACTTTACAATTAAAAGCCTTCAAAATCTGATTCATCATCTTCCGTATTTTTTTTCATACATTTTTTTGTATATATATAATTTTTTTTTTTGGCGACGGGAAATTCAAATTAAAAAAAGAATTAATTTGCTATATAATGAACTGTTCATTGTATATATGGGATAATTAAAGTTCTGTGATGTATATTATTTGTAAATGTCATCAGAAGTTCTATAGGACAAAATTCAGCTCTCGTTAATTAGCGGTTATTTATTCAAAATTATTTATCTAAATGCATACACATAATCGTAAATGGAATTAAAGATTTGGATCTGTTTGTCTGTGGTGGGATGGGGAGGAGAGAATTATTCTTTGGTCTTCTTTCCTTATGATCAGAAGAAATGAATGAGACTGCACACCACCTGTCCACAACAGTTCTTAAAAATGCTATGCTACCAACAAATTCTTAAAAAAAACTATTAAGAATTTCCTAAAAACCCAAACATGCAACAAAAGTTGTACCCATCGTTTGAAAACATAGGACAAATTGTTACTACCGGTATTTAAAAGATGACCAAAAAAAAGTTGTGGACAAGTGATGTGTCATCCTTTCCTCTGGTCAGTAAATATCCAGTTTTTTGGTTATTTTATTTTATAGATCAGTGATTTGGTTGTATTATCATGCATACTTTGATTAAGTCATGAGTTAAAAGTATTAGACTAAATCATAGATGAAAATATCTTCTGTGTTTAAAGTAGTGTTTCAAAATGTATAATTTCAGTACATAAATTTGGAAGCAATTCCAATAGTGGCTCCCAGAAATCTACATCAGGAGGTATGAAACCGAAGTCATCAGCTAAAGGATCATCAGTTTCATCATTAAAGTAAGGTTCTTTACTCTTGGATGTGATTAGGAGTTTTAACTAATTAAAAAAAATGCTTGTTTTGTGATATATATGAGCTCCAAATCCTCCAGCAGTGTTTTTATTTCATTTATGACATATCAGATCTGGTGTCTGAATATTTTTGGCCAAGGGACTGCAGGGGAGATGGTGAAAGGATTTATAGCGTAAATTGAATAATTTTTATGGTCACAATTCCAGATTAGTGAGCGTGGGTGCATTATTATTTAAATGATGTAAAGATGCATAAAACACTTTGATAATTGTTTTACCTTTTCCAAGAAGTTTATGAAGGTTTTGCCATTAGCTTCCCAGAAGACTGGTCGTAGTCTTTCCTACTGAAAGAAAGCGGTTTTTTTTCTTTTCTTTGTGCAGATTCTCCACTCGAACCCCATTGTTTTGACTTTTCCTTTATCTCAGGCTGATGTTAACGAGTCAATATTTCATACGCTATTATGAAACTACGTAAAAATTCCTCTGTATTCCATTGAATGGTTTCAATTTGCCCTTGGAACAGTTCACATGTTGATACTTTTGATTCATTGTGGCATCCATTTTGCAGGTAATTTTCTCATCTGCAAATGTTCATGTAAAGTATGTTGTCATTTGAGATGTACACAGCCTTAGCAATTTCATGTACCTTCATTATCCATGTGGATATTTTCAATTTCTGAAGTAGTGACCTTAACAGGAATTCCAGATCGTTCAGTGTCACTTGTGCTCATATGTCTGCTTCAAAAGTCATTAACAGTGTAGGAGACAGGTGATCAGAACCTTGTGTTATGTTAAACATCATATAAGGAAATTCAGAAGCCAAACAAGATACTAAATACGCAAGGAGGCACAAAAAAATCTCTAAATCAACACTTTATAAAATCCTAAAATAAGGAATCTTCCCCGAAATGCTAGGAGACAATCTCTCTTCCGAGCAGGAAGTCGATATTCCGGATAATGGGATGACGGGAAGTATAAAAATTGACTAACTTTGACCAATTTAATTTTAAAAAATTTATTATGTTTTATTAATGTGTCTTGTCTTCGTTTTTTTCTCTTAACTGTTAGCTTTTTAAATGTGTGTCTATGTAAATTGAACAAGTTTGTGATAGTGTGATTTGTTCTGTCAGGTGTGTACTTGTTACTTTTCCATTTTGAAGTTTATTGTTCATCATATTTGATGTGCTTATTAAACTGTGTGAATTGTTTAAAGTTTGTCTTGGTGTTTACCAGTTTTTCTTTTGAAACATGCAAACGACCCTGACGTTGACACGCCCTTTAAAAAAAAACACCCAACCAAAAGTTACTAAAGCATTTGCAAACAGTTATAATCATTGGTCCAATCTCACTATAATGTTTATTGAGCTTATCTATGATTACATGAGTGGTTTAGCCTTTCAAAAAAAGTAATGTGTAATGACTACATGGAATTCTTTTTCATCCATTTTATTTAAATCACAGTAGTTGTTCGATTCAAGTGAACGCCAAACAGTGTGTAATAGATCTGTCTGAAACTTGGTTCAGGGTTCCCTCTTGGACCAAAAATCTAAGAATCAGTTTGAGTCCTCACCCTGAAAACTGTGTCAAATTTTAGATTCTTATTAATTTCCATATTTTTACATGCATCAACAATCTCTATAGTTAATTAGAAATTTAAATAAGATGGCATGTGACAAAATGAAGTAAGGTTAAAATGTAGTGAGACTGATATAGCCAATGATCTTCAAAATTTAATGAGTCAATTTTTAGCAAAAATACCCATTTGATGCGTAAATTGCGAATAAGTGCGAACCGAGGCACAAATTATAGAAGTTCATTATTTAAAAAGATAAAAAAAAGGTGGATGGGGGGGGTGGATTTGTCACTAGATAAGATTTTACTTTACTAGAATTGTCAAATTATGTTCACCAGCTCTTTAATTATAATTATTATTAATTATAGATCCCATGATAAGTGTTCATGATAGCTCAGTGGTAAGAACAATGAGAGAGAATATAGTATATGGAAATTTTCCTTTGTTTTTTATTGAATCTAATAGATGAAAGGCATTCCTCCTAGATATTTTAACTGCTTTTATGCTCAATTATTCAGATAAATTATTGCCAGCATATTCATGTGTTTCTTGTGAAGAGCTGTTTGTACAAAATATGAAGCATCACTATCTTTAATGTTGATTTCCACACTATTGTTACAATTCAAAAATATACTTTTGTTATTATTACAGGTATTATCAAAATTTTTATCTTTATTTTATATTCATCAAGAAATTTTTAGTAAATTTCAGAACTACTTGTATATTTTTTATCATAGAAATATCCCTGAAATTAAAGTACAGTCGAACCTAGATTTCTCGAAAGATTTTTATTTCCCTGCATTTTCTCGAAAAACCTCACTACCTCAAATATTGGCTTCGTGTGCCAGTGAGTTGTGAGGAATTTAAAAACATTAGAGTTAAGATTTCTTTCTTTACGAGATATTTTACATAAGAAAATGAAAAAATTTGAATCACTTCTGTTAAAGTTAGACGATTGTCGTGTGTTAGGGAAAAAAATCCACGAAAATTTTTAATTCTTGTTGGCAAGTCTTGGTTGCGTATGGAATGTTTGTGTACGTGCAGCTTGTGCGTTTCAGATGCTACTGGGACCACTTGTATGTGGCGTAACTCTTTCCTATCCCCTATTGTTTTCTCTTATCTCCTTACGTGAACAGTACTGTTTATTTAATAATTACATGTATGTACTGTATTCTCTAATCAATCAATAAGTAAATATCTTTTTTATTAATCTAAGCATGTGTTATAGTATTATCATTTCTTTATACAATATACAGTATCTGTATTAACCTAAAAATTTTTATTAAAAAGGAACCTTCCATTTCTCAGATTCTCTTTATCTCTTATTTTTATTCTGTTCCTGCGAAGTTAGAGATGTTGAGGTTTAACTGTATATAGACATATATAATTGTGCTAGAATTCAGTTGGGGGGGGGGGGTTAATTTTTTAACAAAAATAAATTTACAATACCATCTTCTTAATATTGTTTACCTTGTAGTGCAACGCTAATGTCAATCCTTTTTATAATCTTGAATTAGATAGTTTTTCAGATAAATGAAATATGTTTAACCTTCAGTCGGGTACAAGTGACGTAATAGATACAGCTCTCACATTTTATTGCTCCTTTGCCTTCATAGATGGCAGAATCACAAGTAATTTGTGTCTTATCTAGTGATGTTAGAATATGTATCACTAGATTTTTAATCTGTTTATTGATTAAAGTGATCTGTCAGACACATTATACCCATCTTAGTAAGTTTTTCTGTTCACCTTGATAATGGCTTGGAAGGAATCCAGAGAAGACTGCTTTTGAAATAACTGTCCCACGAACTGGTGATTGAAGAGATTACCTGAAGGCATGCCCTTTTAATCGTTTTCTATACATTTTGCTTTTAAAAAAAAAACCTAAAAATGTACTTTAAGGGAAGTATGATTTGAAATTAAGTGCCAATGAACTCATTGTACCCGAAGAAGTGACTTATTGCATTGCGCCTGATTGAAGGTTAAAAAAAATTTTCATTAGGAATTTTAAAAAAAATCCAGTTACATTCAAAACATTTTCTTTTAATTTTGTTGGATAACATTTGTTTTCATCATAATCATTATAATTAAACCTATAATCATTGGAATTTTCTTTTTGATGTTCTAATAACAGAGTAACGCATTCTAATAATTCGTGCACATCCAGTAATAAAGATGCCCTTCAGTCTATTGATGGGATTTCAGGAACTGCAAGTAACCACGGTGATGAAAAATCTGGTCAGTCAGGAAAATGTAAAGGAGTGGATCCTTTATATATTACTCATCATCCTCGGCCCACGGCAGTATGTCAATTTTTTTTTATTTTATCTATGTACAGCTTTATTAATCAAAATAACATTTCTAATATCAAAGCAAACATGTATAACAATATCTTGAAGAGGTGCATCTTAAACCAGACTTATTTCCTGTGTCTGTAAAGCTATCCAAATCAGACAGATCCATTATGTTTATATTTATCTATTATTATATATATATAATGCTAATTCAGTTCTTTCTACAAAAATTTAAACTTAATAGTTAGAATTTTGGTTGCACACATTTGGTTTTGGTCTATATTAGGTATGTAGAGTATCAGGTGACTGTGTCAGGAGAGTCAGTCATTTAAAGTCAGGAGAGTCAGTCACAAGGGAACCATCCGAATCTATATCTCACAGTTCCACACCAAATTGAAACATGTTACTCACTTATAGCTACTAATGATGCTTGCAAAATAAGAAATCGTGAAATTCAAAATAAACATGTGTAATATTTCAATTTGGTTCACGCAAGCCCCGTTTTCATAGCCATGTTGTGTGCAATTATGAGTTTTATTAGAAAATAGATAAAACGAATATGCTTGAAATTGTCAACATAGATATTCTGTTATTGGCATTATATCGGAGACGTAAAAGACGATGGTGGGTTTGGCCCTTTACTTCAAAATTGAGGGCAGGTTTAGAAATCTACTACATGAAGCGAAACTCCATGATCGAGACTCCTTTCAAAATAGGAGTCTCCTGAGGTGTATGATGAATTGTTGCAAATTGTGGAGCAAAGATTGTACTGATTTAATATTCCATGTCTTTATATCGAGAATTTTTTGAATTGTAAAGAACTGGATATGTTTGTACTTACAGAATTACATCTGTAGAAGCTCGTCTTCGCACATTTGTTGTTCGGGAGTCGCCATTTTCATGAAACGATTGAAAGCTGTATGATTGGTGGATTTTGCCATGTGATCCGTTTAACGCATCCGTATGGATTGATAAGTTGACTCCGAGGAACTCTGGTGCGTGAACGATCCGTTGATGTGCGACGAGATCTGATTGGTTCGCCTTCAAACATATGTATGCACCTTTATCCACCTTTATTCTCTGGCACTGCGTCAAACTCACTCAACATTCCAAAGCAAGCGAAGTCATGTAGAACTGCTAAAGGGCGGTAGTAGGAGGACCATCCATTGGGAGCATTTTAAAAATTCTTTTTGATTCTTCAATATGAATATTTACTATATTAATTCGAGCTTTTTCGTATGTTCATTTTTCTGTATATACCGGGTGCTTCAGTCAATTTCTGACCATTTCACTCGAATGACGTGCATTAGGGATAAACAATTGAAAGAATATGAGCGCCATATCGAATTTCTAAATAGTTGGAGTTTGTATTGTTGCAACGGCGCTGTATGAAAATCGTATTGTTGAAAAATGGCGCCCGCTTTATCAACAGAGCAGAAATGCAGGGTTGTCGAATGGTATTTCGAGACAAAATCACCTGTAACCGTGCAAAGAAAGTTCCGGAAGGAGTATAAGTGTCGAGACGCACCAGGCAGGCAAGCAATCATGGATTTTGTCAAGCAATTTCGTGCCCCTGGATGTGTTAAAGGCAAGAAATAAGGCGGGAGCGAAGCTCGTGTTCAAACAGCCAAAGTTGTCGAAAATGTTCGCACAAGGTTGGTCGATTCCCCTCCCAAAAAATCTGTTTGCCGCCTATTCCCGTATAAGATCCATGTTTATCAGGAGTTAACAGACACTGGAAGACAGAAGCGACAACAATTTGCGATGGAGTTTGGAGCAGAAATGGAAGACAATCAGGACATTGTGGACAACCTGTGGGTGTCAGATGAGGCCTTCTTCCATCTGTCAGCTGACGTTAATAAACACAACATTCGTTTTTGGGGTTCCCTGCACCCTCATGAGATCCATAAGTCACCTCTTCATCCACAAAAGGTTATGGCTTGGTGCGCGATTTCCAAAAGAGACATCATTGGTCCGTTCTTTTTTGAGGGCACCGTAACGTCACAGGCTTACCTTAACATGTTGGAAACCTTCTTCATCCCCGAGCTGTGAAGGAGGCGTATACCGCTTCGACATCAATGGTTTCAACAGGATGGGGCTAGGCCTCACACCACTAATGAAGTGCTAGACTTTCTCAATCAGAAATTCGGAAATCGTGTCATTTCAAACAGGTTTCCAGATCGATTCGGGGGTGGCTTTCATTGGCCCCCTACGAATCCTGACCTAAACCCATGTGATTTTTATCTCTGGGGGTTCCTTAAAGACAGTGTGTTCACTACAGCACCAAGAACCCTAGACCAGCTCGACAAAGCATCGTCGACTGCTGCACCCTTGTGGATGCAGAAATCCTGGACAGAGTTATGAACAACTTCACCATTCGACTGCGAGCAGTTCAAAACGTTCATGGTGGCCACATTGAGCATATCATCAAGACTTTTCCACGGGAATATAAACTCTGAACTGCCTAAAATATCATACGGAAATGCTAAGTTTGTAAACATTAATGGGTCAATAAATGATAGTACTGAAATGGTCAGAAATTGACTGAATCACCCTGTATAATGAATGTTTTTATATGTGACAATATATTTCAGTATATGTATGGGTTATTTGAGTCACAATGGTGATAGCGGTAATCATATCATGATGATGGTTTTTAGGAACAAAATCTCCCTGTTTTTGCAAAACTAGGTGTGTACACGGAGAGAAATGCTTTGGATGTAGCAACAATAAAGGAGTTGCTTTCTTGAAGCAGCAATACAATTTGATGCACCACAAAAAAAACTTTTACCTTACTATGTTATCAAATTCACTATCAATACGTAGTTTTTTGGGACAGGAGGAACAATTATTATTTTCTCGAACTTTCATGTAGACAGTGATCTTCCTCTTGCTTTGAAGGTCAAGTATGCACAATTTCATCAAGATCGGAATAAAACTGTAGATTTGTATAAGAGAGAAACATATCTATTAAAAGAGCGTAGGAGACCAATGGGGGGTCGTATGTGAATGGGAACTGGCCTATGACACTCCCCGGGTCTTCGAAGTCCTCTGTGCAAAATTTCAGCCTCTGTCCATAATTTCAGAAGTTATGGAGGAACAAACAAACAGACGGAAAGTGCGCTATATATACGAGATAGTATATATGATGAAATTGTGGATAATATTAGTTAAAGAAAATAAACCGTTTTACTAACTGAAAGAAATGTTTCTCCATTCTTCCAGAATTTCTCCCAAAGGCAAAGAATAGTTACATGTATAATTTATAGTTCTATAAAATGCTAAGACCATCTTCTGTGGAGCAAAAGTCAAACTTTTAACTGGCTCACACCATCTTAATGTTGATAGTTCACTTAAGAAATATCTATTTTAATTAGAAAATTTAGTGATGTTAATTACTATTTCCTACTCTTGAAAAAAATAAGAAGAAGAAATCCAACACATAAAATATACATGGACCATAAAGGGAACTCTGATGGCAATTGTTTAGAGTATTTTTCATGTTGGCAGTGTTCAAGATAAATGAAGTCTTAAGATGTCAAAATATAAAAAATATAACCTCTGTCAAATGTTAAAGAAGTTGTTGTGGGTTTCTGATGAAGGGATCATGGCCACCAAAAACTAATACTCACCAGCATGACACTTTTGTGATATTTCCCCCTGCATGAATTTCTAAAATAAATTTAACAAGGCAGGTAAATCATTTACTCTTTAGCTAGGTTATCATTTAAAAGCATAATTAGTAAATAAGTTTATCAAATAAATGCAAGTCCAATAAGATGCCATGTGGAGAACTTACGGGAAGTTATTCTGTACTTTTACCAAATTTGACAACTGATTATTAAACATGGGACAAAATGTTAAAAATTTTGCTAAATGACACATCTGCAAATTCCATAACTGTATTGCGTCTATTATATTAGATATGGATTTGGGGAATTTTTGTCGTAAGAATTATGAAGTTTAAGCATTATTAAGTTGAAATGCAGAGGAAGATGGATAGTATTACCAGATGTGTCATTTATTTTGGATGATGACAAAATTTTGGATAAGTTTGTTAGACTAGACTGCTTAAAGGTTAAAATTATATAAACAACGCAGTGGTTATTTTCACGTCCTATTTGCTTATTGGTTGACAAAATCACGTGTTATGGTTAGCCGTTAAATTTAATGTGTGCACATCTTCCTGCCAAGTTCATTGCATCTACACGCAGCTTTAATCATAGATTAATCAAGCCATCAAAACTTAAATCACATTGTTCCACAACAGTAACTATAATATAATAATAAATATAATACTTTAGCATAAATATATATTCAAACTTCCGAAAAGGCGTTGACGTGGAAACTGAAGACTCGTAAACTTCAATTCGTAGAATTGCATAATGCATAATATAATTTATATTAAAAGATGACTAACATTTCTGCTGCTCATAAAAGAAAAAAGAAACATTAACTACTGTCAATTTTGCTATGATTTTTTTTTTTCTAATACAGTCTTATTAGAGTTGTTACATATGCTTTCTACAGAGTAGAAAGTAATGAGGTTCTAAGTTTCCAGTTTAAAATAAGTTTAAAAAATCAAGATTTAAAACGTGCCTAAAATAACGAAATTCTGGATTGCCTATATAAGATAAAGAAAATTCCGATGAAAAAATTTAAAAATTTTGTATTGTTCCCCAATGTTTTTATTGTAATATAGTTCTGGAATTACGTAAACAAACATTGCAGAACCATCAATTCAATTCTCCACAATCCATTTATTCTTAAAAATTGAGGAAAACCCCAATAATGAAGAAGGAAAATTAAAAAATAATAATAAATATTAAACACATTGATTAATATTATTGGAATTTAACCTCTTGAGAACAATGGCATTTAATTAACATTCCAATTTAAAAAAATATTTATTCCAATTTAAAAATATTTCATAATGGGCAAATAAAAAAATCCATTTACAATAAAGTCTTAAATGCTGTGAACATAATCAAGTCCTACTCTTCCAAAAATGCAGAGTACACAAGACTTTGTGGGAAGACGTTCCAATGGAAAAAAAATCCAAATCTCAGAGAAGAAAGGTGATTTCTCCGTGAACCGTTCTGAAAAGAACTAATTTGATCCGGAAAATCTTTGAAGAAATGCCCGTTAAAGTTCCATAGTATTATAATCTTTAACGTTTTCAAGTGGGAACCACTCATATTCAGAAGCCAAGTAAGGTGGAGTGTGATACAGACAAAAATTTAAAAAATTAAGAAGCAGCAAAAATAAACCAAAAAAAAAACAGGTCACATGGCATGACGTCATGAAACTTAAAAGTATCCCAAAATTTCAATTATACAATTCAATACGATTAGGTTGGGGTAATAATTTCTAGAATATCAATTCAATTCTCCACAATCAATTTATTCTTAAAAATTGAGAAAAACCCCAACAATGAAGAAGTAAACTTAAAAAAATAGTAATAAATATTAAACACTCTACCCTTTCCCTATTACAATGGAACTTAACCACTTGAGAACAATGGCACTTTATTATTATTTTAAGAGGGTGACTTTATTATTTGATTATTTGAGTAAAAATTGTTCGTATTAAGAGGGTGACTTTACATGTAAAGATCATTGATGGGGACGGGCCAGCAAAATTTTTCGTATTAACAGAGTTCGTATTAACGGGTTTCGACTGTTGCAGCCAGCAGTCATTTAGGATGTGAAAATAGCCAGTGCGGAACTTCATTGAGTGATTTAAAGAGCAGAAAAGTTTTTGTATATACAAATATGGAAGATCTACCTATGCTGAACATTTAAGCAATAATAGCCATTGTTTACTCTTATTTATGAGAGCATGACTGTCCTATGGAAATGGGGGATGGGGGGAAGTAAAGAGCTTAATACAGGAAAAAATAGAAATCAGGAGACGACATAAAGATGAAAAGAAACTGGTTCAACAGCTATATTCTGCAGATCGTATCTCGAGCCCCATTTCCAGCCAGTTCTTGTGAACGGCACCCCAATGTATCATTGATTACCGGTATGTCTTGTAGATACAACCTGTGACAATAAAGTTCGGTGAATGACGTCAAATTGCTAACTGTCGTAAGAGTGCACCATCGTCGTATCCTGCCCCAGACAGGTCGAGACATGTTTAAACAAATTTGAGAGAATCAGCGCTGCGAATGTGTTTATTGTATTTAAACAGGACATTGAAGAGAGAAGGCGTAGTACGCGTGGTCGAAACCCAAAATGGATCAGCGAACGAAAGAGACTCATGAAATGATGACAACAGTTTACAAAGGAAGTGCTATTACTTTGAAGTGTGTTTATGAGTGGTTTAAACTGTTCCGAGGAGGCCGGAACACCATAGAAGACGCCCCCAGATTTTCGTAGGGAATTTCATATGCATTTTTCATATGACGAAATGAGTGTGCATTTATCTGCACATCAGCTCGTTTTGGGTTTTGGCCCGATTCATAATGGATGCCGAACTCTATCTCCGTCGAAGAACAGCTTGAATGTACAATACATTTCGACAGCACAATAACACTATTAAATAAACAGGAGTTTCTTACTGCAGTAGCTTAAGCAAATTATTGATATCTGACTTTCGAATCGATTGGAAGAATCAATTTTGAACAGGACCGAATGCTGCAAGGGGAAACAAATTTTCGTTTCGTAAAACAAAAAATCTGTTTCGTGCATACAGTGCAACTTGTTTGACGTAAACAAAAAATAATCCTGAGCAAATACAAAAATTGCCACTTAAATAACCTCATTTCATATTTTTTTTGGTTATCGTATGAAAAATTGCAAACTGTTTATTGTCTTTGTGTGATCATTCACTGATGGCTATTATAAATTAAGGCTGCTCTTCAAGTACATGAACAACTTATTTTTGAAGTATAAAAAAGTAAACTTTATTATATATACTGATAAAATAATTATGAAATGAAAAGTCCCTTTAAATTCACATTCAGCTTTTATGTTGTGAATAAGTTTTTTTCTTTGGAGAACTCTTTCTTTTATTGACTATTGTATTTATTTTTTTTTTTTTTTTTTTTAGCTTTGTACATTTGGAGCAAGACATATGGGAATGGGGGTCTATGTTTTTGATCGGAGAATGGATCGTCTTCGAACTATTTTAAGGACAACACTGTTAGAAAAGACAAATCATCCTCCTCCTTCAAAGTAAGCTGTGCATAAATTTTCTTTACATTTTTTATTTTTGGTAACTCTTAATTTTTTAATGTCATTATTCAATTTTTATATGAAATACAGTTCTAAAACCAAATGAAATTAGTTGTTAAAATGCAGGCATGTACTATACCGATCACAAAATATTCCCCACCTCAATATTGCGCTATCGGAAATGTTGATTGATTGCTCACTCCTAGAACTTGTTCAGTTGTCTGCGTTGTAAGATTTGGAAAAGCTTCTGTATCCACGTGAAAGGATATCTTTTTTAAAGTTAGGTTTTATATAGCGTATTCACTTTTTTTCGTTTCGTAGAGAACTGTAAGAATTTAATTCATAGGGTAGTAGAGAGTTTCAAATTGTCCACATCCCACAAAGCAAGGCGCTAGCATTCATACAAACACCTCTTGGTTAAAATGAGTGACAATGTCGTTCCTTTACTCTGCATGCGGATTTAAAACTATCATTTTCCAAATGATTTTTTTAACTTACTGTTATTTATACAATCTATTTCAAGGTGTATTAATTTCGAAATTAATTTTATGATGCATCCTCATTGAAGAAAGTTTTCAATCACCAGAATATTCACCAAACACCCCTTTACAAAGTGGCTCCAACTTTTCATAGTAGCACCATCCTCCCCATCTCAAAAATAGATTGATCTGTTTCTAGAAAACTAGAGCTTTAGCTATTAGAGAAATATAACAGGAAGAGTTAATCGATCATTCTCTCCGTGCAAGTGAGGTGTGGAATATTTCGTGATTGGTATTGTACATACACATTTGCACATGCAGTAGGGTGAGCATTATATTTTAATACGAGCCTCAGTCAATAAATAACGAGGCAGAGGATATTGCAACCAAAACTATGGTATTCAGCAACATGGAGACAGGCCTGAAATGTAGTTGCTTGTGTGATGAAAATAATTTGCACGTGTTTCTCTCGCTAGATGGCATTACGTGTCTGGCAAGGAATGAACAAAGGATGATACCGAGCACCGGCTGTGTCCATTCATTTCGCTTTTGAAACCGACTCATTATGGAGGCATCCAGAGAAGACCGCGGGGTATTGTGTCCTTTTTGATAGCGGAAGGTTAAGGAGGTCGTGAAATCCATCGATGAAGGATTTATGGGGAGCACTGTATGTCCCGGGCAAAAGTTCAGAAGTGGAACAAAAGCTTTCTGGAAGGACTCGTGTCGCTCGGGGATGACATGCGAAGTGGAGCACTGAAATGTGTCACACATGAGCATGTTACGAAAGTGGACGAGCTCAAGAAATACAGTCGTGTAACAGTAGACAACATTTCTACCTCAGTGGAGCTTATTCATGGTACAATGCAGTTCACGCAATCATCAAGGACACGAAGTTCCAAAAGCATTCACGCAATGGGTTCCACATCAGTTGACACGGAGTAAAGGCCTGTCACATGGCCAAGTCTCTGCAATTCCTGCAGGGTTACAACAACATTAGGTGGAGAAAACCTTTGCTGAAATATATGAGGTGTAACATCCTTTTTACACCCCTGAAATTTCAGGATAATTTGTCAAGTATTTTTCTAGATATTCGACAAAATTCTTAAATCGAAAGTGTCCAATTACTTTCTTCCAATCAGTGTACATGCGTGTGTTGAATAAAGTTTGCCATAATAACTTATAGTTCTTAATGCTATATCATGTGTGGTCATTGAAAGGATGCAGCAATCTTTATAATTATTTCATTTAAATTTATTAATATTACATGGTTTCGTGTGGTGAATTTTTTTTTAAATTTGCAAACATTAATTTCATTATGGATTGATCTTGAATGCATATGTTGATGTATATTGAAGGAAAGGTCATTTATTGATGCCGTAAGTACATTTCAGAAAACAAAATTCCTGGTTGGTCTCACTCTTTCCCTATTTTTTCAAGGATACATGTGAGAGTTAACACGCCTCTACATATACGGGCGAATCTAAAATACAGGGACAAACAGCGGGGGTTTGTTCCCCATGCTGTATTTTTAAAGTCGTATGTGCACTGAGCGTTCCATATACGAGGGCTCTCAGGTGTCTCCACAGAGATCAGGTGATCAAGTAAGCCATGGAATGATCCACCCATACCTATCTATCGGTCATAGTAGATACTATAATCCTTTTTCGTGGCTATATGGACAGCAGTTAACCTGAGGCGAGTGCCCGTTTGTAGTTAACCTACGACAGAATTAAGTACTTCTTAACATGTTGATATTTTCTTCTCTTTTTATTGGTTTCATCTCTATCCTGAATCACTCCCTTCTTTCTGGAGTATCTTTGAGCGTTAATAAAACAAAGTAGGTCATTGCCTTGGATTAATCGCTGGCCACATGGCCACAGAAAGGACGATGTGCTGCACACTGGCTGAGATGTGTGGGAGCACTATCATACCGAAATCACATCCTTGCCCCAATATCCAGGAGCACATTTTCAAAAAGTTCTGGAAACCTGTTAATGAAAGTCTTCAGTAACACATACTGATAGAGCATATGGCCCAATCAGGCAGATCAACTTACAATATCAGCCCACCCATTGATCTTCAACTGCACCGCATGGATTTTCCACAACTCACAGATGTTGATTGAGGAAATTAGTGGTGCTTTGGTTTTGTCTTTGTAGTGAAATTACTTGCAACCAAGCACTTCTGGTCATTTTTATGACCTTTTTTACTTCTTTTTGTATGGTGAAGCAGCCTCCTCAGTTTGTCCCCCTCTGTTTTAGGTTCACCTTGTATATATAATATTTAGTAATAAAGTCTGTCTGGAGTGAAATGGTGATTGAGTGATTTTGAGGTCATGTCATTCTGTTTGTATGACTGGAAAGAATAGACAATAAGGGTGATGTAAAGTAAAGGGGAGGAGGAGGAAAACTGAAAGTATAGAAATAAAATATAACATTCATAAGAAATGATAGCAAAAAGGAATGCAGTTTAATGTTCAGGGGTTAATTATGCAACTTCAATTAATATAGATAAAGGTAATGGATATGTTTTTATAAGTGGATAAAAAAAAAAAAAAACCTAGAACAAAAAGTAATCCACCTTATATTTAAAATATGAACCCCTTATTAACAAAATCCTGACCTCACCCTACTATCTATTTTATCTCTCTTCTTTAGTTACAGTACTATAGAGACTTAGGTCACTAACAGATTCCTGGGAAGTTGAAACATCATTTTCTATATATGTACTTTAAATATTCATGTGAACCAAAAATAGGGAAGTGCCTGTACATGTAAAGTAATGCAAATGCATGTTTATGTCTGTATATGGGGGAAAAATATATCCAAGAATCTAAAAAAAACTAGTTAGATATGTTTGAACCCAAGTTTAGCTTTTTTCGATATATAATTGCCTGTAGCACTGATACAAATTACTCATTCCTCTATTTACACGAGACCAGAGATACTCGTGGCTATTTGTGTAATTATTTTCTGACTTAAATGCATATGACGCTGAATCCACACAAACAGAAGTTTCTCCCTCTAGATAATTTAAACGTACACGTTTTTTTTTTTTGTTATGATGCAGGACTGCGTTTGTGCACTTGCCTTGACATGATCCTTGAACCTTTTTTTATCCAGTAGAATTGTCCTAACTGTTGTATGCAGTAAATCCAAAGCTTGGGCTATTTTGCCAGCACTATCTCCTTTATCATGCTATTTGATGATGTCCAACTTTGCAGTCATTATAATTCTGTGGTGCTTCTGAAGGGTTGCACAGCTAGATTTTTCACCTGTTTCATCTCTTAAATCATAAATTATAATTATTAAACTAAATTTAAAATGGAAAACCAAAAGGAATAGAAAAACATAAATGAGAAAATTAACTTTGACATTATCTAAAGAGTACAGTAATATGACTTCCATTCATATTTTCAGCCTTTATATAGTGCTTGGAGTGCTATTGCTTATCGACATGGACCAATTAACATTAAGGGTGCCATTGGCTTAGAGCTTTGTTTATCATAATTAGCTAGTTTGCATGATAATTCATGATAACACAGTGTAATAACTGAACACTGTTGCATTTTTTATAATTTTTTGGGGGGGAGGGGAGGAAATTTATTTATTTTTATTTTTTTGGATGTGTGAAACAAGCATGTCGTAATACCAAAACAGTGGTGAAAAAGTGGTGTCTTACTGTATTTACTTTTTCACCTTCAACAATATTAAATGTCTAAATAATAACACTTATAACAATTACCTTCAGTTTCAAATTTCAAATTTTCTTTTTCACAGTAGTTAATCTGAAGAAGACATTTAAGTCGAAGACTGCTATAATTACAAAACTATAGTAGTTTTCTTTTAAGTAGGTAGCTCAAGATCGTGCGATCTCGCTTGTAACCATAGTAACGTTAGTTTTAGAAGCTATCGATGTGACTATTGAAATAACTAAATACTATTAAATTTTGAAGTTTACCTTCATGACCAGCCTAAATTTTGAAGGATACCTCCCAGGACCAGATTTTATGTACAATTTTGTAAGAATATTTCTGTTAAGAATCAATATTTATTTCAAAATCAGGATCTTTGGCATCACAACTTGCATCAACATAATCATAATCTTCCATTTTTTACAAAAAAGGAGCAAAATCATTGTTGCTTACTGTGCAAATACAACGTACAACAGTGTTGAAATTAGCAATCAAAGAATTAACGCAATGGTTCCATCTATCGACAGAAAAATGGACCTATAAAAGAATAAACTGTTCCAAATGATTTTACTCTTTCATTCCTGAAAAACCATGTTTTCATTTTGCTAATAGAATTAATAACTGAAAATGACGAACGCATGTCATGATATTGAACAGAGAGTCTAGCTTGACGAACGCACCAATTAACATTCACTGGTCTTGAAGAGGTTAATAAATTACTTTCCAGTGACGAGAAATACTCTAAGTTTTTCGGACTTTAATGCTTTAAAGGCTAGCAATTACTTTAATAATAATAATAATAAGATTCAAAATAGCACTTTTCTATTTTTAAGTGATTCTAGGAGGGCAAGAAAACTATTATAGTCATCAAAGAATCTTTTGAAATTAATGTAACTAGACCCTTCCTTTAAATGTTCATTTCTCATACTAAATGTATTTCAAATTTTATCATTTTCAATTTATTTTTTCATAACCCAGGACCACAACTAGGACTTCTGGCACCCCTTCCTCTCTCTTCTTCCCCTCCTCTTCCCGTCCTCTTGGCACCCTATTTGCCTCCCCCTGGTTGTAACCTTGTATAAATACTAGAACTGCAGTTGAGATTAAGAGTTATTAGCTACCTAATTTTAACAAATTAGAGGGTAGATTAAGATATTTTTTTTATAATAATCCTAAATAAATTTTTATATAGAATATAAGTTATTTTCAATTTCTCTCTTAATTTGAAAAACCAAGAATTTTGGTTTTGAATTTTTTCTTATTAGAAAATTAGAGAAAAATTATCAAGTGCGTTATTAATTTTGATGTTTTTCTTATTAGGAAATTGTGTGTGGAATCCAAATTGCCTCCTGTGCCTGATTTCTCTGATCCTAGTGATCCTTACAGCTTTTCTTGTGTGGACCATTCTTCTGTCTCATCAAACAATATAGGAAACCCATCTTCAATAAATTGTGCAGTTTCTTTAGAACTACCAGTTAATGCCCCTACACTAATGACTTCTTCTGGTAGTACTAAAATTACACAGACAAAACCAAATAAAGCTAAACTGCTCAATAGTAAACAACATAAAATTTCAAGTTCCAATGCAAGTTCAGTGAACAGGACTAGTTCAAGCAGTAATAATGTGAAACGAAGAAGAACAAATTGTAATACAGTCAGCACAAGTAATAGTGCAAGTGGCACTGTAGCTACAACAGAATCACCTCCACTGCCATTGTTGCCTGCACCAACTAATCGAAGTGCACAATTAGGAAATCTAAAAACTTCAAATATATCTTCTGATGTGAATAAGACAATAGTGAGGAATAACATTAATGTGCCAGCCAATTTAGGAGCAGTACATACAATTAAGAACCATTCTTATTCATCAAATACGACAAATGCCTTCCGAGATATAAATTTAGTTGTAGCTAGTTTAGAGGTAGCCAATGGGCAAATTCCACCCAACACAAGTGCTTTATTGGGTAGGAATATTACTGGTATTCACACAATAGCAAATGTAACGACTACTGGTTTGACTGTAGGGAGTGGAATTAATGTTACTTCCAGTCCAGTGACAGCAGTGCAACAACAGCTGGATAAAACTAATAGTAAAAAAAATAAATCAGCCAATAAAGGTGCCAAGACTTCAGTTGTGCAAGATAACAGAACTAGTGTAATTAGTCCTTACTTGCCAGGAATTTTGACTGGTGGGGTGATAGTGGAGGGAACTTTAAGCTCTGGTGCCCTTCATAGTACGGTGACTTTACCTACTGTGGTAAACAGTAGTCATTTAAATCTCGGGACTGTTGGCAGCAGCAGTTTATCACCACCTACATCGAGTCCTTCTACAACTCCCAGCCCTTTGTTTAGATCGGTAAGTTTCAAATGTGCTATTTGCTGTTCTAAGATAAAGCTACAAATTGGTGTATTCTGCTAATTATAATTGGTGAAGTAAATACATGTACAGTGAATAGGTTATTGTTAGCCATGGTAAAATGACAGCAGTCTGAAAAGCAAAGTGTTTCCAATTTCTTTAATAAGTTATATTCTTAAACTGCAAAAGATGGTAAGTGTTCAGTTAACATTACAATTTATTGCATGCCTTATTTTTGGTGATGAAATTTTGTCAAAAAATCTTTTTCTAAAATATTCAGGTTTTGAGACCTATAATTTTAATAACAAATATTACGTACTTTTCTCCCCTTTGTCACCATGTAGAAGTATGGCGTCAAAACCAAATGTAATATCATTGGTAGTAACAACCAAAGCCTACATTATGACATTGTTGAATTTGTATAAACACATGCAAATCTTGATTTACAAACATTTTTTTCAACAAATGTTGAAATTCCATAAGTGTTTATTAAGGACATTGCTGAATAATTGTAATTTAAAAATTAATTATCAAACCTGGTTAATTTTTTTTTTTTTTTTTTTTTAATTATGTGTATAATAAGTGCTCTGCCACCATGGTTCCCACGTACACAACAAAGATTCATTTTCTGTACTTCAGTTTTATTATTTAAAGGACAACTCTACTGTCATAAGCAACTTTTTTTTTTAAATCGAAGGCCTAACCAATTAATAACATCGTGGCATATTTAAAAAAATTTTTAAGGAACTCAAAATGTGTGAAAAAAATGAAAATAATTAGCGAGATTTGAAAAGGGTGAGGCCGTGAATAGATATATTTTAAGGCTTAAACTCTCTATAAAAAGCAGGGTTGTCTTAAGTAATTTTGCACACAATTTCAAGTAATTCTGTAATTTACCATTTCAAAGGATATTTATTTTTAAAATTGCTACAGTGCCTGAAATCAAATCAAAAAAACAATATTGCATGCATAGAACCTATTCCGAGTTTTATATATATTTTTTTTACAAAGGGAGACAAAAGATCAAGCGATAATACAGAATCCCACTTTGTTTTTGAGCAAACTTTGCTGAATTGATATACACTATATGATCACAAATATCCGGACACATGCACGTTTGTGCTCTAGCCACGATTTCATGTAAATCAATAGGGCGTTGCACATCCCTTTGCCCGAATCACAGCTTCCACCCTTCGGGGAAGACTTTCCACCAAATGTTGGTAGGTACTTTCCGGAATGTTCCTCCATTCCTCCCGAAGAGCGAGAATCAGTTCAGGTACAGAAGTTGGCCGATGTGATCTGGCCCGCAAGCGTCTTTCCAATTCATCCCACAGACTCTCTATAGGATTGAGGCCGGGACTTTGTGCCGGCCAACCCATTTCTTCGACCCCTGAGTCCGCAAACTACTGCTGTACACGCCTCGCTTTGTGGCACGGAGCATTGTCGTGTTGGTAGAGAAATGGCCCGTTTCCGAAAAATTGCCACAACGTTGGAAGTGCACAGTTGTTAAAAACATTCAGATAACGGCAGGAGTTCATGATTCCTTGCACAGGAACAAGCTGGCCCAGTCCGTACCATGAAAATGAGCCCCACACCATGACTACTCCTCCTCCGAACTTGACTGTGGGCTCTGTGCACTCAGGTAAGAAGCGTTCTCCAGGTATACGCCAAACCCAAACTCGTCCATCGGATTGCCAGAGTGTGTAGCGAGATTCGT
The DNA here is from genome assembly GCA_023313115.1 of Rhysida immarginata. Classification (NCBI taxonomy): domain Eukaryota; kingdom Metazoa; phylum Arthropoda; class Chilopoda; order Scolopendromorpha; family Scolopendridae; genus Rhysida; species Rhysida immarginata. The sequence continues at coordinate 893,588 of JAHWFO010004152.1, read as the reverse complement.
CTGTCCACATTACACGTTTCCATTGGTCCATTGTCCAGTTTCTGTGGGCTTTGCACCACTCCAGACGTCGCTTGGCATTGACCCTGCTGATGTGGGGCTTGTGGGCAGCAGCACGGCCATGGAATCCCATCGTGTGCAGTTCCCGACGAATTGTCATGGTACTGGCATCATTTGCAGAGGCGTTTCGAAACTCTGTGGCAATTTTTCCCTCGAGGACTTCTGGTTGCTGCGGGTGACACGACGAAGCACTCGACGGTCTCTGTCCGTTAGTTTCTTGGGTCTACCGGTTCGTTGTTGAACTGTTGTTGATCCCCGGGTCTTCCATTTCATAATGACATCGCCTACTGTTGACTTGGGTATCTGAAGAAGGCTGGAAATGTCACGCACGGACTTGCCGCGTAGGTGACATCCAACGATGGTTCCACGTTGGAACTCACTGAGCTCTGCCGAACGACCCATTCTTGCCAATGTCCAAGCAGAGTTGTGTCTGAAGGTGTGGGAAGCTATTTAAATGATGTGCAAGTCATTATCATGTGACATTGGGCCAATCGATGATCTGTGAGGGGTGTCCGGATATTTTTGATCATATAGTGTATATTGATACCCAATGTATTCAGTATGTATAAAAGCTCTAAAAGTTTATTTTGAGACTGTTACAGATGTAGCTATCCTTAGTCACACGACATATGTCAGTGCAGTAGTCCAATTCTTCCCAAATATTGCCTAACATGTCTTCCATCAACTGCGATAATTGCTGCAGTTATACGTTATTTAATTTCATCTAAATTTTGAGAAGGGGTGGAACAAAGACCCTGTCCTTAATGCAACATTTAAAAAAGAAATTGTAGGGTTTAAGATCAGGACTACTTGGTGGCCACAGTTTTGAGTGGCAGGTTATCTGTTGCACGACTAATCCAGCGGTTTGGGAGATTTTAGTCTTAATGTCTTCATGTCTCATGTCTTCAACCAATTAATTAACATGTCGAGATATGTCTTCTTAAAGTTTCTGCTTGAAAAAAGGGGCCGTAAACTTTTCTACGAGGTGGTGCGCAAAAAAACCTGAAGTTTTGGAGAATTTTTTGTGTGTTTCACAATTTCTTTGGGATTTTCAGTGCCCCAAATGCAGACATTCTGCTTGTTTACTTTTCCACTAACATAAGTTGCCTCGTCACTAAAAATTAGACTATGAACCTATCTTGTTTACAAAACTGCTGAAATTCATCACGAAAGTCACATCGTCTGATCTTGTCATTCTTTATTTAGACTTTGCAATAATTGGAGTTTGTAAGGAATCATTTTCATTGGCTTTCTTAAAAATTTTTAAATTGTCGATTGGCAGATGTTTAATTCCATGCTCGCAGGGCTTGTCAAATTTTTTTTTGTTTTTGGACTAAGCTGGTACGCTGCACGAATCCACTCCACATTTTCTTCGGATACAGGTGGTCTTCCAGGGTTCTTACCTTTTCACAAACTTCCAGTTGTTTAAAATTTCTTGTACCAATCTGAGATAGAATGATTAGTAGGAGGTGATTTGCCGAAATGTGTTCAAAAACCCTGTTGCAAAGCGATAATGGACTTTTTGTTAAACTCAGATACACAAAAAGCTTCTTACTCCACTGGGTTGGCGGCCATTTGCTTTGCTTTGCCATGTGATGTTTGACGCGTTGCTTACGTCTCATTCACACTGGAAAATAACTTTCAGAGTTTTTACACAAATCTGAGTAAGTTGGGTATCAATATATTAAGTAATTTCTATTATAAACTTGATTTGTTTGATTTCTATTCTAATGTTTTCATAAAGTAAGTTTTTCTTTCTGGGCATGAAAGGGTTATCATGTAACAAGATCCAAATTTGCAATGACAAAAATGAAAACTTTGACTGCTAATTACTGTAACAAGTAATATGCCAAAGGTTATGATAAGTTAGAAGTGGGCAGATCATTGCAATGGCTAGCACAGATTGGTAGTGGGGTTTGTTTGCTGATTAATGGTAATTCTGTGATGTATGTATGCATCAATCAAAATTAATGTGATATATGTGGGTATCTTCTGTTGGCAAAGTTAAGTCTGAGAATTTTAATAATATTTGACAGTTGCCAATGAATCTCGATGAATTGAAGACTATATGTAATAATTAAGTGTCGAGATGATTGAATGTCTAGTATGCGATTTTACTTTTTTCAAATGACTAAAGTAGAACTCCAGTTATCTGAATAATGTGAACCAGAACTACCTTGGATAATCAAAAACTAGGACAATGCAGACTACTACAATAATAAGATGTAGATTTTTTATTGGAATTGAAAAGAGCTTGTGCTAAACTTTTATATAGATTTGTTTACTTAAAAGCACTAGAATATGAAAAATAGAAACTATATAAATGCAAAAAATAATGTAGTAGATAAAAAAAATTGCATTTACTGCATATGCATTATTTTTTTAAAATTGCCATAAGAGGTATCTTGGATAAATTAGGCTTCTACTATACTAATATATATATTTGACTACTTTAAAAGCTCAAGAATGGGAGATACATATAAAGGGAAAATAAAAGTAATAAAAGTTTGAAGAACAAGGTCTTAGAATGGAACTGTTTGAAAAGAGATTTGCCTGTATTTAGGGTTTATAGCTTGCATGTGTACAAGATTTCCATTAGCATTTCATGTCTTGAAGTTAATCGTTTTAATTTGAGTTAAATAATTCTGGTAATCAAGAAAAATGCATCTATTGAACTCTTACTTTTCAGTTTATCATTAGAAATTCACAAAAAAGAAAAATGAAGGAGATATTTATATTTTTAAAGATATAATTTTTTTTTTTTTTTTTTGCTGGTGATCAGATTCATCATGCCATCTGAGTTAACATCACTACTTAATGAAAATTATCAATTTCATCATTTACTTTCTCAGCCGAGACTTCTCAACTGACAAGGGACGTACACTTAATTGTACAATGTTTTTTTTTCTTTTTATTTTATGTGAAAGCATACCTTGAAAACGATAGCATTGCTTTCAAGTGAAGTGGATTCGTACATTGCTGACTGTACATGTATTTTCCTGATATATATGGTGTTTATTAGGGTTTCTACAAATTTAAATACAGATATGTAGTACAAGCAAGGCTTTTTCTATACAGGTTGGAAAGTCGTGTGGCGTCACTATTGCAAAGTTTGGTCCAATTTTTTCTTTGCTCACCAGATGGTGCAAAAGACAGTGTAGTGGGGAGATTTCCGATTCATCCTATAGGATTGTTAACAAAAATCGTCGAAATAATTTTAATTTAATTGATTTCTTTATTTGATTTTCACCCCAACATTTTAAACTTTAATAAATAATTAATTTTAATCGTTATCATTAAACAATGATTGAAGGCAATTTTTATATTATGTAGTCAAGACCTCCCAATCATTGCTTCAATTATTTTGAAGTTTATTTAATAATAGTGGTGGTTAATTTAATCATCTTTAATTATCGGTTGGTATTAACGTCCCTTTCAACTACTGTGATCATATCAGGACAGAGTTATAGGTGCCACAAATTTTGCCTTGCAAGACTTCTTTAACGTGTAGCCGGCAAACCACTACACGGGAGCAACGGCTTTACTTCCCTGCCGAAGGAAGTGCGTGAACTCAGGATTCTCCCCTGAAAAATCTTCGTCGTCCTCGTCCGGGATCGAACCTGCGCCCTCAGGCATCAGAGGCGATCACTCAACCGCTGAGCCACCGATGACAATAAATTGATAATTTATATAAACGGATTTAATTATACATCAACCGTTATCCAACAAATCGACATTTAAATTATCATATAGATTACTCTAGTTCTCTGGTTGTAAGTTCATCCATTAATATAGTGAATAAGTATTTTATTTAAGGAAAATAAAATGATAGCAGAAGACAAAAGACGGGAATTCGTCTCTCCCCCCTCCCTTTCCCGTTTCTCTTGAGACGCGAGTGAGAGAGAGAGAGAGAGAAACGTAGGGGGGGGGGCAAACGAAAGTCACGTTGCAATGCTTAGAAGAGAGAGTGAAGCGATTGAGAGCTGAAAAGAGAGGATGGTGCGGTGGCCAGCACTGTCACGCAATTTAAACTCTTATGAACGAATAATACCAAGGCTTTTTTCTACTACATGTATTTCATAAGAGAAAAGTGGCTTGAAAATTAAATTCACGAACATTTCGCTGTCAACACACGATCCAAATATTTCTTATCCACGCTTTCCTTCTAACTGGATCACTTGGATCTCTAAGAGTTTAATATTCGGATCATACATCTTATAACCCGTTTTGCAATTCGTTAAAGAAGTTTTCATTTTTCACGGATTGTTGGAAACAAAAACCTTAAAATACTTGAGAAAAAAGTTCAGTCGGTAAGTTGAAAACCTATACTAATCCATACTGAGCGATAGAATTTTTCCTCACTACAGTGTTTGCAGCGCCACTCAGTCGGCCAGAGAAAAAAATGTCGAAAGCTCTTAACATGGGATTTTCCAACCTGTATAGAAAAAGCCTTGGTACAAGTTAGGTTGCTGGTTTGAAAAAAGATGTTTGCTTGGGTTAAACTTTTCAATTGGTTTTCCTGGAAAATCTGATTACGTCACCAAATTCTAGTTCCTTATTAAGGCTTTTTAAATACAGGATGTGTTAGGCAGGCTTCAGTTTAATGTGGTCCAGGTCTCATTAGACAGTAGAAAATTGTATTATTTTAATAAGTAAAATTATTCCGACAGGTGGCGCACAGGTTAGACATATCGCCTAACGCTCCCGGAGCGCGGAGCATTAGCGAAGCTAAGCGGCGTAAATGCTCGAAGGGGCGCGGACCATCTTGTCCCCAGTGCCGTGGAGTGATTTATGGTCAGCAAGCAAGAATTAGCTGTACTATTTGTAAGATTAAATATCATGCGACATGTTCAGGATTAACTCCTGAAGATGTTTTTTTTGATAAATTGAATATCTGGCGTTGTGGAAATTGTAGAAGGCAGGGTGACGCAAGCAATGAAGCCGGCGATTCAGCTGATGAGTCTTCTTCTATTACTTCCGAGGAAGAGAGGCCTAAAGATAAGTCTGAACGGTTTGATTCTAATAACTTGAGTAAAATTAGTGCTTTGAGTGTATTAAAAGAATTGCAATCGAGTTTAAACACTTTTGAGCAAAATATGCAAAGGTTTGTACAGTTATTGCAGCGTATTGCATCCTGCCTTGATAATCTAAAAAGTTTAGTTGAGGGTTATGGTAAGACAGGCGATGCTGTGTTAAATTTTATATATGCTACTGAAATGAATTCTCAGGCTACGATTTCTTGTTCTCCCATTGTTAATTCAGGGCTCAATAGAGATAGTTTAAATGAGTTTACGAATGTAGCAACTCAAGGTGATAAAAGTATAATAAATTCAAATTCTTTTTCAAATGTGCTTGCAAATTCTATTAGTAATGGAGGCATGGCTAATTTACAAAGGAAAAGTAATGTGATGAATGAGAAGGTAATGGCACAAAGAACTTTTACGGGAGTAATAGGCAATAATAACAATTATACTGATTTAAAATTAAAAGTTGTTAATCGTCCCAAGGGATCACAGGTAACAAAATTATTCTTGTCACGTCTTTCGACCGAGACATCTGGTGAGGATATTAAAGAGTTTTTGAAACTTCGTTTTTCTGTTATGAGTCATGACTAATATTGATTGTTTTCAATTAAAAACTAAATTTGATAATTATAATTTGTTTTATGTAGCTATTGAAAATGCTGAGTTGGATACTTTTTTGGATTCTGTTAAATGGCCACAGGGTATTTTAGTGAAGCAGTTTTTCGGTAAACTGAATGATGATCAATTGAAGGTTTTCCAGGAGGAGAATTCAGTAGAGAATAATAATAATAATGAAACTTAATATTTTTTATCAGAATGTTAGGGGTTTGCGCACCAAGTTGGATGGTTTAGCAACGAGTATCTATAAATTTAACTCTCATATTTTATGTCTTTCAGAAACCTGGTTAAACTCTACAATTTCTGATTACAGTTTATTTTTTGATTGTTTCACAATTTATCAGACTGATAGATTAGATGGGAGGAGAGGAGGAGGAGTTTTATTAGCCGTGCCAACTAATTTATATTCTGAACGTATTTATATACCTTTTAATACCTTTTCAATCGACATTGTTGGAGTGAGAGTTCCCACAAAGAAATTTAATGGTATGTTGGGATGGTGTGTTGATCTTTTTGTATTTTTGTGTTATGTTCCTCCTAACGTTCGTATGGTAGAATTTGTACAGGCATTTACTGCTTGGCTTTAGGCAATCTTATGCATGGCTTATCGATTGGAGTTAACTTACTTCTCGTGACTTTAATTATCACAATCAATATAGCAAGGTATCCTCTTATTATTCAAAAGAGCGTTTAAGTTTTATGGAACTTTTTCTCGCAGAACATCAATTAAATGATTATAATATTATTTATAATAAATTTGGTAGTTCTCTTGATAAAGTTTTTTCCAATAATGTAATTGAAGTAGTGAATGCTTCTAATTGTTTGGTGAAAGATGTTTTTCATCCTTCATTACATATTGTTATTAATATTGGTCTTGTTGACCTCAAGAAGATTAGTACGGGTATTGATTATGCTAAGGCTGATTTTTATGGTTTTTATAAATTTTTGGAGAGTTATCAGTGGGATGATAATTATACTGATGTTGATTCTTGTTGGAATGATTTTTTTTAATCTTATTTATAATGCCTTTAGACATTTTGTTCCATTAAAAAAAGGATAATTACCAATCCCGTACAACTTTTCCTGTGTGGGTTTCCTCTCCGACACGAAATTATTGGAGATTAAAGAAGAAGTTCCATAGATTATTTAAAAAAAAAACAGAAGATATTAGTTATGTGCAATTCAAAAATTTTAGGAGACTCTTTAAACATCAATATTGCCAGGATTATAATTCTTATTTTAGAAAGTTATCTGAGGATATGATTAATGATCCGAAAAAGTTTTGGAATATTACTAATAAATTGTTGGGCAAGAGTAGTGCAACTACTTCTAGTAATTTTTTACTAGATTTGAATAACTTGGAGGCTTTAAAGTCTCATTTTGAGCAATCTTTTAATAACAATAGAGAATTTAATTTAACCCAGGTTGCTTTGGACTATTTAATTAACCTTGGCAACAATTCTTGTTATAATCATGAGATTAATTTAATTTCAGCGTCTCAAGAATTAAATCTTGGCAAAACTATTAAAGCTAGTAGCTCTATAACATTAGGTAAACTCCCTGACTTTGTTTTGAAGGGTTGTCTGGAGGTGTTAGCTGTACCGTTAGCGATGATTTTTAATTTATCTTTGCAGAAAGGAGTTTATCCGGCAGCTTGGAAAACTTTTAAAGTTGTTCCGTTGCCTAAGGTTAAAAATCCAAATAGTCCTGATAATTTTCGCCCGATTTCAGTGTTGCCCTTTCCTGTTAAAATCATAGTCATTTGTTTTTAAAGAACTCTGAAGGAAATATCTGAGTCTGCAGATTGACAATCAACATGGGTTTACTCCCGGTAGGTCCATCATTACGAATTTGCATCGCATTTCATCTGAAATAGTGATTGCTTTGGATGAAAGGAGTCAATTGGATGTTTGTTATCTCGACATTGCTAAAGCATTTGATTCCGTAAATCACTCTTTGTTATTGACAAAGTTACATTATTTAGGTATTCATCATCTAACCATTAAATGGCTTCATTCTATGTTGCAGAACAGATGTTTTTTTTATTACTAATGCTATAGGCAATTGTTGCTTTGGTTCAATTATGAGTGGTATACCTCAGGGTTCTCCTTTAGGCCCATTGCTATTTAATTTCTTTATTTGCGATTTAAATTGTTTGTTTGCTGAGGGTCGGGTTTCAGCTCTTTATGTTCGCTGACGATTTAAAAATCTTTAATAGAATTTCATCATCTGTCGATGCATTGACTCTTCAGACCAAAATTATTCAGGTTAATAATTGGTATTCCGATAATGGTTTAAAGATTAATATAAATAAATCGAAAATTATTAGTTTCTCTCGGAAGACAATGAAAATAAGTTTTAAATATTATGTTGGAAATACTTTAATTCCTGTTGATTCTACTATCAGAGATCTTGTCTGGTATGATTCAAATGGTACATTTAATACCCATATTGATTGTTTAAATTTAGAAGTGGCTAGGCGAGTGGGCTGTCTCGGCCGTCTTGCTTTTTTTTTTTATCGTCAACCTGGTATTATCTGTTCTATTTATTTAAGTGTTGTTTTGCCTAAAATTCTTTATGGTTTTCCTATTTGGTTCCCAGGCTTTACTAATAGAAAATTTTTAAAATTAATGAAGTCTCATGATGCATTGTTTAAGTATTACGAAAAAGAATTTGGTAGTTCTGATGGTATTGTGAGGGATCAATTCGCTTATTGGTCTCTCAATAGATTAGGAACCTGTTATATGATCAATTTTATTGCGAATATTCTTAATGGTCGTGTTGATTCATCAAAATTTTTAGCTTCAATACGACTTCGTTGTTCTAGAGTTATTAGGGGAAATAGATTAAAATTATCTGTTCGTTATTATTCTTCTCAAGCCGGATGGATTGATCCTGCGATGAAATTAGTACAGCTATATAATGATTACGATTTTTCAACTAACGTTTTCAATCTTGCCGACATTTTTATCTAACCCATAAATTAACCCCGTTTTGGGTTTTGCCCGTTGGGGAGCAATTTCTTTTTTCCATGTTCTCTTATATAGAGTTCGTGGTTGAGAGATGCTTGTTGCTACAATACAATACAATAAAATTATGGTTCCTACAGAAAAGTGATTCTCTTATGCAGCTGGTCCCCAAGGCAGTTTTCACTGTAAATTGTGATCTTAAGTTTTTGATGTGTTGTTGTTTATTTCTCTGCTCTTCTTCTATCAGTTTTTAGTACTTTAGCATGCCAGAAATAATTTTCCTTATTCGCTATGTTGAAGATCACTATTTATTAAGGTTAATTGCTGATATTGTCCATTGTTCTCTACAGAGGAATTTATCGGGCAAATGGAAGGAAGAAATGTCCAGGTGGATAAAAATTGAAACAAATGAAACATTATGCAATTAACTCTATTTATATAAAATTGCTTTATCACATCAACATAGTTAAACTAATTACTAGGTAACCACAAAAGTTATTGGTTCCAGAAATTCAGGTATTGCTTTATCACATCAGGTATTTGCCATTTCTGATGAACCCCGTACTCTAATGTGTCGGGTGGACTAGACGCCAAATGGTTCACTACAAGCTGCTATCAACTGGCCAAACCATCACTGGGGACTTATACTCCCAGCAGTTGGAATGCGTACAACAGGCATTGCAGCAGAAGGAGCCAGCATTGGTGAATCACAAAGGGACATCTTCCTTCATGACAGTGGCTGGCCACATGTGGCACAGGTGGCCAGGGAAACCTATAGAGTGGCTTGGTTGGGAAACTGTCTCGTCCACCTTACTCACCAGATTTTGCTCCAACGGATTATCACCTTTTCCATTCTCTGGACAACCATCTTTGTGGAAAATCCTACACCAATGATACAGACCTGCGAAAGGCACTCACGGACTGCTTTAAGTCCAAGACCGGCAAATTTTACATCAACTGGAGACACGTTGGCAGAAGGTTCTAGATGCCAATGGGGATTACTTTGGGGACTAGTGATATGCTACTTTTTGTGTACATCATTTTGTTTTCCGGAATTAAAAACTGCAAGAACTTTAGTGGTTACCTAGAACATAAACTTCCTTCCACTAATAAATATAACTTCACACTATGAATATAAGTCTTCCCCTTCCCCTACAATTCTAAATATTTTATCCAAAAGTCTTCTTTAAATCTATTTAAATATTTATCAATATAAAAAAAAAAAAAAATTGATTGTGTAATTGACAAATTTTATATTTTAGCAATGTTCAAAGCTCATAAAAGTTTATATAATTAAATAAATTACTTTGAATTTATAAATTGCATAAAAAATGTTTTCTGTTGAATATTTAAAATGTGTTACTCTATTAAGCCTCTATCGGCCATATTCACCACCAAGGATTAACACTCGAATCCGCTTAAGCAATAGTTTTCATATTCACCATGACAAAATTCTCGGATTAGGTATCATATTTGGTTCACAGTTTGATTTGAGGTTGGCCGAGGATTACCTATCGAATTGAGAATTACCAGGTAACACATGCGCAGTTGGTTGAAACGAGTTAAAACAAGATGGATGACTTTACTGACATTTTCGACGATTTAGTATTTCTTCAAGAAACTGATTTGTTTAAGAAGAGTCGAGCTTGAAAAATATATTCAGTTAGAAATGATGACATAACAGTAACTTGTTTAAATTTTTATTGTCACTGTAAACTGCTTAAAAAGATTACTTTTTTCGCTTGATGAGCAGTACATAGACCTACAAAAATTAGGAGTAAATACAATGCGCTTTTGCAATAATGGGATGCTCCTTCCATTATTGTAAGGTTATCGCAGTTACATAGGCAGGGATTTGAAATTTGAAAGCGAAAAGAATATCTGCCTTTCATCTTGCACAATAAAATATACGCATGCAGTCATAACCGATCAGATCGAGTCTTACAAAGAATCGTGAATTAATCCGAGAATCACTCAATCCATCGTTGGTGAATGCAATAGGTAATCCTGAACGAAGTAATCATGGATTATGTGATCCTAGTTTTAATCTTCAGTTGGTGAATATGGCCTCAGATATGTGTAATGCTTCAGTCAAATGTTTTGGAGATTATTTTTTTTTTTTTTTTTTTCTCTCCTTCTGATTAACTTGCAAAATTAAAAATGTAGCTGGTGACATTAAAATTCAGTTTCTGAAAGGCAGCTTTTTGCAAATGGATATTCTAAAATTCAGTTTCTTAAATGGATATTCTAAAATATCAGCTTTGGAATTTTCAATCTAATTGAGAATGCTAAAATTATGTTAATATATGGGAGATTAGGAGGAGGTAAAAAAAGTGAATAAACAATGGAGGGGGGGGGGAGGTTATTCCTATCCCATTTGTTTTCTCCCACCTTTTGATCCTACTTATCCTCCACTTTTTAAGCTCCATTTTATTACTTTCATTTTTATCCCCAACACACATCTCCACTTTTTATCCTCACTTTATCCCATATTATATCCATTCTTTTATTCCATTTTAAGGAGCCAATTTTCTTTAATGAAGGGAGTTAAAAGATCTAGAAATTGGCAGATAAATGCGGGGATAAAAAATGGGATTGTAGTAGCGGTAGATGAAAGTGATAAAAATTGTTGTATAAAGTACCGTATATACTCCTCTATAAGCTGAGATTTTTTTTTTCTCCAAAAAACGACCCCTAAAAACCTCGTTCGGCTTATTGCACAAGTCAAAGTTGATGAAAGCTCTCATAAGTGGAGGGGTCTTAATAGTGGAGTTTACAAAAAACTAAATAAAAGAAATTCTCACGTGCATCTTGAAATTGGTCCAAGAATGTTTTATAAAGAAAGTTAACATGGTTACAATGAAAGTCTATTATTACATATTGTAAATAATTACAGTATCATTTCGAAAAATAAAAATAATGAAAGTGAGGCCGGTGTAAACGAGACTTTGACTATGTGGATGTCGAGAATCAGAATGAAATTTTTCATCAACTTTTAACGAATCAGATGAAGAAGCTATGTTTGATGGTTTTTCCCACACAATGGATTTGTTGCTATAAATTTAATCTTATTGAAATTACACAAACACTGCTTGTAATAGTAATGTTCTATAATATTTTTTTCTCTCTCAAGTGTTGCCTTTTTTTTTTTTCTCTCTCCCCTCCCTTTTATGCATCGGCTTATGCTCGAGTCATGTCTTTTTCTCTGCTTTTTGGGCAAAAAAAAAAAAAATCAGGACTCTGCTTATAGACTAATACTTATCCTCCTCAGACCCGAGGTAAATCTGTATTTTGGAATTAATTTTTTTTGTGATATTCAATTTATTCTGACCATGCTAAATGCAGAAAAAATTTTTTTTGGTTAATCAAAAGCATTGTTGCATAGATACTGCATGTACAGTATACTGTACATTCGTTCTGTACGTGAACAATGTTATGTAGGAAATGAGTGGTAAGTAGGCTATCCCGTTTGGATATTTATGTAAGCATAATCAATCGTTTTTTCACCAATAATCAGCAGGTTAAGAGCAAAACCAAAGGCTACAACAATGGTATTCAAAATTTACCACGCGAAACTCATTTTCATGCAACAATTCATGCAATAATGCGTTTTTTTCGGACAAAATAAATAATTTTTCTGTAATAATAAATTTTTTAGTAATAGTAATGTAATGATTACTACCGATTTCTGTTTTACAATGTTTATTTAAAGAATGTTTTTATAAATACTTTAAAAGCAGTTACAAATGATTAAAATTGTTATGATTAAAAAAACAATCAAATATGAAAAAGCAAAAGTTAGGAATGAAATTCCGCAAAACAGTTTCTTGTAGCAACTAAGCAAAGAAAAACACCACAAGTTCTGCAACGAATTCTACTATGCATTGAACACCCAGGATTCCTGCATCTTGGAAGCGCTTTTGTAATAACGTCCGTGGGAATCTCTGGCATGTGTTCTGCATTTCGTGTTCGTTGTAACTGTGTTGGCAGAGGGGTGCTTGGCTTTGCTCTCCGGTGAAATGTAATCGTATCAAAGGTGGTTGATGGTTGTGATGATAATGCTGGTTGTGACGATGGTGATGGTTCTGGAGTTGCTGTATTTGATCTTGTTTTTCTGAGTCTTGGTCCTACTACAAGGGATAAGGCTATTTGCAATCGAAATTCAAAGGAATCCAGTAACTCCTTGGAGGGTACATTGTTTGCTCTTTTCTCATCCCGATATTGACACCAAGAGTTCACTACAGCAAAGTCCACCATATGCATGATGAAGCGAATCGTCCATTTCTTAGTTCTGGCTCTGCTAGGATAAAAAGAGAGCATTCGGTCACACAAATCCAATCCACCCATATTGATGTTATATTCCTTCACTGCCAGTGGTCGTGGAATCGTAATGAACGCACCGTCCTTTCGTGACCATCTTCGACACTCATCTATGGGTTCAGCAGAGTGGACAGTTGACATGACGTGGACAGCCTTGTTATCCATCCATTTGATAAGAGCTTTGGATTCATCACCGTCAACCAATTGTGCATAGTCACCCCGCTCATTTTTCAACATTTCTTTGTCAGATGGTATCAATGTTTTTAATTCTTGAGGCATCCTGTTTGCCATAATTGTCCCTGTAGAATGCAGTTTTCTTTTCAAAAGCTCGTCCATCAGTGGTATGCTTGTAAAAAAGCGGTCAAAATACAAAAAAATGCCCTGGTTTCAAGTCCTTAACCAGCTTCAGTACAGCAAGGCTTCCAACTCCGAAGTTTTCCGACTCCTTCATGTCACTATAAGTTCCTTTTCCCTGGTAGACATGGAAATCAACAACTTTTCCAGTCGGGGTCGCTAGGACAAAAACTTTGATTCCCACAGGATTTGGCTTGTTGAGGTGACTGATTCCCATGTCTTGCGACGGCGTTCAGCTGCAGTCAACTTTCTTTTTTTCCTCGCTATTTCTGCTAATGTTTCATCGTCTGATGAATCAGAGTCCACGATACTAACAGGAATTTCAGGAAAGACGTGTTGTGCAATATCTTCATCTTCCTGCTCCTCCTCTGCAAAATCTTCATCTCTTTGCAGGTCCACTACTGCAAATAATTCTTCCCATTGCTCCTCTTCCGGATCCTCATCATCTGATATTTCTATATCTGATCCATCAGCCAGATAATTTAAAATATCTTCTGCCGTTTTAAGAACTCCTACAATTGTTCAGTGAAATTAAAAAGTATATTTGTCATTTTCTTAATTTGGTTTCTATCTTTTAAAAAATAAATAAATTATTTGTTTTAAATTATTTTTAGACACTAATTCAACCAATAATCAAATTAATTTTATGTATAATTTTTTAATTTTATTAAAAGCTGGTGATATCCTTCCAAATTCGCGGTCTGAACAATGTTGGGACCATACCCATAGGCATTCGGAACTTTGTACAGCCTACTGTACGCGCAAAACATGTCTATGTTTGAGCATTTTGATTAACATAAATCTCAAATATAAAATGATTTTCGGAATCTACACACATCAATTAGTAAGAACAGCCCTATTCTGTTTATAAGATAGTATTTTATCGTTTTCTTTTTTTAACAATACTTACGAGAGGTGCTTGGCCGGTCCATGTGCGAAGTTTTCGAGTTTTGTTTCGATTTTTGAAAGCAGAGGGTGTCCCCATCTCTTGGTGATATTGTAAAGCGTTCTTTCTAGTTTCAAATCTCGCTTAGAGAAGAGCGCTATCTATAGCAGATTTTTTTAAAAAAATTCTCACGTAATGTACAGTAGGCTGTAAGCGGGGTCCGAGGAGGATATGGTAATCTTCAATCTATTTTTAAAATTCCTCCATAATTATGGAATTGTGAAAACTACCAGCATATAATGATGATCATTTTTTAGGCTTTTTCATATGAAATATTTTAATTTTGTCTTTTTTAAACTTAAAAACTACATTTGAAATATAATAAATAATTTCAGGAAATAAATTTCAACAAAGCCATTCGATACACTTCTCAATTTTCCAAGGAAAAAATTCATCAAGGTTTTTTTTTTATCAATGTATGCTGTTTTATAAATACCGAAATTGTAGAATAGAATTGTAGAGTAGAATTCTAAAAAAATGTAGTAGGGAAATGTATGGTAAGGTGTTGGGCCTATATCAGGGGGAGATTTCTGGGTACGGCCCTATATCAGGGGTCTATCTAGGGCCAATTTGATACCGTTTAAGGGTCCTTCACAAATTTTTTTGATTGGAAACTATCTTCACAAAATTTTAATGGTGTATATCAACGTATTACCTAAAGAAATGGGTGTTTATCAATGTAAATAATGTAAATTCAAATAAAGGAGTTTTTTTAAATCCGTGTTTTTAATTTTTTGTTAAACATTTTCACAAAAATCTTAAGTATTTTCACAATATTGGTTATGGATTTGAAATTGTAGATAGAACCCTACTTACATATTCTTGTTATTGTGAATTTAGGAAGAATAAAGAAAAAATAATTTGATGAATACTGGATTTGAATCAGTACCTGCACAATGAAACCCTTTATGTTATGAATTTTTCTTGGAATATTTTGTGAAGTGCATCGAATGGCTTGGCATGTGTATTTAATTGGGTGAAAGCTACTCGTACAATTTTTTTCAGCAAATTCGTGGAGTCTCTTGTTAGCTTTTTTCATCTGGCTGTCTTTTATTTAGGGGAAGTTGTGATAAACCCTCAAATTTTTTCTTTTGGAGACTTTTGAACTCCATGCACCTAGCATCAGCAATGGTTCTGCATTTTAAGGGGATTTAGTCCCTTGTTTTTCCCATTCTTCTGCTATAGTTGTTTGTTGTTCAAATAGTGGCCGTCCTAAACCTTTTATTTTATTTATTTATTTATTTATTTATTTATTTATTTATTTATTATTATTAATATTTTAACTGGAATGCAGGGGAGGGGGGTATTAAAGATCAGTTGAAATTATTGGAAGTAAAATATAAGTAACCTTCTTACAGCATGATATTCTACAATGAAGTTTTACTCTAACAGTATCAGAAATTTGTGGAAATCCTTCTATTACGCTGTACTTCTATTTAACGTAAGTATGTATGTGCAAGCTCGGACATCTAACGTTATTCCTAAAAGAATCAATTCTAACACATTTTAAGTTCTGAGAGTTTAAATAAAATTATAAGCAAACATCTTTTTAAATTGTACATATAACAGAAGATTCGGGTAAATACCACAATTAATTTTAAATAAAATAAGACACTTAAAAGACGAAGAGAAGTTAGAATATTTTAAAAGTATTTTTGAAAAGGAATTACTTACGAAAAGAAGCTTAGTAAATGAAAATATTAAACAAAACGTTAAGAAAGAATTTAAAATAGGTGAATTTATAATGATAAAAAAATGCAAAGAAATAAATTGGATTCCATATTTGAAGGTCTATACCAGATGACAAATTTAAAAGCCAAAATAAGTTAGTAGTGTAAAACGACGAGGAATTGAAAATTGGGTTTTCTTTTATCAAAATTACTAATTTGAATAGTTTTATTTTGTTTTGTGATATAGATTCATATGTTAATATTTTAATAAAAATTAAGTTGGCTGTATGGATTGTCACAAATAATTACAAGTTTCGGAACTTATCCCCTTTTTGTACTGACTCTGGGTTTCGTATAACGTAGTTTCACACAACACTGCATTTTCTTGAAAGCTGTCTACGTTGCTGTATGAGGGTTACAAGTAAAACTAACTTGATAATTTAAATAACAGAATTCCCATATCGTTTTTCTAGTATTAAAAAAATTTTTTTTTTAACGGTTGACATATTTCTTTGAATAATAGCCACCCCCATTTTATTGCCACCCTTAAAATTAATTACCAATTACTTTTTTTTTTTTTTTTTTTTTTTTTTTTTTAAGGAACTTCTATTATTAAGGTAAATGTAAGGTAATTTTATTAAGAAAACTAATTTAAATTTAAAATAATTGCCCATAAATTTAAAAAAATTTAAAAAAAGGAAGCAAGCATATGATATAAATCACAAGAAACACATTTAATACCGCAGCGTATATTCAAAGAAATACTGTTTATTTACACATTTTGTAAAACCAGGGTTCTTTGCATGACACTTGCGTGCTATAAAAGAGGACTTTTAGGAGTTTTGGTTTAGACACCTGGTATTTGCATTGATAATTTCTAATAAAATTGTTAGCCTACATGGTATTGAAATATTTAAATAGATAGCAAAAACAGAGTTAAGTGTGTTCTCCTATAACATGTGTTTTGAGATCAATGTATTAGGAAACATTCTTATATAGTGATTGATAGTATTCGTTTATGCTTGCGTACCTGTGAAGTGCTGAGTAAATGCAGAAAATTGCTGTCAGCTGAATTAACTTGTAAAATACATGGAAGATGCAATCTGAAATGCCCTTATTTAACAAGACTGTATCATTTCATAATGTTGTAAGAATGTTGATTTTTTTTTAAATTATTTTTTCAACATCTAGGTTTTTAAAACCCAAACAGCTAGTACAAAAGAAATGTGTTGACTATTGAGGAGAACTTCAAAATATTGAAGTGTTTTGAAGAGAATAAGAGGATTATATCACTTCAGAACAACAGATATAAAGTAATGAGACGTCATACACCATTAGAGACAATGTCATGAAAATAAAATGAAGTGCTGTAGCTTAGAAAATTATACAAGTGTTAATGTCAATCACAGCAAGTCTTATGGGAATTGAAGAAACTGTGAAATTCCTTTATACTAGAATGAAAACCACACAATCAAAAAATTAGGAATTACTTTTCTCATAATAAAACATAATCACAGGCTATATAGATGATATAAGAAAACAACCTCTGTATCCAGAGTTGTTCACAACAGTGCTAATAGGGGCTGGTCTAATGGTTTATAACATTATGCTGTCATTATTCTCAGGTGTCAGCATTTGGGAGGAGGAGGAGATATCCTAAAGAACTTTTTGCGTATTTTGCCCAAACCTATTTTGCAAAGGTTTTCCAGGAACACGACTATCGTGTTATAGGAGAACACATACTTAGTGTTTTACTCAAGAAATTAACCAAAAACAGCAATAACGTATAAGTGAAAGTAAGAATTTAGAAAGCATACTCTGCTTTCCCAGCAGATAGTTTATGCAATTATTAGAGATCTCCAGAGTAACAAATATATCCAAAATTTCTTTTTATGACAGGAAAGGAAAATTTAAATCTTCATCCTTCACATGATGAAATGAGAAGTTACTGAAAACCATGATCCACAGGGAAGCCAACAGCACCACTAAGGTGGTAATTCAGTGAAGCTCCACACCATCAGAGTGTACATTGCTGACATAAAGTAATCAAAATTTATGGATGATATGCAGTAAAATACAAATAGACAATAATCCTACACAGGTGCTTCAGCAGAATGAAAAATATTTTTTAGCTATGTGATTTACTTTTTTTTTAATGTAAGAATTATAATTGCAAGCATCTTGCCTTACTATTGAACACTCTTCAGAATATGAAGTTAAGTAATTTATATGAAATGAAAGCCCCCCCACCCTTCCAACGCCCTTTAAAATGAATTTGAACTAGTCATTAATGCTTTGTTTCATGAACACCTTTCTATATTTCCTTATGCCAATTGTTAAAAATTGGTTAACAAACATCCCACTTATTGTTTTGCATAGAGGGGTCTTCTTTATTGACCTATGTTTTCTAACTGGAAAATTCTTTGACTTGGCATTAATTATGGCCCAGTGCTACAGTATGATGAATTCTTACAGTACTTCTCTTATAATGAAGAAAAGTCAATCACATTGCAAATGATCTTGACTAGTCTTTCTATGCTCGATGTCATACAATTTTTCTCTTTTCTACAAATCACGTTATGGCCTGCATTGGAGAGCTGATAAATTAGCTTCAAAAGGGTCTAATTATCAGAGCAACATTTGTTTCAAATTAGAACTGAACATTTATTAATTCTGTTAATAAAAATTAAGGATGCTATATTTTTCAAGTGTAGGCTACATTCAAATTTTAGGAAATAATTACTGTAATCAATTTCTACCCAGTGTTTAATTTTAAAATAATTGGGCAAAATAAAACTCTGCATTAACATTTTTTTTGTGAAATGTTTAAAAAAATTTTATTAATCTCCTAGTTCAACTTCCAGGATGCTATATCAATAAATACAGACTTATTATAGTTCTAAATAAAATGTTTTAGCTATTGCAGAAGAAGAGTACATGTAGGTCTCATAAGTTGTTCAAATAGTATTTTGACTTTTAAGGAACCTTCACATAGCATTGTGCTATTGTTCATGAAGTCTGCTTAATGGAACCATTGAGACAGCACTTCTGATTCTGAAAACGTGTTGCCAATATTAGTTCATTAAATTATGATGTTCGCATGAGGTAGTAAATACTAAATAATTAGAATGCAGATCATTCTCTGTTTATGAGCAGCTTCCATTCTAAGATATTATGTTTTGTTCATATTTCGTCATACAAGGTCTCTCTTATCAGCCCCTGATTTTCACTCGTAAAAATCAAATTAATGGTTATAAATTGATTATAATTTGTGTAGTCTGCCATATATTTTTTTTTATTTTTTTGGATTAAAGCTAACATAAAATCATTGGTTTGAACAAGTCTTAATCAGTATAGTCTATCACCATATTGGAAGCCACTGCAAAAACATTTTGAAAGTGTTACCATACTTTTTTATACCATTTCAGAATGCAACAAGTACGTTTGAAACTAGGTAAAGAAAATGTCACTTACATTCAAATATCTGGATATCAAATTAAAATTTGCTGAACGCATAATAAATAACACAAATTTGGAAAATTAGAAACTTATCTCCCATTCAAGACACCAATAAAATTAAAAATCTTCGAAAATCTGTACATACATAAAGCAACTATTAGAAGAATCCCACTTCACTTCGTAGCAGTAATCGGAGTGCACATGAAAACACATGAGTAAGTATGCACTGTGCACATGTTTATTATAGTACTGCGAATCCATTGAAGCTTTACAAAAGATGCTCAAAATGTGAGCCAGCCATGGCCTCACATGAATGGTATCGGCACAACATGGACTCCCGTATGCGGTCAAAGATTCCGGGCGTTTCTCTGATATCATCTGAAACAACTGCAATGCGAGCTGCCAGATCTTCAATGCTTGTCACAGGTGTTCGGTATACAACTGATTTTTTGTGGCCCTCAAAAAAGAAATCCTTGCCAAGGAACTGCAACCTGTTTGTGTTGTGCCATCATTTGCATGCCTTATCACTTGTCATTTGCTCCCACATTAACTTGACAATGGTTGAGTTCCAACCCTCATGTATTAACAGAATCTGTTCACCTTCATACCTCCTGCTTGTGTATGAAGTTTGGATTATATCTTTTGAAACGCCTTGTATGCTTCAATGGTGCAAGGTATTTTTAAAACTTTTACACACCATCTCTAATTGCTGTGCTACTAGCCCCATCCTTTGGAGAACCACAAAACCACTCTGTTTAATTCAGAATTCTATATAAAATGCGCTATATTGATCGCTTTAATCATTAACGGTTTTGAAATCACAGTGGTCTTCACTGAACACTATCGCAATAAATTGAGAGTTAAATTTATCTTCATTCACTCATGAACTGGGAGCACACTTAACATTCACTGCAGGTGCTCCTATATTAGGCCTGATCCAATCGTCGGAACATCTTCACATCCCATTTCAAGGTAGGAAAACGCAATTGACATTTTATGTTGCAGTGGAATGACTTTTGCTGTTATTTCTGGGGTTACTATGGTTTAATGTTGAATGCATTGATTAATATTCTGGTGTCTGCATACATGTACTAATGTCACTTTAACAACTCACATTATCTTCCTGCAATCTACTGTCCAAATTCACTAACAGTTGTTCCGTGTCGTTCAGTTTCCACCATGATATCATGCAAATATCATCTGGCTTTATACATTTTTACATTGAAGCCTGGTAGCGCAATAACATGTGGCGTTATGGTGCTTGATAATATCATAAATTAATTCTCACATCATAAAAACAGTATGAAGTGAGTTTGTATGTATTGAACTGCTACCAAACTTGGCTACAATAACTAGTTTTCTGCTATTATCTCACTCATTTGATTGCTTCACTACTGCAATCTTTTACATAAATAAACGTATCCTTCAATGTGCATTGTATTCCAACAAAATCTTCACTATGTTGCTTTGTCTTTAAAAAAAAATTTCAGTTTTGTCTTTTTGTATCCTTGAAGAAATACTGAAATACTAAAAAGTGTTATATATTCATTAAATGTTAACTGTCATCACATATATTACATCACAAACTTCAAAAATTGAGGGGAAAATAGAAATAAGAGATTGTGCTTGCTTCAGCTAGGGTTGGTTTGCAGTTGGATTTACATTTTTGAATTTGATGTAGGAAGTTGAGAATGAAGCTTGTAAAAATTCAATGCAGTTAGTATATTGTGCAAGATTAATAAAGCCTTACCATTACCAATGAATTATTTCTCAAATAATTGAGGACATCATTTCAACTGTTTAAAACACCAAATGTAAAAAAAATGTTCTGTCCCAAGTGTTAACATGTTCTGATAATGCAGACTGAATTTTTAATTTAATGGCTTTGCATAGAAATGATTGAAAAATTGATAATTAAATTAATTTTCAATGTAAATTTGCATTATTTGGAAAGGTCCTGATTTATATTTTGGCATTGAAATTTAAAAAGCAGGAATTGAAAATTTAAAACTTGATAATTCTGTAAAATGGAACTTAGTCAATCATTTCATGTGAAACACAACGTAAATGCTTTGCATTCTTTAGCAGGCATTTGTAAACTTGTTTTATGCTCGGCACCCTATGAATATAAAAATTTTTGATTTGTTTGCTGCTGTTTTGTTTTGTTTTTTTTTAAGTTGAAATTTTCTTTTAGTTTATATCTGTTAGTTTTAATGTGTATTTTAATTTTATTTATTACTTTAGAATTAAGGCAATCATAAAGAATGCAGAGCAGACGTTGCAATATGTTGTTTCTCCAAACAATCACACCTTACTTGTTTCTCCAAACAAACACAAACAAGTGTGTAAGGCTACAGATGAAATAGAACTCTGCCTTAAGTACAGCTGATATCAGAACATGCCTTTAAGAAAAGAATAAATGATGCTTTTAAATAGACTAGGTAATCTGTGAAATTGCACAAATGTTTGACATTAATAATTTCATATTTTTGGCATATAACTCCAACCTTAGTGTTTAAAGTTTTCTTAGTTTTGTTTTGTTTTTTAACCTTGATTTCCTGAAGAATTGGATTGCTATTCAATGACTTGCCTAAAATTATAATTTAATGATAATGGCTCATTGTCGATAATAATTTTACATAAATAGTCGGCTGATTATCTGGGATAATAGAGGAGACGAGCTCCATCATTAATCCTAAACCACAGATAATCTGCAGTCTTCTTTATGATATGTTGGGTTAAAAGTTAAATAGTGTTGTTGGAAAGAATTATGAATGTAATACAGTGTGATTAATGCAATACGTAATTCAGTTAGTTATGATAGCTTCTACCCTATGCAAGAAGGCAAAACCATGGCTGAAGTAGACATTATGTTCCTTTATAAAAACAAAAATCATGAAAATACCTTCTTCCCCTTTCTAAGAAGTGACTTGTTTCACCTTTCATTAAATTTCCAGGTCTCTTAATAAATATAGAGGAGTATAGTGGTCAGGAAAGCTGGGGCTTAGGCTTTCCAGTTCTAGGGTCTAACAAGGCATTGAAAAGATGTATATTGATGTCTTTTATTCCAGACATGTGTAATGATTTTAATTGAGTTAATGACCTGGAAATCAACATGCACATACTTAATACTATTTATTATCATCTTTTCTTATCATTCCTTAGTTATATAAGTGCAGCGCAAAAACCAAGAGAACTTGAAAACTAAGGAGTAAAATTTAATTTTTTAATTTTATCATAAGAATAGAGATCACTAATGTTTTAGTTTCTGTTGCTTTATGTTACACATGAATTTTATTCTTGCTGTCTCAGGATTGTTAAGCAAGTCATTATTTTAGCAGTCCAGTTTTAAAAAGTGCAGATTTTATAACATTTAAGAAAAATCATAAATTTACTTCAATATAGAATGAACTTCAAAAATGTCAATATCCTAATTCTGTTAATGTAATTTTTAGGGATCAGTGAGTCCACAGGTGCAAACGTCGTCGCCAGTACCAAATGGATTGGGGCCTTCACCTCCCCCTATTTCAACCATTCACACAAAGATTGCTAATCATCTTTTGCCAGGAGCTACACAGAATCTCAGTCCGGTTGGGATGATAAGTACTTCTAGTCCAGGAACTGAGTTGAGTTCTTTAGGATGTCAGTTAAAAGGTAATGCACACTTATATGTTAGTATTCTTGTAAGTTGTTTTAGCATTACTAGATAATTAAGGTTTGGGTTGAGCTATACATAATACACCCTATCCAGATATTTGGAGATGGGGGTCATAATATTTTCTTCATAGGACACTGGTTAACCTAAATAGTATTTTCCTACAATTCATATGAAGAGCACAAAGGTTGGTTCCTGTAATAGATTATTTTTATAATGAATAGTTCTATACATGTACTAAGATAAATTTCCATATAGTAAAAAGTGTTTGTCCCAGTGAATTTCCCTTTCTCTTTCCATAGTTTTATAATTGGATTATAACAGAATTTAATGAAAGAGGACAAACAATCTCTGATCCACATAAGAATTTATATACATGTATTACTTGAATGTACATTTCAACCATATTGTGAATACCTTACCACAGTGTGGTTGAAATCAGGGAGGACCATGCCATAGGGGGGATGGTGACAATGTCCCCATGATCCTTTTTGGGGGGGAAGAAAGAAGTTGATCTAAAATTGGAATTGGAGCCTTTTATATTCTCACCAGAAAGAGTCACAAGCAACAATGTACTATTGAAAACTGCCACTAGAGGCCTCTGGCGACTCTGATGATGTAAAGCACTGGATAATACAAGTAGCGTAAACTGTTTACAAGGCATTTACCGACAATACTAACTGCTGAATGGTTAGTTCTAATCACGTGGGTTGACTGCTGCCATCTTGGACCTAGAGATTTCATTGATTAGCATTGCTCTTAGTATACTGTCTTTAATTTTATTTATTAATTTATTTATTTTATTACGTTTGACTGTTTATAACTTGTCTATATAATTTTATGTATTTTATTTATCCTCATTAGTTTGTATTGTGGGTTGAGTAGTTTCCTATTCTTTTGATATTTTTTATTTATTTTATTTTTATATTATTTTAAGTTTGTTATATCTAGTTTTATCTAATTTATTTTATTTTGGCTTTTACTTTTATTTTATTTATTATACTTATTTAATTTATTATTAATTTAATTTATTTATTTTATATTTTATATTATTCATTTAATACTATTCATTCTGATTTATTTTGTATTTTGAATTTGATTGTTTGTCGAAAAATGTTATTTCCAAACATTTCTCTGAAAATGTAGGTTTTACGAAACGCATCATCTAAAATAATTTAATTTTTCTCATATTGCTAAACTAGAAATGTATTACCATCCTTTATATTTATCAGTAAAGCTAGACCCATAATATGGATTTATTGTATTTGTTGCTCGTGTTTTAGGAGGGGAAAAAAAACTGTTTCTAATAAAATGTTTGAAAATCAAGTTGTTTTAAATACTTATTTACAGATTTTTAAATTGACAAAAAAATTCTCGAATATGCCAATGCTAACCATTATTAATTCACAGAAATTAACTCTTGTTCATTTAAAAACATTTCATCTCTAAATGAACTCTTTCAAACAGAACGAAAAATTTCATTAATGTGATAAAATGAAAGTTTTATTTAAAAAGGCATGAAATTAAATTTATAAGAATTATTCACTTTATATTGTTAAAAACTTTAAAAATCAAAAAGTTTCAGTTGTAAATAATTAGTGACGATGTCCGAAAGGATGAAAGTTAACGTTAATTAATAAAAACAATTATATTGTAAAATGGACGTTTGTTTGATAAATTATTATTTATAAGAATAATTAAACGGATTAAAAAATTAAAAAATAATTTTAATATCTAAATTTAAAAAAATTAATATAGCACATATATTTACTCATACCCTTCATAATTTCATGTCCCATACTTATATATATCAACAGTAATAAGAGAAGGTTTTCTCAGCTATTTTTCAATTAGTATTATATAAAATAAAAAGGTCAAACTAAATAAAAAGTGTATTTTAAATTAAACTTTCATTAACAATTAAGTTAGGTTAATGTTTAAAGAGTAAAAATTGCGAACGAAGGGCATTTCTAGCCTTGTTTTGTATTAGATCTCTGCTGGGTGTAGGTCCAAAATGGCGACTTCCGGTCAGTTTGCGCTACTTGTATTATCTTGTGCTTTAGGATGATGGGCTATCCATTTAGGGGGGG
>JAHWFO010004152.1:842507-868026 GCA_023313115.1 Rhysida immarginata | reverse complement strand
CCCCCCCCCCCCCCCCCCCCCCCCCCCCCCCCCCCCCCCCCCCCCGGGCCGTGACCACCGAGAGAGAAGGCCTCTGCAATGAAACTGAATACATTGTTACATCATCATAGATAGTGCAAATTCAGGGCTTATTATTGGTAGAAATACGAATAATAATGCACTATCTATGATGATGTAACAATGTATTCAGTTTCATTGCGGAGGCCTTCTCTCTCGATGGTCACAGATGGGCACCCCTGGTCAAAATATACATTCAAGTAATATATAAATTCTTGTGTGCACAAGAGATTGTTTGTCTCGTTTCATTGTATTATATCCATAGTTTCCTGGTTGTTATTTAAACAAAATTTATTAATTAATTATTTAAATTATTACTAAGTGGTATTTTTACCATTTCGATCACAAAAAGCATAACATTGAAGTTGCTTGTTATTATGAAGTTCAATGTTCTCCCCAGTGAAGTTCAAGCAAGTGTCAGTTGGCTGAACAGTGTTTGTGAATACTATGAAATTTGTGCAAAATAATTTGTGGTGAAGGAAATTGTTGGTTCTGAGGGGAAAATAATTCAGTGATGCCATTGAGAACTAAGAAAAGTGATCAGCAAGCTAATGACATCTAAAACCAACTCCGGTGGGAGTGTGACCATCAAGACTGCATTGTGGAGAAGGATTCCCAGGTCTACTGAGTACAGTTTCCATTGAATGCTTGACACAGTAACCCAATCGAATATCTTTGGGACAAATTGGAAAAGGTGGTCCAACAAATGCAGCCATAACCTATTTTAATTCATTGAAATGTACATAATAAGCAAACAGGCTTCTGTTAGACTGCCAATACAGGTGGCATATGGATATTTCAGGCACCTTGTGGAATCAGTGCCTAAAAGAAACCAGGCAATTTCACAGGTACACAGGGGAGCAACATGGATAAATATAGGTTCTTAATATATTGGCTTATAAGTGTATGCTAGCTGTTATCAGACTCTATCAAATATGTACATATTATTTATCCTTTAAAAGAATTGAGTGTTTATCGTATATTCTCATGTATAAAGGACCATTTACTTATAGAGTTGGAATGTAAATTCAAATGAACAAATTTTCTTTTATAACAGGAATGAATTACTCTGCTAATAAAGAAAAATTTTTTAACTGTATGTTTGTGGCAACAATGGTTTTACTACAGGTCGTGAGAGTGGTAACTTAATGATTAAATTGAATTTAATGTTAAATCACGTGGATTCTTATTGTTATATAATTGTATAATTTAAGAAAATTTGTGTGGTCATGGCAATATGGCAGCACTCGATAATGCCGATGTAAACATAGATCTCAAAAACCCAATATGGCTAGATATTCTAACTGACATACAAAAAGCTCGCAAATGAGCGTTCCGGGACTACCCGCAGCCAGAAAGGGGTATGATGCAATTCTAACTAAATGTAATCAACTTCAACAAACCATCGAAATTTTGGAAAAAAGCAATTCCACTGCCATCTCGAGCCAAGATTCAACATCAAAAGATAATGTTAATGATTTCTATTGAACAACTACCACAACATATATTGTCCAAAATTAACCAACTATGTGACAATTGGAATAACTCTTTTCCTATGAATCAAGATGCACCTCTACTTCGATTGCTTCTCTATTCAGACCACTCATTAGTCTATGACAGGATCACCAAAGCCATCAGTAAAGGTGTGATTGATTCTGTTAAATCTCTCATTACAGATTTATTTGAATCATTACTAAGCCAACTAAAAGACTTATTTTCTACTACGAATAAGATGCTCCTTGACTTAACATCCAATCTGTGTGTCTGGACTCTTCCCAATAAGATGACCAATGAGCTTTCTTTAAAGTCACGGGTCCAAGTTCCAACAAAGTCTGATCCAATTCATCCTTTAGAATTTTCTTCTAATGGGATGTTTGGCTAGCAATGTAATCTTATGATGACTAGACGACGGCCTGATATAAATATTTAGCATAAGCAAACAGGCCCCATGCTCTCTGCATGGTCTATTGTAGAGGAGTAAACAATAATACTCCTCCTTGCCTGTCATCTACAGACGTGAGTGAACCGATTATATTGGATGACCTCAGACATAGATCAGTGACCCCCTGGTAATTAATATTCTACTGCCACATATGTATGTATGGTTTGTGCTGTGGAAAAAAAAATGAATATATTTTGTACAAAATTTTGTATTGCTTGTAGTGATACATTTCAAAGCTTTTCCATAAAAACGTTTTGAAAGTGTTACCAGACATTATGTAAACCCTATATTTTAACGTGAATGTTGAACAGTAAAATACGAGGAGTGTTCGGAAAGTGAGTACCGTTTTGGAAAAAAACACATAAAAACATTTTTTTCAAAACAAAATTTAAATTACATGAAAAAGCATTTCTTAAACTATTTTTCTACATAGTTGCTACTGTTGTTCAGGCATTTGTCGTAGTGGGAAACCAACTTTTCCATGCTCTCTTCATAGAAAGATGCCGCCAGCGATAATTTAAGCGATTTGTGACAATCTCATTCAAAACAGTTTTTAAAATTTGTGGAAATTCGTTACAAAGCATTCTTATTGTGAACGTCTGTTTTCACAAATTTTCTCATTCACATTTTCAACCAAGTCATCATTGACAACAGAAGGCCGCCCACTCCGTGCTTCGTCATGAACATTGGTTCGTACATCATTGAACTGCCTAACCCACTTTCTCACCATTCCATCAGTCATTACATTTTCCCCATAAATCTCTACAAGTTGATGATGAATTTCAGCTGGCTTTGCATTCAAAAACTGTATTACTGAACGCACTTCACAGTCCGTGGGCTCAGACATTGTCTTAAACGTTTTCAACAATCACTAACAAATGTAAACACAACGCAATCTGGCTGTAATGGCGTCAGTGCAAAGATGATGAACTAAAGAGACGAGTGTGCATGCTCTGAACTGCGACACTAGTGCTGCAGTGGCAGTAGAATGAAATGGTACTTACTTTATGGACAAGCCGCGTAGATGTAAATTTGGATGGAACTTGATTACGCTTCTGTATGGAATGTTTGCAAGAGTTTATTTATGAAACAAGTATTTTTATTTATGTGCAATAACTAGTAATTGTAATGTGCTTCTGCTTATTTTGCTTCAGTCTTTAAGTCAGTTAGATTTTGTGTTCGGCGCTTCGACTCAGATTGGCTTAGATGCAAGTCAGAAAATCGTCATAGGTCATATGACGTAGTCAGATTTGAGTTGCCGAAAACGCCAACTGTAATGCTCCATATACTAGGTTGGAGCCAAATTTGTGTGTTTTTCATTTCCATAGTGTAGCATTAATTAATATGTGATATGTAAAGTAAAAATGTATTGCACAATAGCATAAATAATTAAATTAAAAAATAAAAATTGGCGATACTGCTAAGGTAAAGTTCGTTTCTTCTGGTATCATATGAGGAAAACAAATGTATTCATTTAATGTAAAATATTGAATTTCTTTTAGATGAAATTCTACTGCATGTATTTAGAATGAACCCTAGTAACATGAAGTTAAGCACATAAATGATATAGAAGTTAACTATATATAAAGACAGTGGACATCATTAAAAATTAGTTGAAAAGGTTAAGGATAATAAATAAATAAAGTATAAAGAAACAGGAGACATAAGATCCACTTGACCACAAAAAGTTGGCATTTATTGGCACAGATGTACATTTCGATCACAAGGCATACTGATCGCCGATCACCTTGTGATGTAAATATATATATATATGTGCCAATAAATGCCAACTTCTTGTGGTCAATTGGATCTTGTTTCTCCCGTTTCTTCATACTATAAGTAACCACAGCCTCAGAGGTTATTTTTAATTATTTAAGTAATAAAGTATACTTTCAATTTAACCTTACAAAAACTTCCTCTGAATATTGATAATTAGCCGTTTGGTTCTCTCCTTCCTCCCTGGTCTTGAAAAAAAATCACTGGAACATGACCAAAGTTACTGCCATGAGGACCTGCCGGGAATCTGATCTAACCTGTTTTTCATGCAGAATAGCTTCAAAATTCTGTGTGCTTGGGTAAATAGAAACACAAACACAAACAGAAACACAAATAGAAACAAACTTCAATATTGCAACTTCTGAAGCTATTTCACACTCCTTTTACCCTGCTAATGTAGGAGAGAACATAAAACAGGCATCCCTCTCCATAGCAGAGGGAGAGAGGAATTGAAAATTTTTATATTGTATGTGTGTTAAGTGATTGTTGATATCTTCATCTTTCACTTTCAACAAAGTTTTATGTGAATATAAGCAAATTATCAGGATTATCCATTATTTATCTAAATTTTTTATGAGTTGAATAGATTTGATTTTTTTAATGTATTTTTAAAGAATACATCTCAGTTGATGTAAATTATAAAAAAATCTTTTCCCAATTTTAGCCAAGAATTCTTCTCGGCATAACACTTGCTCACCTAAAGCAGGGTCTTCAGCCAAAACCAACACTTCCCTACATCATTTACCTGCTCCTCCTCCTGCTCAAATAGCCTTGAGTAGAGCGGCAACGGTGCCGCCAAGAACATCAAAAACAATAGCAGCGACTGACATCACTTTTCAACAGGTATATGCTAATCAGGTAGGAATAAGGGGAATATTAATAATAATTCATTTCACTTGATGGGCCTTTAGTCTTAGCCCTATTTTGGGTTTGATCTTGGTCTTCCCATAAAAATAATTATAACTTGTGAGCTCTATCTGTTGTATAGTTGTCCCTCTACAAGTCAGCAACCTCTGTTCCGGAGATTTGCCGTCTTGTGGAATTTCCTGATTGCGGAATTCCAAGATGGCAGAACCCTCACCCTTTTTATTATTATTATTATTATTATGTGAAACGACAGGTACAGAATAAAATTTTACGGTATGCGT
This sequence comes from Rhysida immarginata, assembly GCA_023313115.1. Taxonomy (NCBI): domain Eukaryota; kingdom Metazoa; phylum Arthropoda; class Chilopoda; order Scolopendromorpha; family Scolopendridae; genus Rhysida; species Rhysida immarginata. Next base: position 863,103 of record JAHWFO010004152.1, on the reverse strand, counting down.
TATGCAGGTAGAAGATAAAAATTAATCTGAAATTTAACTCTGAATTACATTTTCTGTTTTTAAATTTGTGTGTTTACTGGCCATCAATTAGCATAACATTATTTTCTTGCAAAATATAAGGGTGGTTCTTATAAATGTTAACCCATATTAAATTTTTATTCCATTTTTTATTAGCAAAATAGTTTTATTTGCATGATTTTTTTTCATCAAAAATTTCCCTGTCCGAAAAATTAGTCCATTGTGTCCCTCTATAATCAGTCGCCATTTCGAATTTCGTGCAAAATAACCAGCTCTGTGAAAGCTGGCTTATAATATTAATTTCCATTATTAACTTTCATAGTCTTCCCCCCCCCCCCAAACAAAAACAAAAAAAAAACAGGCTATATGCATTAGGGGAACTATAATATTGTTTAATTTTTTTTTTTTTCTTTTTTTTTTTTTTTTTATACTTAATCATTACAAATTTAGGTTTTTGTTGGCAAAAAATCCCAGACATCATTGTCCACCATCTTTGCTTTCAGGGAAAAATGACCAACTTGTGGAATTTCCTGTCTTGTGGATTGCTGACTTAAGAGACTGTATTATAAATAATTATATTCTAGAAAAGATGAATTCAACAATATTTACAACTGTTATACCGTAATTTTGGGGTATAATACGCCCTTGCCAGTAATGTGCACCCTTGTTTTTTCGTGTTTTAGAAAAAAATCTCAGCCTATAATACGCATTTTATGTACCTAAGATAGCGATTCAGCATCATAGAATGCTCCGCCAAATTTGTTCAAACGGACAGTGCATTATGGTTGTCTGATTATACAGTCGGCGACAAAAATATGGCTCGTTGAGGTGCTAGCAGAGAACAGTGGATGCTAGAGACCTGTAAGAAGAGGGAAAATCAAGAACAGTAATGAACAGTGCACACCAACCCTTCAGTATTACAATGTGTAAAGCTAAGGTGGGCAGTGAATTTATGCAAACTGGATAGTAATGATTTCATCAGACACCCCTCTAAACACCAGTGACAAAAATATAGCTCGGTGCTGCTTTTATTCGAATAACAGGTAACATATCAATGAAAAGATACATTTTTCTGTGCACTAATAGCCACTTGGCCCTCCATGTGCACTCTGCACTGCAATGAGCCGGTTTCGAATTGAGTGGTACAAGTTCTGCACGTATGTTTCTTGGATGTTGCCCCAGCACTCGTTGATTGTTTCAGTAAGCGCTTCCACTGTATCAAATTGTCTCCCACTATCATACACCAAGCGAACCACCTCTGCCCATAGGTTCTCAATGTTGAGATCTGGAGAGAGACTAGGCCAGTCCAGAATCTTGATCTTGTTGAGACGTAACCAGTTCATGGAGTTGGCGGCTCTGTGGCATGGTGTGTTATCCTGTTGAAATATTGGGTACTGGCCAGCGATTTCTCTGATGCCAAGGGAGGAGATGTTGGCGAAGCAGTTCACAGTAATCTGGGGAGCACATTCGTCCAATCACAACCACCAGTGGAACTTTCCCAAGATATCCAATTGCTCCCCACACCATCATCGTACCACCACCAGCTTGACATCACTTCTTGACACGTTGGGGTGCACGGGAGTCCACCCATTCCCAGTCAAGTCCATTGGGACCATCGAGGTTGAACTGCTTCTTATCAGAGAACACAACCTTGGTCCAATCCAAATTCAATCTCCGCTTACAATGTTGCGGCTTCGATGCTGGTACTCGTTTGATCTTTCTCCACCCAACAAATTCACTGTTATGGAAGATTCGCTGCACGGTACGAAGATGCTGGAGGTCGATATGATTGTCTCGGCATATTTTCTTGCAAGAGGCGTGATTCCCCGTATTCAGAGATCGGATGATACGTCTCTCAGCTCTGACATCAAACATATTGGTCTGGATTTTGCTTCTTACCATATTGGTCTGGATTTTTCAAGAAATCTCATTCCGTATCACAGCTTCTGTTTAAACGTTTACCGATTTCAGTGAAATTGAGTCCCGCTTCACGATACACCTTGATTGCGCTTTGTTCCTCTGAAGACAATTGGTTCTGGCAAACTATTATTCACAAAATGCAAACAAATCCCACTGAATGCAGCAACACAAATGTGTAACACCAATACTGAAGGAAGAATTCAGAATTGTTCCAACAACCTCCGTTAAAACCTCCTCCACCTATGTTTTGAACCTTTCCAGGTACAAGCTATATTTTTGTCACTGGTGTTTAAAGGGGTGTTTGATGAAATCATTATTGTCACTGCCCACTTTAGGTTTACACATTGTAATACTGAAGAGTTGGTGTGCACTGGGTTAATATTTTTCTTGACTTTTCCTCTTCATACAAATCTCTACCACCCACTGTTCTCTGCTAGAACCTCAACAAGTCGTATTTTTGTCGTTGACTGTATAAAGGCTTTAGACTTTATATATTCCCATAAAATGAAGAAATAAATATTCAAAATAAATTGATTATATAACAGAATTTATTCATTACAGTTAAACTTGCATTGTATCAGAAATAAATTTATTTAAAGTGTTTCAAAATTCGAATCGTCTGTGCCCGAGTTCTTTGTTAGGCCTAATTACCGTTTCTTCTTCTTCCAGTCTTCGATTCTCATGATTGAATCATCCACAGGAGTAATTCCTGCTTCCACAAAAGCATTCAAATTGTATTTTCTTGTACTCTCTGTCATGCAAATGAATGATTGATAGATATCCATTTGATAGATAATTCAAACCTTTTGTCTCCACATCTTTATAAAGATCAATTAGTAGCAAGCGTCGGTAAAACTACGGAATATCATCAAGTATTGAATGGTTGCATTCATGTATTGCATTTATTATGTCAGCTCTAGTTAATGGCAAAGTAATTTGCCTTACTTTTTAAACTTTATTATTACATAGTTTACGCCGAATAACAGTCACTAAACCACTGTGCTGTCCCATTGAACATCTCAGCTTGGCGGCCATCTTGAAAAGTTGCTGAGTAACCTGGTATCTCTGGTTTTATGAATGGAAAACTGAAGAGAGCCACCAAATTCGCTTTTGCACTAGCTTTTCCAATAAATATGCATGAAGTGAATATAAAGTGAATAAATAAAATGTATATTGTATTTACTGTAAAATATTGTATAATAAAAACCAAAGATAGTATAAAAGTTCATCAGCCTGAATTTTTATTGACGCCCCTCCCCACCCAATTTCATCTTCTCCAGGTTTTATTATTGGCCTATTATACGCAAATTGCATTAATGATTTTCTTAACTTTTTTTTCGCATAATATGCATATTATATCTCAAAAATTACAGTATTAATGGCAACTTCTAATGTAAATGTCATTAAACGTTGGAGACTTTAAATGAATTACACATAGATAATATCTAGCACTCTGAAAGTACTTTTTTTGAGCTAAACGTTCATTTCATATGTACAAGTAACTGACTTTTAATTTTGAATTCTTCTAAAATGGGAATTATCAAATGATCACCTTAGAATTTATTCTAATTTCCATTATCAATTTTAATAATTCCTGGATATAAAATATATACCAAAGAAATTGTACAAGATTAACAAGTAATCAAAACCCTTAACCATTATAGAGCACCTACTTTAATCTCATGCCTAAAATTCATGTTAAGTTTGTGCCATTAGAGTCAATGAAGTTCTTAAAGAATGAAGGTTTTTGAACTCGTACATGGTACCACATTCCTTTTATGCTCAGCAATGTTTGAAAAATGTCCATGGGCCTCAATGCAGTGCTGACATTACCAATACAACTAGTGGAAGAATTCAGTGTTTTTCCTTGTTTTGCAAGAACTGAGCAATGCACAGAATCATTATCATGGAGAAAAAGGGTTTTCTCATTGCTTCCCAGGCATGATGCTTGATTGGTGGATCCATGGAGTTGACCATATTCACATACCTGTCTTTGGTGACTGTTACTTCATCGGGAATGAATCCCTTGTGCATGATTCCCCTGGCATCAAAAAACGCCTGCATTGTGTCAGGACATGAGCAACTTCCAGATTGCAGACTTCGTTGTGGAACATGACATGGTTTCTACTGCAAGAACCTGCTGGGTATCTACATGTCGTTAATCTGTTAATTTCTATACGTAACATCTTCAAATTGTTTGTGTAGAAAAATACAGAAATTAATACAAATTTCAACACTGTAGTTCCAAAGCTATTTCACGGCCCCTTTTATCCTGTGACATAAGAGAGAACCTAAAACATGGTGTTCATGTCGGGGTAAAGCTCTGGATAGGGAAAGTAACAACTCGTTTTCCCTGTCAATTTGCCGCCAAATTCATGCGCTGATTGGTCTAGAGCTAGTCACGTGTACAAATCTGCCATTTTGGACCCAGGTGCTCAGGTAAACATAAGTGTGTTTGTGTAAGGACTGTACAGTATTGCGCTGTTTTCCATTTCGAAATGCCGCAGTGTTGCTCTGTAAATTGTAATACGAGACCAGAAAAAGGCAGCAAACTTGTCCATCTACCATTCGGTAAAGGAAAATGAAGAGCATTTAAAAATATGTCAGCATCGAATTGGACGAAAAAACTGGAATCCAAATGCCCACGGCCGATTATGTGAAGTAAGTAATCAGTTCTATTATTGTACATGAAATCTACATTATATTCTCAAAAATCTAAGTAAAATACAGTAGAATCCTGTCATTTACGCTGCTGGTATTACGATATCCCGCTTTATTCGTTTATTCTCCTTGGTCTTGTCTTCGTGAAAGCTATTTCTATGTAAATACAGTCTTTTAATACGAAGTGTTTTTCTCTCAAATCCCAAATAATACGATACAAAATTATGAAATTCATTCAAAGAAAGTTATTTTATTTGAGATTTTTATTTAAAAGATAAAACAGTGGGGGGGGGGGTAGTAATGCGGTTATGAAAGCACCGCGAATTCTGATTTCTTCAATTGAACATAAACAACGAAGCATGGTTGTTGCATAATACTGTAAAAAAAATGTAATTTCCAACAAGTACACACGTTCAAGTAGAGAGATTTCGATAACTGAGTTTATTTCCCAAAATATACAAATAAATAAATAAATTTGTGAATATTTTATGTAATATACACTGTCTCAAGCTTAATTCAAAACGTGTAGGACAAAATCTCCAAGTTATTTACACTGCCGGTAATACGAAATCCCGCTTTATTCGTTTATTCTCCCGGTCCCGTCTTAGTGAAAGCTATTTCTACTAAAAACAGTCTTTTAATACAAAGTTTTTTTCTCTCAAATCCCAAATAATACGATACAAAAAGTTTATGTAATATACACTAATTCACAACGTGTAGGATAATATCCCCAAAGACAAAAGCCCCAACTTATACTATATCGTATAATGGTGTTATTAAACCACAAAATTTCTGTTAATATTAGAAACACTTTACAAAAGACCAGTTTGAGCAGAACAGGAAGGATGGAATAAGAAAATTAAAGCCCAACCCTAGACCATCAATATTTAGTTGATTTTTCTGGATGATTCAGAAAATTTAATGAGCTTTTTGGAACAGAGGAGAATAGAACAGAAGAAAGTGAATTTGCTTCAGACAATGTGGATAACAACACTGCTAATGAAGTTCCCTCTGAAGATGCTGAAAATATGGAGCAATTTTGTTCAGAAGAACGCAACTCGCTGTTTTACTTTGGAGGAAGTATTGTTAATTCACTAAAAAGGAAATACACACTCTGTGACCTATGCAGATTTTCCTTAGTAGAAAGCGTTAGCGAAAACGAACATGCCAGGCTGACGGAAATAAAAAGTTACGTTAAGGAATATAATATTGACAAGGATCTTCTGAATTACATATCAAAAAATGTATTTCAAGTCCTAGAAATTGCTGAAAAACAATTTCGAGCAAAAGATGATGATGTTCTGAAATCCATCATAAATGTGATCGATTTAACTGAATGGGCAGTTAAGGTTTAGAACAAATTTTTTTTCCTAAATGTTATGATGTGAAAAAAAAATTAAATTTGCTCTTTCCATACTTCTCGATTGCTCTTGCACAAGTACAATGAAAGTATTGGGGCCCAAAAAACTTCTGGAAAATGTGGAAGCAAGATTGTTGGGATGCGAAATGCTGTAAAAAATGTAAAATAAGTTTTGTTTTCACTTAGATATGAATAAACCAAGTTTCATATTAAAATGTTAAATATTCATTTTATTAACAAAAAATCCCTATTTTCATTTCAAAGTAATGTTTGACAAACACCTTTTTGCATTTGCTGAATCCAGGTTTTCATAATATAAACGAATGAGAAAAGAGCATTGCTGCAAGGGATTTTGAAAAATGCCACCCTTCTCTGCTGGCTCTCAGAATGTGTGAAACGCCCGGACACGATTTCGCTTCCCTAGTCGCTTGCATTTGTTTATGTGAAACGGGCTCAGAAAAACACTCAAGTGTTAGTGATCAGTACCGAAAGAAAGACAAAGGAATGTTGTCATGTGACTTTTCAAATTTCCTGTATTGTACATTGCATACATTCCTGGCAACACAAACAGAATGTGATAAGGAACAAGAGAAGGAAAAATACAGAACACTAATAAAGACGTTTTGCAAGAATTTGTGACCAAGTTATTGAAAAATCATTATTCAACTTAGTGAATTTGTGAAATAAGGAATTGCCTGTACTTTCAGCTGGTTCCAACAAGACATGTCCAATTTAGGGAGTGTCCAACAACTATAGGAGTTTTACTCTATTATGTTTTATCAAGGTCTTGATTCCATGATTATTAGTAATTTGAAGATATATTCAATTTATTAAAAATTAAATTAGGGATAAAAAATAAATAAAGGAAGTCGAAGAGAATAAAAATGCAATGAACATTAGTAAACAAAAATATTGGGTTATTTTAAACCATCTCTCAATTATGGTCATCAATAAATATTATTAATTTAGGAAAAACTAATTTGTTAAAGTGTATATTAGATCCTTGTGTTAATTTTTTTAGTTAATATGCTTAATATAGAATTTTTTTTATTAATAGGTTTTGGGTGCAACTCAGCTTAATCAACTTCATATGCCTTCAAAATCAAGTATGCGGTCTTTGCCTGCTGGAACCCCAACTCCCTTAGCAATGCATCCACAGCTGCCGTTAAAATTCCTAACAACTATGCCAACAGGGCCAGTTGGTTCTTTATCACCTGGTCAACAGCAAGTGCAACCTTCTTTCTTACTTCAGACAGAAGATCTCCGGCATCAGGAAATCCAAGGATCGCCATCATTACATACCTGACGATGCCTAGTTTTTTCTAATTGTCTGATCATGTGATTTTCTTGAAGACTTCTATATCAAAAACCTTTAAAAAAAATGTGCATTTTTAAAAGAAGACTCCTTTTCCAACTAAATGGAAATATAAAATGTTTGTCAAAAAAAACAAAAAAACAAAATAAAAAAAAAACAAAAAAAAAACAAAATAAAAAAAAAAACTTAAAGAAAATTATATTTAAAAAGAAGTTATTTAAAACAAAAAGATAGATGAAAATGTGTTGCTGCCAAAAAAGACAAAGTTAAAGTACTGTTATTAAAAAATGCATCCTAAGTAAGATATGATATTGTGTAAATGAGCTGACTATGGATTATTTCATATATATATATATTTATTTATATTTCATAAATATGTATATATATGTATATATGGCTGAAGACTACTTTAAAGAGTGACATTGTTGATCAAAGATATTTTTTATTTTTATTTTGCTCAAATATTAGTCATTTCCTGAGTTAGAAATGAATTTCTCTGAAACTTGTCATTTAATAAGTATGATAATTTTTTGAAATTTTGTTTATTTATTTATTTATTTTTGTTATAAAAATGAAATTGCGTGCCTCGGCAATTTTTTAATATTATATATTTTGTACAGACAAAACACACATACACATACATTAATAATTAAACGCAGGGGGGGAATCTTTAAAATTCTCTTTGAATTGTGATGAAAAGGTTTTTTTTGTAAAGACAGTATAAATTAATGATATTTTTAACTAGCAGTCATGATGGATAAATCTTTATTTAAACAAAGCCTATTTATCTATTAAGTATATTAGTGGTATGTATAAATGTTACTTTAAATAGATGGCACAAGAAATATAAATTGAAATCAATTTTAACGTTACTTTTTCCAACACGAGGATTAACTTGAAATACTATAATAAGAAAGCAGTTTTAATTATTTTTCTTTATCGTTGCTGATAAAATACTCGAATCTGTTTAAACATCAGAAATATGAAAACGACAGATTTAAATTAGAAAACTTCTTTTATTATAAGATCCTAAATAAAAACGAAAATCTTTTCTCTCTCTCTCTCTCTCTCTATCTCTCCTTTTTACAATTATGCTGTTTTTATTTTCCTTTAATTTGAATAAGACAGGGTTCATTTTATACAAACTATTAGGCCCAATATTTGATTTTAAGTGATTTTACCATATGCATTTAACAAATCTTTTCTTCTTAAAAACATTGACTATTTAGCAATAACGAATTCTCTGTAAGTTGGTGTGATGAAAAAAAATTTTTTTGTGCCATTTATTGTATGAAGTGTTGAAAAAGTGAAAGCAGAGTATATTTTTGTTTATGCTTTTGAAAATCTTTTAGTATTTCAAAAATTTATAATAGAAATCAAGTCTGGTAATTTCTGCAAGAGAGAAGATATTTATTAAAATTTAGAATCTCGTTTCATTGTTTAAACCAGTTAATGAATCCTTTTGATCCATCATAACTGTTTTGAGTTTGTCGTTTTTTTTGAGTATTTTATATCTGATTTATAAAATATTTTCTATTGTGGTTTGGAAGAAAATTATTGGTGGAAGGAGATAAAAATAAGTAGTTTAAGTAAATTTAAGTATTGCTAATTCCATTTTCTCAACGTTAATATTTTTACATTGGTCCAAGTGTTAAAAGATAATCAATAGGATTAATATTATTTAAAATACACTTATTCAATAAGTAGAATAATTGGTTCTTGATTTTTAAATATGTTACACAATTATGAAAGTTAAAAAAAAAATAATTTCGTTATGAACTGTCATTGCACATGATTTCTTTTTAATTTGAAATTGCAAAATTGTCCTTTCTTTATCTCTAATCAGGAAAACATACTTAGAGTTCAAAGATGTTTTAAGCTATAGAACTTGCAAATACTTCAGAATACATATATTTCTATCCATAGGTAGTCAACTTGTAGAAAGATGGATTAATTTACTATGATTTTTATCCAGGTATATACAGTATTCTAGATGTATAATTTCATTGTGCTTAATGTTGAGAAATGTGGAATTTGAATTATAATTAAGAAAATAATTGGTGTATTTTTTGTTTTTAAATCTTTTGAGGAAAAGTTTAAAATTAATTGCAAACTTGATTACGTTTGAGGAATGAAAAGACAACATCATGTGAATGTGTATATGGTAAATTTAATGGTTTTTTTTTTTTTTTTTGAATAATGAAAAAACGCGGAATTTATTTTTAAAAAATGTTATGCATCTGTTTTTGTAACAAATTTTTATTACATTAAAGGATGCATTTTTCTCCATATCAAGTTTGAATCTAAACTTTTTTTTAAAGAAGCATTGGACAAGTTGATATTGACTACAGGCATTTTGCTTTTAAATTTTAATCATTGACCTTTGTGTCCAAAATGAACTTATCACCAAAAATAAGTTTATAAAATGACTTTTGCTATTATAAAACATATATGCCTTAAAAGTAAATTTTTCAATTTTCTTCTAATACCATCCATGAGAATCTGGTGAACAACTGTTTGATATTAAGGTTTAAAGGGTTTCTTTTTATTTTGTTGTTGGTTTTTGTTTTGTTTTGTTTTTTCTTTGTAATTTTAATAGCCAAAAGTAAGTTTCATTTTTATATCTGTTTAAAATTCATATTTACATACAATTTATGTTAAACTGAAATTGCTTTTTAATTGTCAGTATTTAAAAATCCAGAAGAAGTAAATCCTGAATTAATGGACCCCCCCCCCCTTCTCATCTTTTTTTGAGGCTTTCCCTCCCTCCATGAATCGTAAATTTCTTGTACCCGAATTAACAGCCATTAACTTTTTAATTTTGCCATTTCCCTATAATCTTGGAAACTACAGTAATTTGATTTATGTGTATAAAGAGTTTGCTTTGACATTAAATGAACAGTTGTTTTTCTAGAGGATGCTTTGGCTTATTACATATATCACATTCTCTTCACATTCCTCAAATTTATCCTATCAAATTTTATGACCATTTTAAAAATTTGAGGGGTGGCTTCAAATTGTGAAAAAAAAGAAATTAAAGAAGGAAAAGCATTCCAGTTATTGTTTTAATGTTTGAATAATTTCTCATCTCATTAATTTAATAAGGTGAGGTTTGTTAATTTTGTTAAGTGTATATAAATTTATATATAATATTAATAATGTTGCCTGTAATTGAAAGATCAAACTCATTAAATTAAAATGAAAATTGATACAATTAGACCACCAAAATCAATTTAAAAATTTATCCATATAATGTTTTTAGTAATGCCAGAGAAGAATGAAATTAATTTTTATACTGCTATGGTGAAAATGCAGAACTGATATTAAAGGACAGAAATTCCAATGTGTCTTATTTCTGGTTATGAAGATGAACAATACATCCGCATCTTGAAGCAAAATTCATGATTAATACTTCAAAGGAGATTTTTATCAAGTACTTTCCATCACATTCTTTTCTTTCAGAAATACACTGCCAATTTTATGATTTTTCTGGATCTAGATCATTTTGTAAGAATTAATCTTTTATTTTTAGTAAGAATTAAAAGAACAAATAAATAATTGTGCTTTTCTTAAGTTAAATTTACAATTTAAAAAAATCCCTGTTTCATTTTGTTTTAAAAACATGTAAAGGATTATAACGGTTGGCAATACCAGTTGTTACCGTAGTCTGTGTACAACTCATTAAATCCATATGGTTACTTTATTCAGTTGGGTGTTTTGTTTGTATGTTTATTTTATTATTATTATTTTTTTGTTTTTTGTTTTAACTTTTGCAAAGTGGCCCACTGTCTTAAAAAAATTCTCAAGCTTCAGCCAATTTGTAAGTTTATCTCCTAATGTAAATAATTTTTAAATCGGAGAGAGTCCAAGACAAGATCTTTTTGAGTACAACAATAAATTGGTGGTGAAAAAGTAGATGTAAATGTATACTGTCAAACAACTTTTTGTAAAACTGCTGTATATAAAATAAAATTAATTTATATACCTTTGTGTAAAAAATATATATATATAAGAAAATGAAAAGAAAAATAATTGCCTTTCACTTTTAATAATATGCCCTCATTGACCAACATAGTTTTATCCCAGTTTTTTTAGAACCGTTTTTGAATTTATATTTAAAAAAAATTGTAAGAGAAAATATAAAAAATATATTGAAACATCATGATGGTTTAAATAAAGACTAAAAAAAATCGTTTGAAGAACTATTATCACTGCTTTAAATAGGATGATATAAAGCATGCACATACACTGTCTTGCCAAAATATTGGGACATCCTTGGAAATGAAAAGTTCAGGTGATTACATTAATGAATGCGTGAAGTGAATTTTAATTTGCATAAGTAAAGCTTTAAACCTAAATCAAAGTCTGTTACAAAAATGGATCTTAATAGAAGAATTGAGTTTGAAATTTTTGATTTCTTAACCTCCCCAAGTCCACCATGCGTAATGTCTTTGAAGTGGAAAACGTGAAGGGGCAACAACTGCTAAAAAGTACAGTGGTAGATCTTCTGAACACATTGACAGATCTGCAAGTGCTGCTGCCAGAATTCATTATGGATTTTGGACACTTATCAGGAACCATCATTACCAACAGAACTAGTCAAGAGTTGAAGATAAACACCATGGGCGAGTTGCTTTCTAATGAACAATGTTCAATGAAGATTAGAGCGATGCCAGTTGCAAGCAAAGCTGCTTGCAACTGGATATGCAGCAATGGGGACGTTTGAAGCATCGAGCCCCTCTACACATTTTGGCACGAAGGGTATAGAGAATGCAAAGTGAATGCTACATCCTGATTGAATTCTGCCAATTATCAAATTTGTATACTTTGGCATAGGACTGGGTTCTTTGGTTCATATGATTATATTTACTAGGACTTTCTAAGCAACCTTGCACTGCCTGCAGTGTTTAAACATTTTGGCATGGTAACATTCGTCCATCAACATGACGATGCTCCCATCCGCAAAACATTTTTAACTATTTGAAATGGAGGTGGAAGGTCTTGAATGGCCTTCAGTGTTTCAACCTCAACTCTGTAGAACACTTGTAGGATTAGTTAATACATAAACTTTGTGCCTATCCTCTCACTCGATATCAGTGTCTTGAGTTGGCAACTGTTCAAAAATAAGGAAGGTATGAAAGTTGTTGTAATATTCAGAGGATTATGGGGTCTACTAAAGCTGTGATCGCTGATGCCTGTTGGACTTTAACGAACTAAATATTTACATGAAATTATAATGAAATAAGTGTCCCAATATTTGCGATATGATAGTGCATCTCTTTACCGTCTAGTATTTGGAATAGAATAATCGACAGCATTTACTAAGTCATCATGACGTAAACTACAATGAAGTTAAAATTTTAAAAGTTTTTTTTATTTAGAAGAAGCACTGCTTAAGCAAGTTTTTTGTGTGATTATGGTCAAATCCGATGATATGTTACGGATCTATTTAGTTAAGATTTTTAAATTTGTAATCGCGTTATTTTAAATATCTTTTTGGAGAATTGGTTGCTGAGGGTTTCCGACATTTTTTGGCTCTTCTGATGTGTTTTCTCGGAAATCAGCAGCAATGGTATCATTTATGTTAACAACATCAAAGAATGTGGTTTATTTTCGATCCTTTTTTAAACTTTTTGATCTTACAGTATTTCTAGCGCTAAAATCTTAAATGCTTTCATATGTATTCCTTTTCTTTTAGGAAAATGAATGCGTATGACAGTAGCATTTTAGAGGCATGTTAAAAAGTGATGTTGACTTCTCATTTGTGTGTGGAACTGCAAAGCTTTACAACAGATTGTGCAGCTGTGGTAATCTGGTAAAATGGCATATGTAATGACTCTTGTTACAAACAACTAGGTATAATGAAAGTGATATCGAAATGAAAGGAATTTATTTCTCAAATATTATTATAACCTTACTTGTCAACTATTTACTGCTGAAAAACTTACAAATGCACTTCTTCATTCTGCCCATGACAGTTTGTTGTTTACTTTTGATCCATTTGAGTACAGCAATGGATGGTGAGTCAGATGAAACGTGGCCTTTCAACATAGCTTTCCATTTTGAAATTAATCAAAATTCGGCCCTGCATATTGCTCAAGGACATAAAATAGTGACCTACGCTTTTGTACGACTACACAATATTGGCTAGCGAATGCATGTGCAAACATTTCATATCTGCTGCTAGCAATACTTATCAATCAGTCCTAACAAAACTCTTATCAATTCTTCTGCTAAATTCAGCTTTACGAAAACCAGCAACAAGGTTGCTTTACACCATTGTATATATTTAGCCTCTCTCTCTACATACCAATTGTTCCAATGTTTGGAAACTGAAGCAACTGCGAATAATGATTACGTTCAATCCGATTCATGATAGTACTTATTGATCACAGCACGCAAAGAACACGGCTAAAAATAGACCATTTGCTTAAGAGGGTCAAAACAATACTAGATTGTAAGCTGAGGATACGAAGCCAAGAAATGTTAAATTCAACCATTGTCTCTAAGTATATGTAAGAGATTCTGGAAGAAGGTATCTACTTTTGTCACTGGATTATTTTCAAATTTCAAAACTAGTTCATCAACCATCCAAAATTAGTTGCTTTGTAGGTGCTATTGTCCCTCTCTATGCTAAAGGTTGAAAAAGTAATTTGCCGTGTGCGTTTCATAGCAGGCCCTGTTGATCCGGAAGATTTAACACAAAATGAAAGATTCAGAAGTGAAGAAAATATGTATGCAGTATAGTCTACTTTGTCAAACAGAAGGATGGATGGGCAAAAATTGAATAACCTCTCCATCTACATTCTTCAGAGTTCACGTCAATGAATACCAATGGTTTCCTCAAGTGAGTCTTCATTTAGTAATGTTAGTGTGATATTGTTGAGATAAGGAACACTTTGTTACAAAAATATCATTCTATTATTGCTAAGAATGACTCATTTGCGAGTTTATCATTTCAATTCAGTTGCATGCCAAATTTTATTGTCGATGAAGATCAAATTCTTATGTGTTTAATAGAAAAAAGTATTTTCTACAGTGCAGACAAGGAATTCCCTGAATGGATGCTTCTTTACTGTGAGTCAGGGATTTCGTGAGCTATGCTGGTTGTAATACTTAACTTTAAGATCACCCTTGCAGAAAGGCAATGATTGAGATGTGAGGTGAAAAGCATCCAAACATGTACCGTAAGCTAGAGTTGCTTTGCCCACCCGGGGGTAATTTTGCACAAGAGAACGCAAACATTTCCTGGTCTCAAATAACTTTTGTGTTGAATGACTTTGTATTTAACACTTTAATGCAATCTTATTGTAAACCAAAATTATTCAATACAAAGTAAGAGCAGCAAATGTTTGCGTTACCCTTGTGCAAAGTAACCCCGGTTTACGGTATCTCACGAGATGGTTGCAGGCGGGAGTTAGGCAAAAGCTCTCGTTTGAAAAATAGTCGACGGTCTCCGAGAAGCCCCATCAGTGCATTCGTTATGCGCTTGGGGAAACGATTGGGGGCAGCGCATTCTATTACCCTGGAGGAGAAACTGGTACATGGAACGTATTTTCCTGACAGGGAAGGAACTTGAGTTAGTGGAGCAAGCCAACCGATATCGACTGGATATTGTAGTTATTACTTCTACAAAACGTCCGGGTACTGAAACTGTGGACTTAAAAGGAGGGTGGAAGCTTTTCAATTCGCGTGTCGATCTTGCATGATTACCCAGGATCGGCTAGCAGATTGTGTTGCAGATTAGACCCCTTTGGGTAGATGACTGTGTCTCCTGAGGCTTCAGATACGGAAACAGGCTCTTTCTTTTCGTTGCATTTGAAATCATAGAGTACCCACTTATTTTATGAAGTTGATGCTGCTCTCAGCAGGAGAGGGGGTGCAGATTCTGTCATCCTAGTGGGCGACTTCAATACACACGTAAGGGCTGATGACCAAACGTGAAAAGGTGTGATTGGGAGGATGCGATTTAAATGAGAATGGGAGGTATTTGTTGGATCTGTTGCTCCATGACGAACACCTTCCAGCACAGATGAATATAATTTTACCTGGCACAGGGATGCAATGGACCAGAAGTCACTGATTGATTTTGTAATCGTGTCAGCTGACTATTACAGTCAGCTTTGGACACATGTATGAGCAGAGGGGCAGAACTGTCAACTGATCACCGCTTTATTTCTGCACTTACAAGGGAATCCCTCGAACATGTATGTCATAGATTTCCACCAAATTGAAATATGTTACTCATCGGAAGCTAATGTAGATGCTTGCAAAATAAGAGTGCGAAATTGTGTTTCTTTCAAAATAAACCGCGAAAACGAAACAATTTCAGCATACATAGCCATACAAGGACTCCATTGTTAAAGCGGTTAAGCTATGTGAGGTTCCCTTGTTAGTGGTTGCCAACCAAGTGAAGTATTAATTCCAGACGGCTTGGCGCATCTAATAGGAGGGTTTGAAGGATAGAGCTACAGGGCCGTATCCAGGGTTTTTTCGGGGGTGGGGGAGTCCCCAAGCAACGGAATAAGTTGGCAAGTGGTCAAATTCGAGGGGACGAGTGCACCCTTCCCCTACCCTGCGTATGGCCTTGTATAAAAAATAGCTGTGATAGCTTCGGCTTCGTTATGCTCGTGGTCTTAAGCGGTTGACTGTGGCGCAGGGAACTGAGAAAAGGACTGCATGATGAACTGTGGATCCAATAAGCTGCCAAGGCAAAGAAGAAAGTCTATTTGCTATGGCTTGCAAATAGGTCACCTTCGAGTCGAGCGGGGTACACTAAGGCGCGAAAAGCAATAGCTAAAGTCAAGACTAGGAGATGTTCGGGGATAAATTGGAGACAGACCCTCCGCCAACAAAGTATTCTGGCAGACCGTCCATCCACCTCTGTTCAGAATACCTTGTTGGCAGACGGTTTGCCTCCAATTTCAGAGTTCAGATGGGAAGCTTCTGAAAAGAGTGTATTGGACAGGTGGAAGGAAAACTTTGAAGGAAAACTTAGAATCTCTTCTTAACCAGGTGGGAGCAACAACTGAAGCACATGTGCATCTTGGTAGAGTCATCAAAGCAGAGGTCAGACGAACAGTGAAATTACTGAAAACTGGCAAAGCTGCAGGTGATGATGAAATCCGGTTGGAGATGTTAAAGACCTTGAATCAGGGTAGTTTTCTGTGGCTGAATGTGTGTATCAAGTTGCTTATTATTCAAAATTAATATTCAGAATGTTCCTCGGCTTCCGATACTTCGTGTGCCACTTCAAGTCTAAGGAGTGCTTCAAAATTCCTATCATTAGGTCGTTGCTATGACATTTCATCTTCTCCAGCATTTTCTTCAGAAGGTCTTGAACAAATCTGCCAATATGCGTCACTTCAAAGTCGTTTTGGATAGACTGATTCCTCGCAATTCACCTGTCCAGTTGGTAATTGTCCTCAGGATAACACTCTGAAACGATTGAACCTCGCGCATCTACTTCTGCATATGGTCACCCATGCAGTAGAGCAGGATGGTCCGAATATTCGTTTTGCAAAAGATTAGCTCGTTGTTGACGCCGAGGGCACTGTTGTGGTTAATGAGAGCAATCAGACTGAACTTGTCCCTTTTCGTTTTCTTCATGACATACGTTACATGATGTTTCCAGCAGAGCTTAGAGTCCATAATCACATCAAGATATTAGTAATTATCAACCCAGTTTAGCTTCTTATATAAAGTGAGCGAGTTCGGGGGTTACTTAACGCTTTTTGTTTAAGTATATACACTTATCCGCGTTCAGTTTCAATTCCAGTTGTTGAACCAATATTCAAAGTCTTCAAGGCTTTCTGTAAACGAGATATAACATGGGCAGGACAGCACGCCCATGTCATCACAGTAGTATCATCAGCAAAAAAACCCTATAATTTGCATTAGTCGGGCCTTGGAAAATTGTGAACAAAGTAGTTGAATAGTTGGGGTCCAAGAACACTTGATCAGTGGCGCCGACTTCAGGAAAATTTTTTTTTGGGGGGGGGCGCCAACTTTTGTATACCCATCCAGAAGAATGTCCAAAATAAGAAAGATACTGTGAGAAATTTGAAAAAATATAGCGCATAGATAAAATATTGAGGGGGCAGAAAAGGTCATGGGCCCCCCCCCCCCAGATTTGGAGCCTATGACTTGGGTATACCGGCTTTCACATCACGTGGTGAGGAAACTTCGTCGCCAACTTTGGTAAGGAAGGAATGTATCATTCCGACCAAGTCTGATGGAAAGTCGCTTTGGTCATCTTGTAGATAAATCCTTCATGCCAAACTTGGTTGAAGGCTTTGGTGACATCCAGAAAGATAATACCGCAGTATATTGCGTGGTTGATGGGGGTGCTCAAATATTCAACGAGACTCCAAACTTGCATCTGGCAGGAATGAATGGTACGAAAACCAAATTGCTCTTATCGTACTAGGTTCTTGGCAATACAGTGATTTTGAAATCTGGTCGACCTAGGACCTTAGAGATAGATGGAAGTAAGCTTATATCTAGCTCACAGGAAACGCTGGATTTTGTCCAGGCTTTGGAATATTTAGACGAGAGATTTCTTCCAAGCAGCTGGAAAGTAAGAAAACGTCCAGCAATTATTAATAGTCTTCAGATTCTTCGGGAGGTTCTTCAGAGCTGTTGCTCACTTGATCTCTGCTTGGTCCTTCTTCTCCTTGCGCTTCGTAATTATGCTGCTGGTCTCTCCAGCTTCGATATTAACCTTTGTCAATTAGCGCGGCTTTTGAAGAGAATTATTCCAAAAATATAACATTAATCATACTTAAGTTCAGTGGCGCAAAACGTTGCCAATTTTAATGTCCTAGATATGCATTCAATCCAAAATGAAAACTGCCTTGATATATTCTATGCTCTAAAAGCACATCTTCAGTGGCGAGGATGTTTTTTCTTCCCATCTTCATTGGCGAGGATGTTTTTTCTTCCAGACAAAAATTAACTTCTAGACCCGTCAAAAAGGTAAGCCAGGGCGCGACAATTTCCACTGAGAAGCGAATGACCAAAATTGAGAACTGCTTCTAACTTTGTATGATTCTTATGTTGATGAAGTGTTTGATGTCAGCAAAGAGTAACCTTACCACCAAGCAGTCACCCATGTTGCTCGCCTCGACTGCCCCTGTTTATCCAATCCATAATGAAAATGAATAAGAAGAGTGACAGCATGCACCCTTGGCGGAATCCAACACCCACTGTAAACGGTCATTTATTTGGATACATATCTCAGAGCTTTCATACAGACTTGATAGCAATAGTAATTGCCCATTTACCCTGTACTTTTGGATCACTCTCCAGAGCTTCTGCCGATGAACTCTATCATATGCTTTTTCGAGGTCCACAAAGCAAGCGTAGACATCTTTTGCTTACTTCTAGGATTTCTCGAGGGTTTGTCTTAGAGCAAAGATATGATCCGTTGAGCTTTAGCTATATCAGAAACCACACCTCTCTCGACAGTTAGGAGTCAACTATAACTGACATCTCGTCTCCAGACACTTACAAGGGAACCCCACATAGCTTAACCGCGTTAACAATGGAGTCCTTGTATGGCTATGTATGCTGACATTTTTTTCATTTTCGCGGTTTATTTTGAAAGAAACACAATTTTGCACTCTCTTATTTTGCAGGCATCTATAGTAGCTTCAGTTGAGTAACATATTTCAATTTGGTGGAAATCTGTGACATACATGTTCGAGGGATTCCCTTGTTAGTAAAGTCTTTCCCAGGAATGCTGAGCAAAGAGATATCTCGATAGTTGTTGCCATCTCCCTTTTTAAAGATAGGGGCCACAATACTGATTTGCCATTATTTAGAGGTCTGGCCGAGGACATAAACGTTTCCATCCCGGATCACTGTGATCTCGCTCCTTCATTTCTTCTTTCTTTCTTTCTTTCTTTCTTTCTCGTTTTTAGGCTATCAATCGTCAATCTTATTCTACAAGTTGCATTATGTGGATGGCCATTTGGGTCCATCAGGCTTTTTACCTATCTCACTGTATTTCCTTTGGTATCTATTGAGGTAGGGTGAGTGTGTGGAAGTGGTGCTTCTGTCCCACCCGAAGAAAGGTACACTGCTGTTCGATTGTCAATTGTCGTATTTGTGGACTCAATCTGAACGAAGACTACTTTGTAGCCAAAATGTACATAATACATGAATAAATGAATCTCATTGTTTCTTTAGATTATTACATTTCAACACAAATATCTGGTGGACTGGCGGTTGGGAAATACTATCTAAAAGTAAACCTATCCTAGCGTAGTGGGGTAACTGCCATTATGTGCGGTTAAGCGACGCTTAAGTACTCATAACATAACAGAGCTAGGCTTGCCCTTGCGACAAAAGAAAATCTTCAAGGACTACAATTTGCTTAAAGGGAATACAATTTCTAATTATGCCGCTGATCCGTTTATTGATATCAAAATAACAAAGGTGTTCCACTGTTTTAAATTGATAAAATAAAAAAGAAAGAAACCAATTTCCTGCCTATGCAAACCAGAATTAGGAGAAGGCTACAAAAAAAAGTTAAAAAAAAAAATACAAAAGTCACACTTTAGTTATTTTTAAATCATCAAAAAAGAAAAAAGGAGATAGCCGAGAAAAAAATCAGATTGCATATGGATCTTGTTGTATTACAGTATTTCAAGTTGAACAATGATCAAATTTACGAGGGGCGTTCAAGTCAAACTGGCACTTTTCTTCTACTGCTTCTTCTGCTCTAGGAGCCATCAAGGCTCTTGGCTGCAAACACAATTTTCCTCCATCCCTTTCTGTCTTTGGCAATTTCCTTCCAGTCATCAGTCCCAGCCTGTTTCAGATTATGTGGGACATTATCCAACCATCTTCTTCTTGGTCGTCCTCTTGGTCTTTTTCCCTCTATCTGCATCTTATACACGAGGTTGCATTCTCTCCTCTCTTCCATTCTTTCCACATGACCAAGCCATCTGAGCCTTTTTGATTTTAGGATATTTACAATAAGTGGGGACTTGTACATCTAGTATAGTTTTTCGTTAGTTCTTCTTCTCCATTCATTTGTACATTTATCCCTTATAGGGCCATAGATCCACCTTAATACCATGTTTTCAAAATACTGTATCTTTGATTCTTCTTGAACTGTTATGCTCCACGTTTCTGAACCATATAAGACTATTGGTATTATCATAGTTCTGAATATGATTACTTTGGTTATGTTTGGTTTTATTTGATAAGAGCTTTGATGCTATCAAATTCTGGTGAGTATATTAGGTTTTATTACCAGCTTGGATTCTAGCTTGAATTTCTTCTTTCATTTTATTTTTATTGTTAAATATGCA
>JAHWFO010004152.1:770707-830552 GCA_023313115.1 Rhysida immarginata | reverse complement strand
CATCCCTGCGTATTATACCCTGAAAATTACGGTATATATTATCAAAATGGCATTTTATTAAGAGCCTGTCAGATTTCAAAGCCAAAATCCTCGAAGTTGAGAAGAGATACCTCATAGAGATAGCAATGGCTGCAGTTTATGGGGTCGTCTGCTTTGGATTTGGAGTAGCAGGATAAGCATTAGAACAGTAAATTGACGATAGATGGCATTGGGCTATTCTGCATAAAATTTTGAATCATAAATTTTTGAATCTTAAATTAATTTTGAATCAGATTAATTTTTTCAAGGCCTGCATTTGTTGCTGACAAATCTTCCAGCCAATTCTAGTAAAGGCATGCATGTGTAACAATAGGAAGTTGTCATTGCTACAGATACTCAAGCCCCTTCTAGTGAGCATCGTCTGCTCACAGCCTACTTCTATGAGTCGTAGTCTTTTGTGCCGAGGCCTTGTGTCCAGAAGGTCTTGACTAATCTCACGAACACAACCAATCCCTACAAAATATCTGTTCATTGTAAGTGTTCAGCAATGCAAAATTTTAATCGAACACAAACGAACACCGAACAAATTCGAGCTAATTCGTTCGATTGAATCTATTTACTCAATGTATATGCACTTTTAGATAGTACGGTTTTTACAAGTACATTTTAAGGAAGAAAATATAGTCTTATATTGTGGCCAATATGATAAATAAAAAGATGGGGGTTCTATTTGAAAAAATGATGTTGATATTGATTCCACCAATAACAGTGTCACCCACAGAATAACCAGAAGCGCCATCTTTTACCCCCACAAATCCTGGTATAGGGTGTACATAAATGATTGCTCCGGTTTCGTGATTTTATTGTAGGTGTATTATTTAACATATCACGAAACTTTACAAGTACATAGAGCAACTTGCCAAGTTTTTTTGCCCTGTTATAAGTGCTCGATAATGTGGCCCTTTAGTGACTCTACAGATATAAAATCTGTAATCAATGAAGCTTGTCTCTATCAGTCTGAGCAAAAGATCGGTGATACGAGCCAGGCAATGGCAGATCAGCTGGTAATAGCCACACAAAGACTAAGTCCATCAAATATCCCTATACAAACAAGTTAAGTCAGGGGAGCGTGGAGGCTATGACAGCTTTCTTGATCATCATTCCAACACGACCAATCCATCAATTTTGCAGCTGTAGCCCTTTAGCGGCCACAAGCAGAAACATAGCATAAATCTTGTACTATAATGCAAATAATTTTGGCCTAAAAAAAGCACCTAAATTTGTGGGACCATATTATACACGAGGATAATAAATATTAGCCCTGCAACGACTGATAGTGGCTGGGGGGGGGGTCCGCCAGGGATTTTTCAAAAAATAAACTTTGCGTGTTAGTCTATGTATTTGCAAAATTTCATAATATGTTAAATAATACACCTGAAAAATAAAATCATGAAACGGGGCAATCATTTGTGTGCACCATATATTTTAAATGTCCTTTCTGAAAGTTGTCTCAAAAGTTGTATTAAAACGATGAATATCATTAATGAATGCACAAATGCATCGTCTGAAATGGTATCTAGATACCATTAAGTGTTTGGCATCAAAAAATTATTCTCACGAAAGAAAAGCAAAGCTTGAAGTAAAAATTTTTGTCTGAAACATTTCTTTCACTAATGTAAATTTTTTGAGATATTCGCTGGCTATCATATGCTGTACTAAGGATTAATAATTAACCAGTTACTGAGGGGCATGAGCATTTGTATAATAGAGTTTATGTAATCCCTCCAATCCCCAAGTCAGATGTTCTGATGCTATTGTGGTTAGTAAATCTTTACTATTATTTAATTTGTAAGGAAATAAACAATTAAACTATTCAACGTCTTTAAATTTCTTGCAGCAATTTTAAGTGTTTCGGATAAAACCAATCTACTGTCATTTGCCCGCCATTTAACTGATTTGGGATTTAAATTAATTGCATCTGGAGGAACTGCTAAAAATCTGAGAAATGCTGAAATAAATGTCAGGTAAAATTATCATTAGCATAATTAAATTTTAAAGCAGATAAATTGTATATACAAGGGTGGGGGCATAAGTCATGGCAAGTATTTTTTTTTTCTCAGAGCTAAGGGATGATATAGCATGTTTCAAAGAAGATATGCATTTGTAATATGTTTCCACAACACCAAATGGCTCTGTGATTAAATCGGTTCTTAGTCAACCGCTATGTAGGATGGATGTAACCAGAGTTGAATGAACAACACTGGGGATGGGAAGAATTGGAACACCCACCATATCTCCAGACCTTTCTTCATGAGAATTTGGCCTCATACGGAAGATAGAGGAACCACTACATAGTAGAATGTACATAGCAAATGTTGTGCAGCATGAGATGGCCAGATTCACACATGAGGGAACTGTAAAGCAGATAGTATTTGGTGCCTCCCACATCGTTGGCAGCACGTTGTGAAGACTACAGGGGACTATTTTGAGGCTCTTTAAAATGAGCGTGTGTGCTGTAATGATTCTGGAATGCTAAACTACCTTAATGAACATAAGGAGCAAAATGTTGGCGTTTTGTTAAATGTCCATACATTTCATCCAACCTTGTCCTTTCATCTGTATATTTCACATCTTCCATCCACGCTCAAATTCTCACAAAAAAAAAAATAGTTCACATGACTCATGCCCTAACCCTTGTACAATTATTGTTTAATTTATGCAAGTTCTTCATATAATGAATGATCATTTAAAACCCTAAAAGTGTTATATTCCAGGGTTCTCCCCAGGCCCTTTTGAATGGGCTTGCTGCTGGCTGGTTTCGGTGGTCTCCTGGGATGAATGCGCAAAAATTACACAACACTACATAACGATTTACAGTGTTCTCCCCAGAAAATTTTATCAGCTGGGTAGAAATTCTATTTTACTTAGTAAATAAAGGATTCGCCAAATTTTTAAAACCTGTTTATTAATAAATTCACGTGGGAAAAGTCACGAGAACTCATGTCGGCGAACAGCAGCTACAGCATCCATGATTCTGTATCTAAATCGGCAAATACCACTACCCAGAATGCATAGCGAAGTAGATTGCACCTGGTTGGTTACATCTGAAAAGACACTACAAATAATGCGTAAAAATCTAGCCATGCCAGATCTTGAAAAGATGCCTGACAGATGGCGGACAGACCCCTAACAGACGCAGACGCGTAACAGATACTAATTGGAAAACGAGTGCGTTTTACAAAAATACCCAAAAAGGACGCAGATGCCTAACAAACGCCAAAGGGATGCTAAATGGAAAATGGCCTTTAGTGACAGGTTGGCATTCAGCAGTCTGAACATACGAGGTCTTTTCAAAAAAAAAACAAACTGATTTTTACCACTTCTTTAGCAGTCAGAAATTGGCCAACAAGCAGAGATGAGTGATTTCATTCATTGTCAGGTGTGAAACCCAGCTCTTGTTTTTCCATAGCTCAGTCTGAGATGAGTGCACTCCAGCAGATGTAGATTGCCAATAATAGATAAAGGTGAAGTGACGCACTAAACAATATTTTGTTACCAAAGATTGCCACTAGATTCTGCCAACTCACAGGAGCTCAATCGGTGCAACAGTTCGTTGGTATGGCAAAAGTCTTGTCTGTTTTGAATAGACTCATACGTGCTTTGCACCCTGCACCCTGAACAATGAACAAGTCCAAATCAACAGTGAACAATATAATCTGAAAAGTGAAAAGCTGTAGGCAGGGCAATATGATATTATGGTGGTAGAGCATACATCTGACTGACAGAAACCACCATGTCTTAACCAGTTTGGTCTGTGAAGTGTGGCATGCCACAGCATCCAACAATGGGAGGAACTCCAGCAAATGGTAGGTCCCCCAGTCAGCACTGGTTACAATGCTCCATGTTCAAGGTCAGGCTGTTGCAACAAACCAAATATTATCATTGTTACTGTAACAACACTGTGGAGTAACAAGGCAGGCTACACCTTTTTCTACTGTGCAAGATCATATCCCAATTGTTTATATACAAGAAAAATTCACAACAGTGATGTTTCTATGCTTAAAATGGGGTCGCAGTTCATGAGGACAGCTGCCTGGAGTCACAAAATTAAACAAGATAAAAAGCATGTTTTCAGTTACAGGGATTTATATTTTAAATGGGGGTTAAGTACAGTAGGGAAGTGACAGGTCTCGAACATGACTCTTGTCGAAAAAGGGGATTGCAACCTCAAAAAGTTTAAGAAACTCTGCTGTAGAGCACAAAATGATTTTGTTAATTATTAATATTTTTAGTGATGTTGCCGAAGTAACTGGATTTCCTGAAATGTTGAACGGTCGAGTGAAAACTCTTCATCCTGTAATTCATGGAGGTAAGCTAGGTTGAGACAATTAAATATTTAAATGTCCCCCCTCCCCTCCCTCTAGCCTTATTGAAAATAAAGAAATTGCCAAGATAATATTCTTTATCTGAAAAAAACAAACAAACCAGAAACTCATCTCATTCTTTTGGTCTCCATTATAAAATCCCCATATTTTAAAAGCATAATATTATTATCAAAACATTTATAACTTGATTAAGAATAACATCTTTAAGTACTGAAAGGTAATTTATGTTTCCACTTTGTCCATCCATCATGTGTCTGTGAATTGATTTTCTTGAAATGTAGGAAAGATTTTCCAAATCAGTTTTTACCAATTGATAAATATAAATTAGGGCTTGGACAAGTTTAAGGACGATTCAAATCTGTTCAGTGGCACATGATTTAAGAGAAACCAATATATTAATCTAATCACATTGATGAGACATGAATGAATCTATTGTTTACTTGGTGTACGTATAAGCATTCTTGATGCTGGCCTGGAGTATGTGGCTGTCATATTTGACTGCTTCATTGCAGCACGCACTCACTTTGTAGTTCATGTTCATTCAGAAATACAGTCAAAATTGTTTATAACAACACTGGTTATAGCGACTAACCGGATAGAACGACCAGATTTTTCTCTTTAAGTTTGCTTTCCTATTTAATTAACAACAAAAAAATTGGTTAAAGCGACATGCCTATAACAATGGAACCATGTATTGTGGGAACTATTTAACTGAAATGTTCCCTACTATAATTACTGCTTTCTAGGTTCCCTTCAGCTATAATGACTGCTCTCCAGGTATCCGTGAGAAAGATCCTCCTGGACGTGTGCTTTTGAGGGTTTATTTCTAAGTCCTTGTGTTTTGCCATTTTGTTTCATCAGTCAGTTTCAGTGTTGCAAAGTTAGCGGATATTAAAATTATGCAAAAATTCGCTGAATTCAAGCGCATTATTACAATTTTAGCAGATTATTAATTCTGTTTTAGTGGGAAAAAATTTTTGGGTTCGAAAACTGACTCAGTTTTCAGTTTGAGTTAGAACACTTGTGTCCTTCTAAAGTTTCCCATGCTGGGCACCACTTGAGTACAGCAGCCAGTTTTTCTCACTGCTTTACCTTTAGGTCCAGGCCACAGAACCGCATTTTGTTTTAGGTTGTAACACCCCCCTTCAGCTTCCATCTCTTAATAAGGTTGACAAGCCTGCCAAAATGTGCTATGATGAAAGCCAACTGTGTTACGATTTCTTGTCCATGAAAGCTTTTTGACTTTGTTCAGAGCAGTATTTTCTGCATTTTCAAAGCTGTCGACATTGCTGTCCCCTGAAATCCAGTGATGCACTTTGGCACACCACAAATTCTTTTCTTTCGTCTTCAAAACAAAAGTTCTCATGCCTCCTGCACCTATAACAAGATTTTTCTCTTTCTGAAGCACGAGGAGCTTTCTCGTCTTTCCTAATGCATGTGATCAATAGGCCTAGTGAACATCCAAACAGGTGCTTCTATTGGCATTGTGTATATCAGCAGTGGAAAAATTGAAAACTACGTATGATGGTGACGACCAATCAAATTTTACATCAATGAAAGATGGCATCAAAATCCTTTGATTAATAACGTCAACTAATGTTTCGCTGTTGATGGTGTTAAAATATTTTGATTAAAATATCTGAAAGCACTTCCCTCTATTTTTGCACTTGATTAAAATTTTAAATATGCCTTCATAAGCAAAAATACCCAAAAGGTGCAAAAATATGCGCTTAACTCAGTAATATGCATTTATATGCACAGTCGTTTAAATGAGTTACTAGTACTGTACGGGATGAAAATATGCATTATATGCAAAATCTGAACCCTAGTTCAAGCTTAATTTTCAACACCATTTACTGCTTCCATCTTTTTCCAAAGATATTATCCACTTTGTCGTTATGTTCAAGAAGAAAGTTTAAGTGCAGCAACTGTTAAAGTTGGCATCGAATGGAAAATGTTGACTTTTCAGCATCTTTCAATATCGGGAACAACCAGTAATCAGATGGTTTTCATATTCTATGCATATCTTGCAATTTGTAAGACGTTTTCTTGGGATTGCATTACCTTGATGGTGTGTGTAGGTTAACATCAGCTATTAGCTTGGCATCCCCATTTTAATTGTCAGTTATGTCCGTTATCCTTCCAGTTGTGATTGTTATTTGTGGATAATTATTACTTGTATGAGAAATGATAAGATTTGTCGTCAAAAACCCGAGTTCACTTCTTTGTTGGATTCTAAGCAGACCTTTATGAGGTGACTTATTAATTGAAGCAGAAATTTGGTTAGTGAACATTTCTACTCTAAAAAGTTAAAATAGTTCTAATAACAACAATATCCTTTTTATAGGGTGATTTAAAATTCCTTACCCAATTTCAAAGTGTTATTACTTCGCATCTGTGGATGGCAGCTGAATGACCTATTTAACATTGGAAAAAATCTGTTGTGGGCAGCACAATACTCCCTTGTACGATACTTTATTGAATGCTTTTTTGGGAAAAAATTCATATTTTTATTCTTGACACACGAATTTCCATCTCTCTTTGTTGTCTAAAAACTCCAAATGTTGAAACAAATTTTGACAGCCATTTGGGTACTTCAAATGAAGTTCTTCAAATTTACAGTAGTTCTCCAAATAGAGTACTTTAAACTCTGACGACAAACAGTCAAACTGTGACGTCACAAACTACTCCTCCACGCAATCAAAACTCCATAGACATGAAACGACCAAAGCACATGTTGGCCCAGCCGATTGCAAGGTGCACAACTGCATGTTACAACAATCCTAAATACAAAATTCAACATTCTATGCCTAACAGTTTTTGAGAAATACAAGATACACACACACACACACACGCACACACACACACACATGCAATTGCAATAAAAAAACCAAGAAAAAAAACCACAAAAAGAAGACCAGAGGTCAAAAGAAGTCCCTCTTTCCCAAATAAGGAAAAATGCTAACTTACGGGCAAAAGACCGTTAAGGATTAAAAAGAAGTTCCCCAAGAAAAATTAAATAATCAGTGGCTCGACTCGAGATTTATAAAAGTCTATCCCCACCCCTAAGCAAGTGACTGGAGGTATAATGGAAAACAGACAAGGAAAGTAAAGCTTTTATTACATATGATGACAACCTTTTTTGAAATTAAAGAAAGTCACGTGACAGACTCAACAAAAAAGGAAAAAATGGGCAATAAGATAATTCAGTCTTGGCCAAAGTCCTTGATACCACGAGCTGTAGGCTCCGAGGAAGTTCCTGCTGGTAACGATAATAACTTGACTTCTGATGTACGAAGGTGAACTGATCATAAAAGTGCGGTGGATACAGTTATTAAGGGCATCGGAGAATCCTGGTTGGTGTTGCGTCAGCCGGGCAATCTGATGAGCAATTCTTGGAAATAAAAAGGATAAAAAAAAGAGAAAAAATACCAAAAAAAAATTCTTTTTGACAAGAGACTTACAAATAAAGAGACTGAGCTCCCGAAAATAAAGAAAGTTGCAAATAAATATTAGTTTAAAGTCATAAATCTGTTGGAAATAAATTCAATAAATTCTTGCACTGGAGACGAATCATGAATCGCAACAATCCCCAAGTAAGTGGCATGTAGGTGAACACCATAATTTGAAAAATGATTGACTCTGACTAAACTTTTGGGGTGATCTGATCCATTACAAAAAAATCAAAAAAAGATTAATGGGGGGACGGGGACGTTAAGGGAACAAAAGACTAAGGCCACAAAGAATGAAAAAGAAAAAAGGCAGGATAAGGAGGAACAAAAATCAAGTTAGTAATTAAGGAAACAACAAAAAGGAACGTTAAACTTTAGTTCAGAAAAACATTTTTTTCTTGTATAGTAGAAACAAATGTAATTGTTCCAGTGAATCCAAAGAAGGAACTGAAGATAGACAGAGCCAATAAAGATGAGTTCAAGTGTAAGAAAAAGAAAGAACGCAAATTTTCAATTAAAAAGTCAAAAACAAAGGTAGATAGTTTATCCAAGGTGGTTGCATGTTCACGAGTTACTAAAACATCACATATAATTAGTAGAAGAGATTTACAGGTAAAAGTTTACATCACTGGTGCTGTACGCAACGTCATGGTGAAACGACCACATCATCCAGGGCGAGCGACAGGGTGAAGAAAAAGAAAATCCGAAAATAACCATCCAGACAAAGGGACGAAAGGAAATCTATGATCGTGGTAAACTGCGTC
Organism: Rhysida immarginata; assembly: GCA_023313115.1. Taxonomy (NCBI): domain Eukaryota; kingdom Metazoa; phylum Arthropoda; class Chilopoda; order Scolopendromorpha; family Scolopendridae; genus Rhysida; species Rhysida immarginata. Next base: position 821,972 of record JAHWFO010004152.1, on the reverse strand, counting down.
GATCAACCACTTCAACAAAAAGTCTATCAGATTACACCTGAATTGAAAAGAAAATGTCGGAGGAGCCAACAAGGCAATGACAGAATCGTCGGCAGGACGACATACTAGCCAGAGGCCTCATTTCCGGAGGGCTAGTTGCCTCAATGCTGCCGGGATCCAAACTGCCTCGACCAAGCCACAATCACTCGCCCGTAAAAAAACAATAGTTCTTTTACAACAATTAAAAAGCTTAAACCCGCGAGGGGCAGAGGCTTAACAGATTGAAAGGCAAAAAAACGTCCAAGCGCTTCCACCGAGCACGAGATGATAAACTATAAAGTAAACAAAGGAAACCAATAAAACAATGATAACAGAACGGTAAAATTCAGCAAATAAAACTAGAATAACTGAAAAATCCTGATAAACTATTGTTGTGAACCAAGAAAGTTAAATTAAAAAAAAACTTAATCGTGGAGTAAATAATTATTTTTTCCTTAAAAAAATACTTAAATAAAGCTCTAAATACCCCTGACCCAAACCTGAAGACAAAATTAATGTATTATAACTTGAATCCGTCTCTTTCTTAGGGAAAGGAGTGGAAATCACACTACCCCAAGGCATCACAGTAAAGAGAAAATCTATAAAACTTACTTCCCTATTAATTAAAGGGAAAGATAAGAAAATAGCATAAGACGCTAATCACCGACTAATAGATCAAGCTTCTTTAACTAAAAGAAAGCAATTATGGTCGGGCCTGACGATGAAAGCTAATCAGTGACCAAGTAAGCCCTTAGCATAAATAGCACTCAAACAGAAACTATTCAAAGGTGACGAATAATCTTAATTACGCCAGAACTAAAAAAAAAAAAAAAAAAAAAAAAAAAAGTGTCCAAATTTTTTTTGTCCTGCTACAACACACACATGTATGTACGTACAGATGTTATGACGAAACATATCAAAATGGATTCAGGGACTTCAAAATGTATATTTTTTCCGATGACATCTGAAAACAAAATTTTTCGCGATTACAATACTTCCTTTACTTCGTACAAGGAAGTAAAAAGGGGGATTGTCAAGTTTGTTGAAGTTGCTGGTAGAAGTTTCCCCAGTCTCAGTTGTTTTCGATATGGTGACCCTAAAGCAACAGAAAGTATTTTGCCTTCTCTGCTTCGACAAATATAAGTCAATAACTGTCCATCATGAATTTTCTGTAAGTTTTGGAATGAAAGCCACCTACTGTTAAGAGCATTGAAAAATGGCATAAAACATTCCAGGAAACGAGAAATTGTTAGAGCGGAAACATGTAGGTCGGCCTCATATACTGATGAAAACATCGAGCGAAAGAGTAGCTTTGTGCTTATCAGTCAGAAGAGGTCATATTGAACACCTGTAAATCACCATTTCAAAACTTGATGAAATGATGAATGTTTTGTACTTTCCTCACCTGTGTATGTTTATTTTAACAATATATACCTCATTTTGAAATTCAGCATTAACTTTTGAATCACCCTATATTATGCTATTTCAGAAATCTGATTTTATTAAGAAAATTTTATTTAACTATTTCAAATTTAAAAAATAAAGATCGGTTTCATTTTAAAATGGTTTCTTTATTATGTTATTAATTGTTTAGAATGGAAAACCTAATTTATTTAATGTTATTAGAAAATTAATTTTAGTACATGTAATAAACATCTTTACAGGTATTTTAGCACAGCAGGTTGATAAAGAAGAACTTCAGAAGCATCAAATCGAATTTATTCAGATTGTGGTGTGTAATTTGTATCCATTTCAACAAGTAATATCATCTCCTAATACTACTGTTTCTGATGCTGTGGAAAATATTGACATAGGTATAAAAAATATTTTCTATACTATCTGTTTTGTTTTCTTTTTTTTTTTTTTCTACCTAGATTTTAAATTTACAGTTATAATTATATGAGAAAGGAATTCACATAAACATTATCATTATATTTTATCATGCCTAGCTTTTGAATTTTAAAGATAATTTTTAATTACCGTAATTAGTCAGCTTCATATGTTAATATGCAGTACATTTAAGATTCACTGAAAAAATTTTAATTTAAGTGGCTAATTCTAAAAACTTCACTTTTAATGTAAATAGTACAATGAGCAACTGCTGTTGTTAATATAAATCAGCCATTCAGAAACTAGTATTGAAAACATAAGAAACAAAGTCTGGCTATTACAACAAGAAAAGAAATTTAATGCAGCCAAGATGTTTATTTATTTTTATTTTTTTATTTTTTATTTATTAATCAAGCACCCCAGGCTATGGGATAAAAGGGAAAGGAAACTGGGGAACTAAACATTACACACGTCAGAGACAAGTGTCACAAAGCAAAACCAAAGAAAAACTGCTCTCGAAAGGCTAATGGGCCCAAAGTCAACACTATACAATAGGACTAAAACTAAGATTGATTACTGAGATAAAATTGGGTTATGCGTTTCTTTAAATGGATGCAAGTGGTAAGGCAAGAGGTGGAAGTACAAAGGTAAACGGCAGATTGAATGTCCGTTGGCAATGCATTCCATAAGGATATTGCAGAATACGGAAAACTTTTAGATTTTTGAGGTGACACAATGAACGGAATCTCAAACAAATATCTTCGAATTTGTCGAACTTGACTAGAAGATTAAACCAGTGCCTAATGAATATAGCAGGATGTTTATCATTCTGAAGAGCTTCGGCCATCTCGACAGTTAACGCCACTTTCATAATTGTCATGACAGTGGGTAGATTAAAATCCAAGCAGGTCGACGTCACTGAATCCAGTCTACCCAAATTGAAGGCTACCCGAATAAGCTTAATATAAGCAACGGCCAATCTTTTGAGATTTACTGAGGAGGTGGACGACCAAAATGGAGCTCCATATTTAAGCTGGGGCACTATCACAACCAAAATGAACTGACGAATCTGACAAATAGTGAGAATAGATCGAAGTCTTTTGACCAGGTAGGACTTGCGATGTAAAGAACTTATTAACTGGTCAATGTAACCGTTGAATTTCAAACTGGTGTCAAAAGTAATGCCCAATATCTTATTAGTAGAGGAATAATTCTCATCTTAATTCTCATCTCATTTTAGTTTTATCCTCATTCAACAAGTTTAAGACTTTAATCTTGGATAGGATATGTAAAAAATGCACTTAAAAATAAACTCTCAAGACATTTACAGTTTCATTTACAAAGATAATAATACTAAAGTAAAACCTTGTTTTAAAGTACTCCAAGGGAACTAGAATTTTGAATGTTAATCTGAAACTGGGCAGGAGCATCCCATGCAGGCTACCTTAGCCTACTTAATACAGTACACTATTGCTTGTGTACCTTTAGTTTATATATGATATTTAACAGTACAGTTCAGTATAGTATTTACTATAGATTAATGTTTAAAAAATATCTAATTGCAGTTTGCTATATTTGCAAAACTTGCCTTCGAAAAAACAAAAGACAATAATACATTGTGCTAAAGACTGATTGTCTGCAACTAAGCGATTTTGATGCTTTCCCATTCATCATTTTCTTACTGACTATTCAAGTTGTTGACCAATCAGAGCAAGGCTAATCGGCCTTTGACCGTTGCAATGACGGGATCTCTTACTTAGGGAACAATAAATTAGAACATTAATTTGAGATACGTTACACTGAAACTGTTTAACATTAAAATAATAGGATTTCTGCTGGGGATTATAAATTCGAATGTTACTTTGAAATGTACGTTAACCTTTTCCCAGCGGAGGTGGCCTAATCAGGCCACTTGTAGCCATGTCAATTCCATATAACACATTACAAAATTTAAATGCATATAACTGAAATTCTATTACAGATAAATTGCTAATTTTTTTTTTATTTTTTTTTCAGATGCACATTACTACTAGTATATCTCTTGAAATTTTAAAATTAAATGAGAAAATATAATAAAAAATGATTTTTCACAGGTGTTGTCAAAGGAGGGGGGGAGGGCTGAAATCATGACTATAAAAAATGCTTATAAGAAATTTTCTATTACCGATAAAAACTTCAAACTGCTTTACTTGGATTCTTGAAAGCTTTATAATTAACTGCCAATAAATTATTTACCCCAAATTTATTTTTAATCAATAATATTTGAAATTTTAGAAAGCTTGGGTATGGAGAAACTTAGCAACATCTAAAATTACGAATTTATTAAAAAATTCCAGGGCACATTTAAACCATTTAATGATTGAATTATATTAAAATGATACCTTTTATTTATGTTTTAAATTTTTTTTTTCGTAAATTACATTTTATTCATAAGTTATTTCAAAAAAATTAAAACCATTGCTATCGGGATCGTTTCTTGATGACGTCATTTGAGATTGATCACTTCTCAGAATATGAGGAAGTTAGATAAGGCCACATCTATGCTTTATCAAAGAAAGAGATTAAAATCCTATTATGTGATTTTCTGGCTATTGTCAGGCAGGTGTGACCCATTTAACAACAAATTACGTAGGTATTTGAAAAAAAAAAGTAAAAATATTCTACATTCAGTTATATAAAAAATCGTTAAAAAATAACAAATAAAGATATTAAAAAAATTTTTTTTGCTTTATTTAGATAAGATTTCTCCCTAAAATTTGTTTTTTTTCAAATACGAAATTATAACATTTGTAATTTTTTAAAAAAGGATTAAAACCAAGTTTTTCAAATAGAAAATTTTATTATACATTTTAATGTATTGTTTAAAAAAAACCATTACTTTTAATCGATCAAAAAAATTACTACTCAAAAGCAATTATATTCAAGATCACAAATTTAAAATTTTAAAGCAGTATATCAGTTATTGAATTTTTTAAAAAATATTTTCTATCCCCCTGTAAGAAGAATCATTTTCTCAAGAAAATAGCTGGCTGGGAAAAGGTTAAAGTGAGCTATGTTGTAACAAGATTTTAAGATAGTTAGTACCTAAGCATATAAAAAAAAAATCCAAATCAAACTCTAATTTTATGAAAATAACAAAAATTTACATGCTGAATAAACAGAAAGGCCACCATGATTTTATGCCATAATAACATTATTATTGAAAAAGCATCCAAAATATTTGAACACCATGAATGCAGTAAAGTACAAATAATGATAATGTCTGTTATCACAAGAGCAGGATTGATGTTATGAATTTGATAATGATTTCAAAACTATACTGAGAGAGTCCACCACAACTTGCAATGTGAAATCCTATACCTAAGTCGATCACTAGTTGTGAATGCAGGAATAACCTATTAGCTCATGTGATTTCATTACTGCATGTATTATTATTATTATTATTATTATTATTATTATTATTATTATTATTATTATTATTATTATCATTATCATCTTATACTGCATACTTAATTACATTCAGTATAGTGGAGGTTAGGTTACAATTTGTTTTAATTTTTATGGCTACAATTTTGATAATAAGAATGGTTACGGTATTAGACTTTTTTTTTGTGTGGGATATTAAGTATAAACACTTCGACTAGAAATAGATAGAAAGAAAAATAAACTTTCTACTCTTTCTTCCCACACCAAGAAAATCAAGGTTATGTATTGCGATAGCTGTGCTATCATCATTCAGCTATCTTTTCTTTCTTCCCACCCTTCCTCCCTTACTGAATGATGAAGGATTCTCTTTTGTTCCTTGTGAAAAAAGAGGTATTTTTCTTTCTATTTAATTTTATCCATCGTCATGGGCATGGATGTTTGTGTTTGTTCCGGGCTGCGTACAGATATAACTTGTGTAAAAGGTGCAAAATGACCTTAGTAGTCGACGCCAAAAGTTCTAATAAACCAACCAACCAACCAACTAGGTGGAGTTGAAACCAGATAACTCAAGCTTTTCTTATGATCTCGACCTCTTGAAGTAAAAATAATGCAAATTTAACCTTTCACATTTAAACTTCAACCTTGGAGGTTTTACATCAGTCCTGGGCACAGAAATGCCTGTGCGAGCCAGCTCATCTTCACGAACAGAGATGTGCTGACAGCCAGTTCGTGGAGCAGTGGCGGTGAAGTCCATGAAAAAGGAGAATGGGGTGAAGGGAATCTGAATAAAGACAAACTGACAAGTGATAAAGACATACAGACAAGCTTTATTGAATTTGATTCCGAGATCTAAAATAACTTGGCGATGTAGATACGATAGCTACTTTCCCTTCCTATTCACTTTCGGAGGAAGCAATTATGGAACAAGGCACTTAAAAGTGATTCAAGGAATTAAAATGAATTACAGGTTTAAGTACATTATATGAGAATCCGACCTCTCTTTGTGAAAGTGGAACCCAACTTATGAGTGCTCGTTTCTAAAGCGGTAAGCAAGCATTTTTGTTCATGGCTTGTGCTCGCCAGACCCCCTGTTGCCCAGGAATGGTTTACATTGTCTTTTTTTACCACATGATGACCCTTTTTTTGGAAAAGGAAAAAAAAAAAAACTTTTTCCAGCACATATGGCAGATTGTTCACGAAGGAAATAGAGATTTTGCACCTGTTTGAGTTTCACTAATGTCCAAGAGAATATCTAAGATCATCCAAATTAAAGTAGAATAAAAATACAAACTTCTAAAAACTTTCTTTATTTTTATTTTAAGGGGGTGTTACTTTACTTAGAGCTGCAGCCAAAAATCACAAAAGAGTAACTGTCATTTGTGATCCATCTGATTATGATAGGTATTAATATTTATACACCTTAGAATTTTATTTCTTAAATTTTGTGTTCATAAAAATAGTTAAGTTATTAACTTATCATTTAAGTGTAATAGCTGAAATTCAACAATCTCCTACAAAAGAAGTTTCTGTAGAAACGAGAAATAAACTGGCATTAAAAGTAAGTCACTTAATTTTGTATTTGGTTATTTTTAAAATGTATTCTTGCAGAAATTGTTACTTTTTATTTGAATAAAACAATATATGTGTATGATTTATGTGTAAATTCTTAAATACAAGGTCAGTGATAACAAATTATTGCCACAGCATATCACTGAACTAACCATCTTTTTCTCAGTTCGGACGGTTAGATTACCAGTTAGGCATAGGAGCACTAACTGCCGTTTTTGACTGCGTTAAAATGATGATACAGTTTTCTCACCTTGATTTATGGCAGATCAATCTCTCACTCTTCTCACAGATTAGAGTTTTTGACCTCACCCATAGATGCATGACCAAAGCGCAGAAATTATATTAAGCAACACCTGGTGAGAGAAAAGTGGAAGAAACTGGTAGCCTTAGAAAAAACATTGATTTACTTTAACAAGATTGGAGCAGTCTTTTATTATGAACTTAGTCTAAAGAACATTTATTACAGCTAAAAGAGATTTGAAAACTATAAATAAAAACTCATCAAAAGCTTTCAAAGGCAAGCTTCACTAGATAATTTATAATATTGTGATTTAGGTATCAGTCATCAGATTTATGCGACAAAGTAATAACTGTCATTTTTAAGGAAGATAAAATAAATAAGGGCTGACATACAAATAAATTTTATTTACAGGTATATATACAGTCAAAATACTCCATGTATGTAAGTATGCCCACCAAAAAACAAAATGGGTGTGTTTTTTGACATTCAGACTCATTTGTCCAAAAAATGCTTAGATATTTCAACTGTCATTTGCAAAGGGAACATGTTAGGGCCATTTCCATGCACTTAGGGCCAGTTCATTATCTACTTTCTCAATTGAGTTCTTCTGTAACAATGGACTTACATTGTTAAGATGAGGAAGACTTGATTGTAACAATGTCACTGTATTGTTGCTGAACACTCAGTTGAGAAGTCTCAGCTGAGAAAGTAGATAATGAACTGACCCATAATCTCAACTCTGAAAGAAGGTTTAATTTCTTCCAAAAATTTTAAAAGCAAGAGATGTCCAATGACTTGGAAATACATGTATGATGAATTTGTTTACAGTGATTGCAGAAGACATGCTTTGTAATAACCTATCCACAAGTCTCTCGACTATGGTGAGCAGAATGTTTTGCCATTCTGCCTGAAGCATAGTCACAGTAGGTTTATTACACTATACCCATCATTCAAATTTCTTCAAGAGGTTCTTAGGATTAAGATCCAAGCTCTCAAGATGTGGGAAATATGATTTTCCACATACCAAATACGGTGTGGCCTTATACCTCATTTACACTGCAGATTTCATTAGATCTCATCCACTTTCATATAATATCCAGCTTGATGAGATTAATGTGAAATAAGTTCTGATCTAATCCAGATATGACCCTTTTCACACTAAATCTTGATGTGATTCCAGGTTTTAACAACCACAAAGAGGACCCAACCATGGACCCAACCTATTAGTTTCAATATTAAAGCAAACATTAACAGCTAAAATCAAAGAAAATTAAAAACATACCTGAAGGCAATCTGAAAATTTTCAATTCAAACATTAATTGAGGCCATCAATCAGTACAAATTGTTCAGATTGTAACATACTTACTTATTTTGAGGTTAATCTCCACGAAAAAGCAAATGAAATATTGAAAAAATGCAGTTTAGCGGTAGTGTGGTGGAGGCGTTTAGGAGGCAGACATCTTGGAATCCATAGTCACGTGATGGTCAGAAACGACATCAAACCCATCAACTAAGTTCTGGAAATTTAGTTTGCCAACTAAATTTCTGAACTGTTGGATTCTCAGTTTGTGAACTGAGTTGTGTTCACACAGAAAAGCAGATATACATCCACTATCTCGGATGTACATTTAAATGTGCAGTGTAAATGGGGTATTAGAAATAAGACAAATGGTACGGTCATCATGGAAGACACATTTACTATTGGCATAGAACTGCCAAAATATAGGGACCACCGAGTGTTCCAGAATATCTCTATAAACCTTAAAGCTAAAGAAAAATACATTGGTATTGTGGGAATTACTGTGAAAAAAGCAAAGTAATGAAATCACTTTTTCACAAGAAATACAGTTTGACCACTGGACTCTTGTTATACCAGCTCCATGCTTCATAATGAATACTGTACACTCTAACAGCAGAAGGTTTTCAATTATGATTCATCGCTTTATAACACTCCTACCATTGATGCAGTATTCGTTTCTGTGCTCTTTACATGTTGAACTGCAATTTTCTCTATAATTAGAGGGGTTTACGGACAACTGATCATCCAAGTGGATTTACTTCTTGATGAAGGTTTGTGGTTGAAATCTGCATATAGTAGCCATCTGGAACTCTTGCACATGCATGGAACGGGCCATATTTCGTCACATTACCTTCTGTAGCATTTTCTAGTCCCCAGTAGCAGTTTTGTGGGTTTCCTTAGGCAAAGGGCATTTCTGCAATTTATCTTCTTCCATTCATTGATGACAAAGACTGCAATAGATTTAGGGATTTATTATTGGAAAACTGATAATAGCATTTAGCATGTATTAGTCAAGTACAAGGGAATATCAAGGATTCTAATGCAACATGATAATCTGTGCCAGCTGGAGCCAGCAGTTCAGGAACTGCCAGCCTGAAGGGTTTTTCAATATTAGCAATGCATTGTATATTCATATCTCCTATAGACTCTGATAGACATTTCCTGACAACCATTTTATTACTCTCATTACTGTTTTTATACCTCCTTCGCCATGTATCTATTGCAGTACCTGGATGATACGTACAATAACTTTTACCATATTTGCAGTTTGTATATCAAAGAGAATATAATAATAATACTGAAGGAACTCTTCAAACACATCACACTAATAAATAGAAAGGGAAGGAAAAATTCCGCGATTCATGTCCATGGTAGCTCATTTGGTTAGAGTGGTGCCAGTTATAAGCATGGTCCCTGGTTCGAGTCCAGGTCATGGAATTTTTTCCTTCCCTTTTCTATTTGTTACTGTAGTTTATATATGTTTAGATATTCTTTGTGATTGCATGTTCTGATTCTTGGAATTTCTGCTAATATAAGAACAAGTCTGTTTTTTGTATCTTTTTTCATGGTCTTATTTGTTAAACTACAGCCAGATCTCAGACATTTGTGCTTCATGATTCACGAATTCACAGATCCATGAAAATTTCGTTGGAACTAAACTGTTTGCGTCTGCAATTTTTTCGTACATCTGTAAAATCCTTGAAAAATCTTACATAAGTGTTTATGTTTAATTTTCTAAGTAATTTATAAGTTTTATTCTTTTAAACTTTCCATGCTGTGCTAGTGTGACAAATATCTGTTAGGTGATACTGTACTCTATTTTTATATCAATTTTTTTTTTTTAAGACTAATGTACTAAGCTAACTTTTAAATGAAATTAAAGTGCTTGGGAGCATGACTGGGGTCATATTTAGAGTTTAAACTATAGAAATAAGCAAATATTACTATTTTTAGTGAGTCTACCAAACATTGGCAAATCTCCTCATTTGCGAAGGGTTCTAGAACCTAACCATATGAAAGTCTGACTGTATATTTATAGAATTTATTAAATTATTTTTTTGTATCCAGATTTGGACAAAAGAATAAATTTATAATGGTAGTTTAGCATATATCTCTGTATGTATACTGTATTTTTGTGAATATACTCCGTGGGTTATACACTTTTTACATCCTGGGGAGGGGGTGCGGGGAATACAAAGGTGCGGGCTTTACAATTTTTATTATTATTATTATTATTTATTTATTTTTAAATGAATGACATGCTGAACCACACCAAATACAATGATAACAATTTAAGCAATACAATTTAAATAAATCAAGTACCGTAATGAAATCAATAATTAATCATATTTAAACTTCTGTTTTAAATATTATTTCAAACTTTTTTGAGCTACGTATATTGGATACCCCGCGGGAATACAATGGTGAATGGTTTTCAAAAATATTTTACATAAAATTCGAATTTTCATGAGTACAGGGATGCGGGGTATATTCACAAAAATACAGTATATAAGTGGATGTAGATGAAATGGATAGTTAGTAAAAATAAATTCATTTGTTATTATTTTGTTTGTGTTAGGCATTCTCACACACTGCTGAATACGATGATGCAATTGCAAATTATTTCAGGAAGCAATATTCTTGTAATATTTCACATATTCCACTACGATATGGCATGAATCCTCATCAGAAAAATGCTCAGCTCTATACAACCATACCTGAGCTTCCTTTAAAGGGTAAAATTATAATCATAATCTGTATTGTTTTATAATCATTTGGATGTTTCTATAATCCGTTTGATTTTTTAGATTATTATCTACATTAAAGGTCTTCAGTTGGGGTGTTTTGCATTCAATTAAAAGAGGCAGATCTTTTACTGTATAATGAACATGACTGTAGGGCTGCCAACATCCAGGTTTCAGCTCGAGAGGCCAGGAAAAGGACTTTCTGTCCAGTAACATTTTGACTCTTCCCTGAACTTCAAAATGTACAGGAATTAAGATTTTAGTAAATAGTAAATATAAGCTTGTGATCTAAGTGGTATCTAGCAGTTGCAAAACACGATTTTAAATAAGTGCCAGATTTTAAATTATGAGTTAAAAGCTCTGACTTTTGATGTGGAACATTTCATCATCAAGATCTACAATAAGTTTTCTTTCTCTGCAAAAACGTGCACAGCTTCAAGACTTCTTTGAACTTGTGGAGCTTGAATACGGAGCATTTCTGCAATATGTACCAAGCACTTTATCATTTATACAGTATCCTGTTATACTAGGTATCGCGATATGCGGCTTCCCTGCCTAACAAATTCTTCAGAGCATGCTATACATGCAAGTATGAAGTTAATCAAGTGATTGTGGGCAGAATTTCAAAATGGAGGAGTAGAACATGCTGTTCTGGTATTATATTTGAAATATGCCTAATTATCACTGTTGCTCATGAATGTAGTTCAGATACTAGAATAAAGAAAAACTTGTCGTGTATCCATAGACGAAACTTGTTACTTTTCACCTATTCCCTCCACTTTCTGAATGTAGAAAAAGAAAATCGTATTGGATTTAGTATGAAGAGACACACTGCCCACAGGAAGGAAAAAAAATTGAATTGCACATGCCTAGAACTTGAGCATTGCAGGGAAGCCGCTATCACGATGCCTCCTATTAAAGAACTGTTTCTGTATAAGCCTAAATGTTCAATTTGAATTGTGTCCAGGCATAGGTCGAAGAAAAGTTAGCGTCCCTACATGACTGTAATAGATTGTAAAATTTAGTGGGCCACAGTTGAAGATCACACTTGTCTACATTTTATTCCCTTGGAAATCGTTGAAAAGTTTTTTTTGAGATTATATTTTTGTGGATTTTTTTCCCCTATGCTCCAAATATTTTGTACATTAATATTTCTTTACCTGTTAAATATATGTTGTTGTTTGTTTTTTTTTAATTCTAAACTCCTTTTGTTTAAGGAATTTTCATCTTATTAGATTCATATTTTGTTTCACATTAATGCCAGAAAATATTATCTTGCTGTAACTTAATTGGCCAAGATTCTTAAGTTAAACCTAAGAAATTAATAAGCATTATATTTTCTTGATTGCATTCAAATATGAAATTGCTTTTTTTTTTCCATTGTTTGTTTAGTTTTAAATGGTTCTCCAGGCTTTATCAATTTGTGCGATGCTTTGAATGGATGGCAGTTAGTAAAGGAACTAAAGGAAGCAACTGGTTTACCAGCAGCAACATCTTTTAAACATGTCAGCCCTGCAGGTGAGTGCATAAAAAATTATATCTTGTTTTTATGTATGCATATAATTATGTTGGTTTTATGGCCACAAGGATTGGGGTGCAGCTTTCTAATCTTTAAGTCCATTGGGTCATGGGTTGAATCCTGCTACAAGCATCGTTGTATGTACAGGGTGATTATAATTAAAGTTACGATTTCAAAAATCGATAATTTGAAAACTACTCATCAGAATGACCTGATATTTTAGCAGAACAATCGCGAGGCAATGGAATTTTGTTTGGCGAAGGAAAAAAAAATAGTTCCAAAATCTGCCGATAGATGGCGCTGGCAGGGTTCACATTGTCTGGAGATATGGAAATTACTAATATGTGACATGCGCACCGCAGACATAGCTGCGATAAAAATGCATAGCACCAGCTCTTTGCTTGAATGCTTCATCATGATTCTGACTATGAAGGATCGCGCTCTGCTCTTGAAGCTTTTTTATAAGAATGATGAGTGTGCACTAACAGCTATTAGGAAGTTTCGGACATTAAAATCCATAAAATCCGGTCCAATAACCACAAATGGTCTGCGAAAAATGATTCTGTCACTTCAGCAGCGTCAATGTGTGGATCGCGCAATATTCATGCAAGATTGCGCTCCTCCGCACATTGCTACTCCTGTGAAGCAGCTGCTGAGTGCTCATTTCGGAGATGCTAGGATCATAAGCCGCCATTTTCCAACAACGTAGCCGCCACGTTCCCCTGATTTAAACTCGTGTGATTTCTAGTTTTTGGAGTACCTAAAGATTGTTGTTTACAGCGAGCGGATTGAGAATCTAGCCAACTTGAAGGCAAACATCACACACCACATCCATTGCATCAGTAGAGATACCCTCTGATCTGTTGTAGAGCATGCCATTTTGCGCTTCCAATTAGTAGCGGAACAAGGCGGAGGGCATATCGAACAACTTCTGCCTTAATCATCAGTAAGATGTTTCTTCCATGAAGCTCTGTTTTTTTGGCATTATCACTGTTGTCGCTGTAAACACGTATTCTTGTCTTTTCGCTAATAAATTTTTCGTAAACTCCTGAACTCTAATTGTTTCCTTTTGGCTAACAACATTCCTGTGTTTCACGAATCCATTTTTGGTTTTTTCCCTGGCATTACCCTGCCAGCACCATCTATCGGCAGATTTTGGAACTATTTTTTTTCCTTCGCCAAACAAAATTCCATTGCCTCATGATTGTTCTGCTAAAGTATCAGGTCATTCTGTTTAGTAGTTTTCAAATTATCGATTTTTGAAAACGTAACTTTAATTATAATCACCCTGTATGTGTCTTTATTTCTGTGTTTAGAATAGCAGATGGAGTTCAGTCTTTATCTTCTTGTAGAATGCAACAATAATATAATTTAAAATTATTATTTTTCAAAAAAGACAACCATTTCTGTTTAATAAATTTAAAGGAGAGAGATTCAGGAAATGAAAGGCTTACTATACATCATAATATTGGATGTTTATTTAAGTGAACAGTCGTGCTCCAGAGTCTTATATGATTACTACTATATTCCACTATTAGAACCCAAGCAAAAGCTAGCGTTAGTTGTTGAGAAGATGGTGTCTATGCAACAAAAAGGATATTGTACGGTTTAAGTTAGCAAGAAGACTGAGTCCATGAAAAAAAATGTTGAAAATGTCAACATCTTGATTCAAACGAACCGTCACTATAAAATGCTTTTGTTTCGTTAGTATTACAAATCTCCAAAATCATACTTCCCATTTACAAAACAGTAAGTCTGTGTCTCAAAAAGTACTAGATTTCAAGGTCATTATTTGATCCCCTTCACCCTTGATATCTTGCATTTTTTTAATCTCTACAGTAGTTCTGAAAATTGTCAGGTTGATGTTTTCCTGTACTGGGCAAATGATTATGAAGAATTTTGAATGTGCTTCTCTGAGAGAGATGTCCAATATGTTGGCGTATTTGTCAGCATTGATGTAGCAGCACAATATTCTTGATGAAAACTGACAGGAGTTCCCAAACCCAGCTATTTTGAAATCAATCAAAATATCATACATGTATCTTCTATACTCTTTTTTTTATAAAAGAAATCCATTGATCTTCGTTCGGTTCAGAGTGCAGACCAGTCAGATGCAAGCACTGGTGATTCAGGAGACATTAGAGAGAGAGAGAGAGAGAGAGAGAGAGAGCTAATCCTTAATGTTTTAATGCTAATCCTAATTGCTTGTAAACTTCCACATCGTATTGAAAAAAAAACAATGAAAAGCAACATTTCAACTCGCCTGTTTATTAGAAATAATCGGTAATTGATTTTTGAACAAGAATGGTGGAATATTTTTTCATCAGTTCATTGTTCAGTCTCTCACATAGTTCCAAAACTCGTGCACAAAGCAGCCCAAAATCAACCAAAAAATTTCTTACAAATTATATAAATCTATGATACATTGTACATTTTAGTAAATTGAACCTGTATTTTGTGTTTCAATAAAATAAAAAAATAATTACGTACTGGCAAGATTTTAAGCTATCGAAATGAAAAACAAAGTTAATTGAGAGAGAAGATAAACCTAAAAACTGTGAAAGCTACTTATATTTTTAAAGTCTTCAAAAATATTTATGCCTGGTCACCCTTCTGATACTGATTACAACCCCTAATTTATCTGCTTATATATACTTAAAGCACCAATGGAAAGCTAGCGCCAAATCTCGAAAGCGGATTGGCTACTGTATCCAGTCTGGCTACTGAATAATCCAGTAGAAGAGCAATCGGCCAATTATATTTTTAGTTGCATAGTGCTTGTTCAGATCAATCAGTCACAAATTATTTTCGGAGTAACTATGGTGTTCGAATTAGGTGATGAAAAATACATTAGTGTGTATGAAATGTACTTGATGATTGATTCGAATTGGACGATAATTCGAATTATGCAGTAATATTTTAAAGTAAATGTAAAGGATATCAAATGTTCCTTGCAATTTATACGAATTAAGCGATAATTTGAATTTGGCGGATTCGAATTACACGGAGTTTACTGTACAAAGATGTTTTAATACATTTCACCAATGATTGTGAAAATTGTGATTGTTTTATTTTTCTTGTGTCATCACCAATGACACATCAATATTTCCTAGAATTGTGAACAACTTTAAAATTTCAATATTCTAAATTTACCATTTGCATCCATCATTCAGTGATATACAGGCACCAGGAACACAAAGAAAATTTATACAAAAATCCATACAAAAAAAGAAAGCAATCGGGGAATAACAGCTAAAAACAGAAAACAGAAAAATCGTGACCAGTCAGAACATGATGAACAAATACATTTTCAATGATGTGCAAAATATCATTACTGAATTTGCGAAGTCAGTCGTTGGTTGTTAATTTTTTTTTTGAATTTTTTGATTTTGACTTAAGATTCATATTGCATCATAAAGTAAGTAAAAGCCATAATAAGCACACATTTCCTTTCTATTCGGGCTAAAATGGCAATCAAAGTTTAGTCAAAAATTTAAGTATTTGATATTATATGCTATATGTTGGTCAATCAAATGGTATTTCACACAAGTCCATCTAATGCATATTCCGTTCAGTGAAATGATATTTCCACCCTGATTTTGCATCAGATGGTCAATATTGTAACAATATGAAAAATTGACTCTGTTGCTTTATCCATTAAGAATAATATAAGCTTAGCTAAAGGTTGAAAGATGCTAATATCCTCTAAAATTATACATTGGTTTCCTTTGGTGTCGTCTCATTATTCTCCAGCTTGCCATCCTAAAAATTTTGGGTTTTCTTATATTAACAAATTGCCAAAATAGGCAAAAAATTTTATTTATTGTTTGTTTATCACAAAGAAATTTACTTCACCAATTTACTTCTCTTTTTTGATGTTTTTGTTTTAATGTAGGAGCTGCAATTGGAGTGCCATTTTCAGGACCAGAAGCCCAGGTTTGTCAAGTAGATGATGCATCACTATCACCCCTGGCTATTGCTTATGCTCGTGCAAGAGGTTAGAGATGAGAAAAAGTAAACTTCTTCATTTAAAATTAAAGTAACCACCACTTCTAATCGCTCTAAATTTGCACAGGCTATCTTGAAAAATTACTTAATCATAATGTGACCAAATTACAAGCATCTTTTGAAATAAAGTTTCGAAAAAAACTCGCCACTGAAAATTTCTAAGTCCAGTGGAAACGGTCCACAAAAGGGTGAGCGATTCTAGAAGGAAGAACGCTACCATCAATTAAGTCAGGTGTTAACGTTAAATGAAACGAGTCAATTTCTAGACGAGGTGAACATAATCTTAAATAATACACAAATTGTACACCCTTCTAGTGTATTGAATATTCCTATTATTGAATATTCCTTCTAGAATCGCTCACCCTTTTGTGGACCATTTCCATTGGACTTAGAAATTTTCAGTGGCGAGTTTTTTTTTGGTTCACCCTGTATATTATTTGCAATTTATGCTACCTCCATACGTGCCAAGAGGACTCTGATAGGCATTCAGGCTGCCTGAAATGAGTGATGGTGAAAAGTGTCTTCTACGCTCTTGCCACTTTCATACAGTGCCTGTCATCACATAGCAGGCAAAACCAAATTGGTTTTTAAATATCATCAGTGCTGGATCCAGATTTTGCTGAGCCTTTTTATATTTCTTTCTTAAATGTCTCCTGAAGGTTCAATAAGCCTTTTTTTTTTCTTTAATTCTGACCCATGAATTCCAAAACACTCCTCATTTATTATTTTTTTTTTCTTTTTATTTTTTTATTAATTTTATTTTTTTATCTTAATGCAAGCTGTATTTTTGGTCCAGCAACATAATGGTTTACCTTGAATTAACTCCATAAACTGGAGATAATTTCGTTCGTTTACTCTTCATCTTTTGAAAATTACTAATTAAATATAAGCGCTATCATCTGCATTAACTGCATACTAATTGGATGAGAGTGCAGGGGTGACACTTGTGTTTTCTCCTCGTTATCTTTAACTCGGGTATCAAAAACTGACATGGAGGAGAGTGCCACTGAGGCAACCAGTTGCACACTAAACTAATTTGTGTGGCCTTGGGTAGTCAGCTAGAGTGTGGGACTAACATTAAAAATTGTGTATTTTAATAACTATACATTATACATTTTAAAAGCATTATTTCACCAAATAATTTAGAAAACTTGACTGATATAAAAAACATCTTTCCCAAAAAAGAAACTTTATTCTGTGTCATTAAATTGATAAATTGGAAATTAATAATTTTTTTTATTGAAAAATTAATTCCTTGGGCTCACTGACATTTATCTTGGATGTTTGAGATTACGTTTTAAAGAATTGATGATTGTTGTGGAAATTTTTCAGGGATAAAATTATGTCTTCAATTAAAAGGAAAGAAAAACATTCAGTCTTTCTTGTATAACAGTTGTCTAACAATATGTTAAAAATCGTCACTTGTTCTTTCCATTTTCCCAACTACTTGAAAACAGTCTTACAAACAGCATTTCTGTATATTCTCTCTCTTATTTATTTATTTATTTATTTATTTATTTTATGTGGAATATTGCCCCATTAAGTCAAACTAATTTTAGGCAGACTACATTTCTCAAAACATTTCATCCCCATTGCATGCAGATGCTTCTATAATTTTCACGTTGCACCCAAGTTTCGCTTCCAAATGTTAATGCTAACAGCAGTACTCTTTTATAAACTATCATTATTGCCTACAGTCTTTATATTTCTTGTAGACTCTATTATTTAAGCTATGCTGAATTTTAACTTCGTGTACTAGTGTGATAAAATATAATCACTAATGGCACCTATAAATCTGCAGAATATTCATTTTTAATTTTTAATATTCTTAATGCAAAGAGCAGTCTTGATAAGATTCTAGTGATAACAGATTGTGATTACAGTCAATTACAGTCATAGATTAGCAGTCAATAACACATTAGCACAGGTGGATGAAAGTTCATCTGATTCGAAATCATCAAACAGGGTTATAAACTTCTTCTGTGGTGAAAGTATTGAAGATTATCCAAATTTATTTCTAATAAGATGGCTGCCAATTTCAGCAGCAGTAGAGATTGTAGCCTAAAACTGTTGGTGTTCCTTGCCAACTTTTCTAACGACATAAATTTCCTGCACTTTCAAAACTTAAATCATCAAATGCAGATTTAATGACAGTCTCTCCATACTTAACTTTAATGTTGAAAATTTCATTTTTAAACTTACAGCATTTGTTTATAGTTACAAAAATTATTATTTTTGTATCTTGAGATTTTTTATTTTTTTGCTTTTGTTTGGAATTTAAACTTATTCTAATTCCTGTTGCATTTATTTTTAATATTTGTGTAAAATTTTTGATAAGGTGCTGACAGAATGTCTTCATTTGGAGACTTTATTTCCTTGAGTGATGTTTGCGATGTTCCTACAGCTAAAATAATTTCAAAGGAGGTAAGATATTGATGTAATGCAATTTTACAATTTTAAATCGTCATCACTATTAACGTTAATTAAATATAAAAGGTTTCAGATGGAATTATTGCACCAGGCTATGATCCTGAAGCATTTACTATTCTCAGTAAAAAGAAAAATGGAAATTTCTGCATCTTACAGGTATTTAATAAAAAACAGGTATTACATAAATTGATTTAATATTAATAAAAAACAAACTAGATAAAATTTCTTTGATATTCAATACACAATTTACTATTGTTAAAATCTTCTGAGAGTACAAGAGCAGAAGTGTAGTAACATTACTCTATACAGTTACTTAACAAGATTTTAGATTTTAGGTATGCTATTAAATTTTCTATTATAAATTTATCCTATTTATAAAAAAAATATATATAAGCTCATTTAAGGTTATATTAAAATTTTTTTGGGGAAGAGGGGGTGGGAGGGAGTTGGTTTATAGTGCCATAATGAAGATATACTGTAATTCTTTAACTGAAAATGAAAATTTCAGAAATGGTAATCAGGGTCCAATAGCAACAAGAAATAAGATTTCATTTCAGACACGTTCCAGTATTAAAACTTCATCAGTTAGGCGAGCAACAGATGACCTCGCATCCAATTCTACTACTGTGATTGCTGGTATGACAGACTCAAACATGTAATAAAGTTACCATTTGTTGTGCATATACAGCATTTCTGGGCATATATTCATAAGATATTTTTTTGTTCCCTTTTGCGTCCCCCCAGAGTTTGTCGTCATAGTCATTTATCACACGATATAATGAGCCACTGGTTATTGAGAAATACAGTCGAACCCCAGTAACTCGAACTCTGATAACTCAAATTCCCGGTTAACTCGAACAATACTCTAAGTTCCATCTCCCAGTGTATTTAATTAATAGAAATTTCACTCGTTAACTCAAGCAAATTTTTATTATATTCCGGATAACTCGAAGAAATAGTTGGTTTTAGTGAATAGATATTCGTAAATTTAAAGCAAAAACTATATTAAAATATTTCAAAAATTAATACAATATGGACTAAGTTCAATTCTTCATCAACTTTCACATAGATTCAGCAGCGCTTGAGCAACCCCTCCGTCTTCCCTCTCTCTTCACGTGGAATCAAATAAATAGGCCAGCTGTACATCAGAAGATCAAAAAATTTTTATTTTTATAAATTAAAAGATATTCCTAAAATATTACAAGCCATAAGAAAATAATATGAAAAGTATTGAAGAATTAACATGAAAATAAAAGTTATGCAATTTGACTAAAGAAATGATCGATTTGTTGCTTTACAGTGTCTTTCTTCTTTTTTCGGAGCTCTATCAAAGTGAGCCTATAAGTTCAGGCAGTCTCCTCGAAAAGCTTTGCTAGTTGAGACTTTGCCATTTTTCAGCTTTAATTTTATGTGTACATGACAAAGAAATCAACGCAAGAATATCGTGGTCGCTGGCAGCCATTGCAGAAATCAAAACTTAACGCGAACACAAAACTGATAATCAAACTTATTTATTGCTGGTTCAATGGGAGAATTTTTAAATGTAGTAAACGATGACGGAAATTCGAGAAAAAAAGTGAATTCTCTCTAAAGTTTCGAGCGTAAAATGGGTAAAAATCTATCTATATATATAAAGAAGGATGTTTGTGTGTGGGTGGGTCTGTTTGTATGTTTTTTATACAAATCTACAGTTTTATTCCGATCTTGATGAAATTTCGCATACATGACCTTCAAAGCATGAGGAAGGTCACTGTCTACTTCAGATTTCGAAAAAATAATAATTATTGATAAAAAATCCATATTCATGGTTATGGCAGGGCATATTAATGAGAAATATCTCATGACCAACAATGCAAGGCAAAGTTTGTACAACAATAGGTATCAACAATGGTATCAGCACGCAATTCACAAACACTCTGTATGGACCAACAATATATGTCTCATGACCAGCAATGCAAGGAAAAGTTTGTGCAACAATAGATATCAACAATGGTGTCAACACGCAATTCACACTACGCTCGGACCAGCAACAGATATCTCATGACCAACAATGCAAGGCAAGGTTTGCCCGTCGTGTTCGCATCAACAATGGTATCAACGCGCAATTCACCAATAACAATGAGCACAAAATGATGATGCAATGACAAAGCAATCCTTTCCAAGAATTATAACAATGAACATAAAATGATATGCAATATGGATAAGTTTCAATTTGTAACAATGCATAGAATTCCTGTTATTCAGACTTTTCTTAGAAAAGAGAATTCTTAGTACTTAACAATTTCTTGAAAATCTTTAAAAATGATAAGTAACATGAGATAATGGAGAGTTAGCAGACTATTGAGAAAGTGTAGAAAGATGACAGAGGAAGCACTCCTTTAGCTCCGTGCTGTATTGAGCAAATGGGAAGCAAGTAAATAGAAGATTCGGCAACCGCTAGATTACGCAAAGTGATGAATGGCCAAATTTTGCTTCAACACATCGAGAGAAGAGTGGAAATTGCAACAACATCAAGTGTACATCTGAAATAAGATTACGTGAATAAGAAATTATTTAGACCAGCAGTGGCATCCTTCCATTGTGAGCCTTTAAAAAAATTTTTGTCGAATTTACATTAAGAATTTTTACTGTATTAATTCTAAGCATTTTCATGTGTTTATTTTTAAGTTATTGCAAAATTTAATTTAAATTTTTGAGATTGTTCTGTGTAATTATCCCGGGCAACGCCGGGTACCTTTGCTAGTATATCATAAATGTCGTCAGCTGAAAAATAAATGGTCAAAAATCGTGAAGAGATCCCTTTCAAAAATGTTTATAAACCTGAAGTAGATTCAGAAGCTATGTCAATTCCGTGTTGGAGCCGATTTAGCGTTTTAACAGACCGCTTTTTTACCGGGTCCGTACTGTAATTATATATTTAATTGGTTCTCATTAAAAATAATCGAATTCATAGATGCATTGTAAGTATCTTGCATTCTTTGTAGTTGTCATATAGCCTCGTTTTCGATTTACTGGTTAACTCGAAAACCTGGTAACTCAAATTTTTTATCTGGTCCGCTGAAGATTCCGGTTATCAGGATTCGACTGTATTAACTGACACTGGCAATTGTTAATTGTTATGTTACACAATATGTTTAACATTGTTTAGAGATGAATGGTGAAGATTACGTACATCTCAGATAAATTGGTAGTCTCTATTTTGACTTACATAAAGATTTTGAACTATGCAAATCTTATCTCTTCCTGTGGAAACAGCCTATACATGTACTTAGCAGGTTTGGTGAAAATGTAAATCATTAATATGCATATGGCTGTGCCTTAAAGATTGTACCCTGGAGGTGATTGGCCAAATCTCTGCATTTGCATCTTTGCAAAATGTAGTCACCAATAGTAGTTAAATCTCATTTTCATCTTTAGATGATTCCCTATTTTAAAAATGCCATAGGCTTGTTGCTCTTATATCTTAAAAAATGTGATATGCAGACTAGTGTTAAGTGGAAGATTTTTACTTTGACATTGAAATTTGGACCATATATTTTGATCTTATGCTTATTTATTAATGTTTATATCTGTAAGAATCACTGCAAAGAAATAAAATTATTTTAATTCATCTTCTAAATATTTTACTAGATTGATCCTGCGTATAAACCTTCAGAAATGGAGAGGAGAACAATATTTGGACTTAGTCTTGAGCAAAGCAGAAATAACTTCTTCATTGATAAAAATTTATTCAGTAACATTGTTTCTAAAAACCGTAAGGTAAGAATTTTTTTCATTATTATTAATATTATTATTATTAATCTAAATAGCACCCTAATAGAATAAGTAAAAAGAAACCACATAAGACTAAAGTAATCTAAACAACGTTGTCAATAAAATAACTATACACTTGAGCTTTAAAATGCCAACATGACAAGCGACATACTTGTGCTGTACACTCAAGCGAGAGGCGTCGAATCTCCAAAGGCAGTTCATTACAGGGTAGTATTGCATTAAAGGGGAAGTGTCTATCACTGTACTTTGTAGTTAACTGGGGTATTTGAAATTTCGCATATGTAGTTGGGCGAAAGCCAGTCGAATCATTCAATCATTGCCTGACAAACGCTATTGGATGGTCCTCACAGCGAACCGCACAAGACACTTTAGCCAATAATCCAACTTTTCTAATAATTTCAAGCATAGGTAGTTTATGTTGTGAACAAATTGGGCTTATAGCTTGATACTTAGTGAAATTAAAGGCCCTTCGTTTCACATCATTGTAAGCAACAGTAATTCTATGCAATTGACACTTTTTTGGCACCAGCCCAAAAAACAACTGCATACTCCAATAGTGGACAAATCACAGTTATAATATAAGTTGACATGTCTTTATATGTTAAATACAGACGTATCCTCTTGATTAAATACAATTTACGATAAAGGCTGGGGACTATACGATCTACCAGTACATTAAATTCTAGTTTAGCATCAAAGGTAATTCCAAGGATATATTTTAATAGTATTTCCGTTCTGATTGTTTCTTGAGGCTACAAAGACAACAGTTTTGTCCTTGTTTACGGACAGCCCTCGGTTAACATACCACGATTGCAGATAATTAATATCATCCTCTAAGTTAGATAAAGTTTTTGCATATTCTAGCGGATGAAAACGCATGGACAAAAAGTGATCATCCACATGATAAAAACATTGTTTTTATGTTTCATTCACTTTGGAAGGGATATATGGTTTGTTAGATTTTAGGGCTATTCTTAAATTTTAAGAACCAATAAAAAACTACAGATGCTCTAGAAAATTTCTAAGCATGATTATAACATGTAAATGGGTCAATTCATCTGAATTGGTCCAGAAACGAATTAAGTGGTTGCTTGATCATTTTAGAAAATGTTTATTTTTTTCCCCATTATGATGTTTGCATCATGGCACAGGCATTTTTTTTTTTCTTTTATTGAAAATTGTGATCGCTCTATTCAGTATGGCAAAGGACAAATTTGTGTCGTTATTTTATGGCCGAAATACATGTATTACGGTAACCTCAAAATTTGCTACTGAAGTTCAAAAACAATAAATATCATAACTGCGTTTTTATAGTGAATAGCAATGTTGTAGTACCGTTTCCAAAAAAAATAATCAGCTCTGACACTTTACCTTTTTTTCCTCATGCTTTTCAATTTGGCCAATTTCAAGGTTTATTATCTCTGATGGTTAAACTGGTAGAAATTTGAAATTATACAATTAAATCCTTGATGATTTAACTCTATGTGTGGAAAAACTTAATCTTGTATATTTGATTCAGCTCACTATGGGGTCATTTCAGCAACAGAAATCTTTCATTGAAATAATGGAGTATATAATGTCAAATGTGCATGCTGTCAAATTCTACTTCTAAGCAACATGACTCGTGAAGAATGAACAAAACTTTTTGAAACTATGCACAAATAAAGATCATTAGATCGTCTCTCCCGTGTGTAAAGATGGTTAAATTCCAACAGCTGATTTATGAATTATGACTTCTCAAATATAATTAACTATTAAGTTGCATATCTAATATAACAAAGCTATAAAACCTGTAGCTCTGATATTTGTTTCCTTCCCTCTGAAGTAATTGTTCAAAAAAGCTGTAATTTTCGAATTTTGTTAGCAAGTTTTGAGGTTAAATTTCTCAAGAAAGAACAATATAAAGAAGCTTGAAAGGCGAGATTATATGTGACAAGAGGAGAGAGAAACAATACTTTTTACATAGGAGCATGTTAGCGCCATCCTCTCATGAGGTTAAAAGATACTTTCTAATGACGTATGGGAAAATATATCAAAACACAAGTCTTCCAGCACTGGTTTGTATAGAAGCAGACATTCCAAAGTACAAAATATGGAACTTTCAGCAAGAGGCATTGGCCTCGAATGGGCAATAATGGTTGAAGGTGTGAACTCTACACTATGCAGGGAATAGAATCCATCAATCATCTTTAATTCGTGCAAAGCATATTTGCATCTGAACGGTAAAAAGAATTGTTTTAACAAATATCACAATATCTGAAATGCTCAATGAAAAAACGACTAATGTTTATATTTTATTACTTTTTAAAATACAGTATTTGTTAAACCTTTGCTTTGTGGTTTTATTATCTTAATCATCCTATAAATTTAATATCAAATAAATCTCAAAAAAATGTTACATAATGTGAGATCTAATTCTCTCCTAACCCTCTCTAACGATGCTTAACACAGCCCAAAACTCCCCTCCCTATCTTCAAGCATATCGTTATTGATGAACAGCCCCAGATAAATGGTATAGCAACAAGCCTTCGACAATTTCATATGGAGTGACTCAAATGCTTAGACATTCTTCTGAATAAATTTATTGACTATACATGTACTTGTTAATTTTTTTTTTTTAAAGAGTACTTCTCATTTTAAAATTTCATTTAGCTACCTGAGTCTGCTTTAAGGGATCTCATTATTGCAACAATTGTTTTGAAATACACCCAGTCCAACTCTGTATGTTTCGCTAAAAATGGACAGGTAAGTGCTTGACATGTTTCTGTCTCTTTTCATACTTCGAATATAATAAGTGTACATTTAATTACGGTATTTAATATAGACAATACTGTAAAACTCAAGTAACTCAAACTCTGAGAAGTCAAATTCCCGGTTAACTTAAAAGATTCTTAGTCCCCTCCCTCCTCCCCAAAGCATTTTAATTTATGGAAATTTCACTTGTTAACTCAAACATATTTTTTAATGAAACCCAGAAGACTTGAAATTTTTGCACAAATTACAAAAAAAAAAGCAAACAACTTTTTACAAAATGAAATAAAATTATCTTCTGTATTCTTTTTTTCATGCCATTCGATCACTTTTAATATCAGTTTATCACCGATTAGCGGAATCGTTGACCAAGCACATCATTCTTACACATGATGCTGTATTTAGAATTTGAATTAAAAAATCGACATACTCAGTTTTTATTCACGTGGGCTTCAATACATACATGTATATTATTTATTGAAGAAAAATATGAAATAAAATTCCACAGCCTGGATTTGAACCAGGAACCTTTGGCTCATACTATTGACATGTTAACCAGTGGCACAATTGGTTAAAGCATCAGAAGCATGAACCAAAGGTTTCTGGTTTGAATCCAGACTATGGAATTTTCTTTCTTATTTTTCATCAATAAATTAACATCTGAAGTATGATATATGATTAAAACCTCATGGACCCATTTTCCATTTTGAGCTATTCTTATATCGTTTAATATCACTTAAGGCTTAAAATCTTAGAAAGAGAAAATGCAAAACCTTAATTTTGGAGACAAAATTGGAAATTTTAAAAGAAATAAAGAAAATGGTTACCAGAACTGTGGATATAATATCAGTAAAACACCAGGAAGCCAACCACTTTTCCAAACAAGGTTTTTATTCACCATGGATACATATTTCGGATGCTACACATTCATTTTTCAACATGACTGAAGTACAGAATGGCTTCGGGCTATTTATATATAATAGGAACCAATTAGGCTCCTAAAGACTAGACTAAACAGGGCTCTATGGATCTCACCGACTGGAACAACCTACTTAGACACCTGTACTAGTTCTTTAAGTCTTTTGTATGATTTTATTTAAATACTATATGGTTTTTTTTGCAGGTCATTGGAATTGGTGCTGGTCAACAGTCACGTATTCATTGTGTACGTCTTGCTGCAGATAAGGCTAATAATTGGTAAGTTTAAAAAGGCATGTGTTTATATCCTGTCAACTGCGCCATAGTTAAGGGGGAATTTATATCCTGTCGACTGTGCCAAATGTTGGGGAGGGGGCTACTTCTTTCACCAGACTTTACTTCCTAATTTCACCAATTTTTTGAATTCTTGATAAAAAACATATTAATAAAACCTCAAGAAAAAGAATGTGAAATAAATACATATGAAATATTAACAACTTTATATTACTAAAATATAGTTACCAACAATTTAATATTACAACTAATTCTCCAGCAAAATATCACCGAAAACACTAATCCACATAATAATTCTTTTTAATGACTCAGATGTACATTTCGGAAACTGTTTCCTTCATCAGTGAGAATTCTAATTATCAATGCCGGACTCACTAATGAAGGAAACACAGTTTTCGAAATGTACATCTGAGTCATTAAAAAGAATTATTATGTGGATTAGTGTTTTCGGTGTTGTTCTGCTTCGTATAATTTGTGTCCACAGTTTTTGGCTTGATTAATTTGTAATTCTCCAGTTTTTGAATTTTTGTTGAGGTTTTATTTAGGATTTTTTAGTATCAAGAATTCAAAAAAATTAGTATTTTCCTCAACATAATTTTCTAAGATCCCTAGGTTAGATATTCAACCATTTTTACAATTTGTATGCAAATGAGTTGTATTTTAATCATTTATTGAGACGAGTCCATGTTGATGTTTATTAAATAGTTTTAAGGTTAAATCAGGAATTAAGAGGTTGCAAATGGCATAGAATGAGCATAAAGTATTAAAATTAAAAATATTATTTAAGATAGTTAAGACTCGCTAAGTTGTGCTGTTCGAGAGAAGTGTTGGTTGAAGGGAGAGAGGTTTTGGTTACGCTTTATTGTGAAAGCCTCTTAATTTGACATCAGGAGACGAGAGTAATGTTAACTGGAATCGAATTTTAGAATTGAATGTAGGAGGGAAGGTGACCAGAAAGCCAAGGACAAAGGAGTGAACTTTGGAATCAGATGTTCACCAGTTATCACCTTAGCGATAAATAAAAAACAGCAAAGAAATAATAGCAAAAGAGAGTGGGTGTTGCCAATCAAAGTTGTGGCATCTTTTCTTTTGTTTATTACTTTATATCCATCAAATTAGGGGAGTAATATTTCCAGAAACACTGAAGATTTGATTTGCTATATTTTCACCAGTTATTAGTGAAGAGTTCCTGATTTATAGACCAAAGCGTGGTATGCCTTCTCACTCTCATGGGACTTCACGGAAGCCTATAAGACCAGCATAGCAATATTTATTTATTTATTTAAATAATGGGTTAGGAAAAAAGTTACAAAACTTGATAATAGTGTCCAACGAGGCCAGTATGAAAAAAACCGACGAGTTAGGCCAAGTGGACACAAAATAAATAATAAATTAACAAAGTGGTTAGTAGAACAATAAATAAAAACAAAACAAAAATATCAAAAAACTTTAACAAACTCAAACAAATCAGATGGGACGTATAATTATACTGTAAAAATTAATTAATCAATCATAGTTATACTAAATAACTAGTAAATTGTTAAATAATCATGTGAACCGATAGATGGTAAGACTAAAAAGTAATCAAAAATAATGTAATTAAATACAAGGGGTCTCATCCATTATAAGAAGAATGTCAAGATAAGCATACCTAAGTACTAACACAGTGTACTAGCAGATAACCTTCGATTTTAGTGGTATATGACAGAAACAGAAGTTGCGTAATAGTTTCTGGAACTGAGGGTAGGAGGTAAGCTCACGGATGTCCGAAGGTAAAAGAGCCCAGTATTTTAAACCGATGTGTGAAACGCATCAGTTGCGGAAAATAAGAAGGGAAGTAGGAGGTCTTATCTCATTTGCAATGCGTGTACTATATTTATGAATATCAAGATTACGATTAATCCTTATAGGAGTTGAAAACAATAGTATAGAGTTAGAGGTTTTATAAATAAAAGAACAAAGAGACAGAAAATAAATTTTATATATTGTAAGTATACGCAAGGAAGAGAAATAGTGGGATACGGAAAATGATCGGGGGAGATGTAAAAGGGTCCGAAGAAACCATTTTTGTAATTTTAGAATTCTAACAAGATTAGTGGAGGAAGTAGAACCCCAAAACATTACACCATAACATAGGCCAGAATGAATCCAAGAATAGTACAATAAAAGTAGAATATTAGTAGGAAGATAATGAAGTCGGGAAATAATACCGTATATACTCGCGTATAAGCCTACCCGCGCATAGGCCGACCCTCTGTTTTTGAGCCCAAAAAGTGGGAAAACGCCTTGACCCGTGCATAAGCCGAGGCGAGGCTTCCGAGATTAAACAGGCTGACCCATATCATGAAAAAAGTGGCGACAATAAAGACGGCGAAATTACCAGGGTAACTAATGCCATCTGTTGTCATAAAACCAAAATAGCCGCCATCTTCTAAAGAAATATGAAACATATTAAATTGAATTCTAAAAATTATCTTATATTAACGAAATAAACACGTTTAATTCTCGTTCAAGCAAGATTTTAATGAGTTTGATCAAGGCTTTGTGCTTAAATTACATGTAAAAATCTGGGAGATAATGTCTATTTCGGTTTTATGATTCCAGATGGCAACGGTTACTCGGGTAATTTTGCCTCTTTATTGTCGCCCGATTAACAATGGTTTTTTCATGATATGGGTTAGCCTGTATAATCTCGGAAGCCTCAGCCAAGGCAAAAAAGGGAAAAAAAATGCAACGCTTGACGGAAAATTTTTTTTATTACAAAAACAATAAATTTATAAGAACAACATCATTATGTGGGGAAACCTTCAAAAGTAGCATCTTCTTCATCAGACTCTCCGAAAAGTTGATAAAAATTCGAACCCATGTTTACCTTGACCCCCTTAAATTGTTTTACACACAATTTGAATCACCCTATATAATCTTTAAAGTTACAATGCTTAACAGATACAAAAATATTATTTCAAGAATTTTATATTTTATAAACCATTTTTCGATCATGGTTTCAATTTTGGTTCGATCGTCTTTCAGTATGCCTAACACATTTTTATTTTAGTTATGTATTTATGATTTTTGGTTGTGGAAATCGATTCCTGATCTTTTTTTGTGTATGCAATAATATATTTTAATTATAACCATATTAACTTTCTTTATTAAAACATTCTTGGACGATTTTCAAGACGCACTTGGCAAGAACACGATAGTAGGTTATCGATGTTCAAAAGGCATACGGCAGTTTGGGGCACATTTCCGCGGGGCAAATCACCGGACCCCAGAGCATTTGCTTTTAACAATGGAAAAGTGGATGGAAAATTGAGGAAAAGGATGTGAAATATACTGCACTGTATATTGTTTATAATTGTACAATGTGCTGTTAAGGTCTATTAAATTTCATATGCTAGTGCTTGGCGATAGTATCGATGGTGGCTCATGTATCGATGTTCAATAAGTTTCGAAATCGAATTTTTAGTCTTCTTGAATCTTCGATGCTTTGATGTTCCATTTTGAATACTGTTTAGATTAATGTATTTTCTGTATGTATATGTATTGCAATGAGAGAACATGTAAAAATGCGCTGGTTTCGTTTGAGGCTTCTCCCCCTCTCATACTTTCTCCAATATGGCCGCCACAGCCTTTTAGAGATTCTCATTATGCTGCAAAGAGAGAGAATACTTTTATCAGAAATTTATTTATGCAGTGAAATGGTTAATAAATGAAATCTAAACAGATTAATAAATAAAATTATTGCTTAGTTTTTTTTAAACTCTACTTATAAGAGTTTTCATCAACTCTGACCCACGCATAGGCCGAATGTGTTTTTTTGGGGTCATTTTTTGGAGAAAAAAAAATCGGCTTATACGCGAGTATATATGGTACCCTGTTTTTTATTTAGTTTAATCAACAAATTATCAATATGGGCATCCTAGGACAAATCAGGTAATAGGGTTAAACCCAAATATGTAAAAATTGTAGTAGTGGAGATAATAGAGTGTCCATAGAATATTGGTGGCGACTGAGGTATATTGCGCTTATTCCGCTGATGGAAAAACATTACATTAGTCTTATCAATATTAACAAATAATAAGTTTACACTACACCATAGTCTTAATTTCTTGAGCGCAATATTAAGATCTGAGAGAAGAGCGAAATATTATGATCAGATAACAATAAAGAAATATCATCTGCATATAAAATAGGTTTAAGAGTCGTAAAAATAAAGGGTAGATCGTTCAAAAATAAATTAAAAAGCAGTGGAGAAAGAATCGATCCCTGTGGGACCCCATAATTTCTAATAAGAGTGGTCGAGTTTCCCCTAAGTTGGGAAAGATAGTACCATATTTTCGCGAATATACCCCGCGGGTTATACACTTTTTTACATCCGCGAGAGGGCGGTGCGGGGTATCTAGGGATGCAGGGTTTCCAAAATATTTTTTACACGAATGATGTGCGAGATGGAAACCAAGAACAAGTTGAACTAGAAGTGTAATAATGCAATTTAGAAACTGTTTCAATAGAATGATTCAAATGAGTGAACTGCTATCCTCCAAGCAAACACCCCTTTATATATTAAACTTTGAGGGCCAGAAGGGCTGTGATTGGTTGCCAATAGAAGCCAGGAAATATGAGCCAATCAAAATAAGGCTAATCTAAACGCCAGTCATGATAGGTAAGGATATCTTCATCATTATTGATTGTTACAGTATTTTACATGAATTTTTATTGTAAGTTCATTTTTCGAAATTATTACAGTACATATTATGCATTTATGCATTAAGTACTGTAATAAATATTCATTTGAAGTTTAAAAACGTTCTTGTAAGTTCAAACGTTTTTATGGCGTCGCTATCTTGTTTTTGAGAACTCATTTTTGCATTAGCTTTTGGAGATTGTAATATATACTGTAATAATTTCGAAAAATGAACTTACAATAAAAATTCATGTAAAATGCTGTAACTGTATTTTTGCCTTTTTCAAAATGAAATGATCTTTTATTATTTTTTTAATAATGTAAAAATCCTCTGGATAACCTGGATCTTTAGAATTAAAAACTTAAAAATCCAATTCATTATCGCATGTTTCTTCAAAAAGTTTCTTAATACAGTACAGATGGTGGTTTATAAAAAATAATAATAGGTCATTTCATTTTGAAAAGAACAAATATATAGTTACAGTAGTTTACATGAATTAAAATACTGTAATAAATATTCATTTGGAGTATAATAAACGTTCTTGGACAATTTCAGGAGATAGAACTTTCCTGGTCGAAAATGTCGTTGGGGCAAATGACGGGATCCCATGTACTATAATAATTTCGAAAATTCAACTTTAATGTAAATGCATTTTTGAGAAACTACATGCATACATTGTAACGCCCCGTTTTCCCGGCAACGCACAGTACAATAAATAAAATTTGTCTCACCCCCTCATTAGTTATTACCCTGAACAGTAATTAATAAAGCTCTATATGAGTAGATTTAAACGCTATATGGATATATTCTTATCTAGAGTATATCAAATAACTCCATGTACCACGCCTTCGAGATACAAAACAATGCTTTATTCCTCTTATGATACTGCTTTCTCTAAATACAAGCTCATACATTTGGGTTCTCTTTTCAGACAGGTAAAACTCCCAACGTTCAGTTCTAACTTCTGTTATTGTTTTTTTGGCATAAAACTTTATGAGCTTCACATCACAGCGGGTTTAAACGCATAAAATACTTAAGATAAAACATATTACCTTGTCTTCAAGTAGGCTCTAGTATCTTTTATACAGGTATAAAAGGCAGTCGCATATGACTTTTTTTTGCAGAGTTTCGCTTGAAAACAAAAAAAAATATTTATATTAGAATATTGCTTAATTCAGACTTTATGACTCTAAGCAAACTAAATATTAATTATATATCCAAAATTCGTTAGGACTGGTCATCTAATAGTTCAATCTGTAATCAATTCTATATGCAGCCCCTTTTTTTTTGGCTTAAGAAATCTTTCCATGACGACTAGTTTTTCACAGTTTTCGAGTATGCCTCGGGTAAGGTATTAATAGTTGTCATTTACAAAGCTGCAGTCAAGGTAAGTCGACGGGGGGCACAGGTAAGTCAGAGGGAGGGAGGGGACTTTCCTTTCAGGTTATGGTTAGTGATATTAGTGTGGGTTAGGACCGCCAAAATTACCTACTTCCTTGCTTGATTATGCCTTCGCCTTCTGAAAAACTTTGGTCTTGCTTCGTAATTCCCATAGGACGAGGTCTCCGCCATGTTTTGAGTAGCATCTCTGCGCCTAGTATCGCCTTGATAGCTTTTATTGGTTTCCAGCCCTTTCAAATTCCTTGCGCTGTTGATGTGGGCCGTTTTCTAGCTACCTAATACAAAACCCAAAAACACTTGGCAATCTATTTTTAACACAAAATTCATGGCCATGAATGATTTCTACCTTACCAGATTTTTGGGACAAGTTCGATAATTATAGTATGTTATCCTCAGATTCGAACATTGTATTACTAACATGTTCGCTGAATTTAGATGGATACATTTAAAAGCTTCCATCTGCACATGAATGATCTGTAGCCTGTCCATTTCTTTATTATCGTGTCCTTAATACACTCAAAGATGCCCTGGACTATCCGCACAGGTCCATGTATATCGGATGCCATTCCCCACATTGCATCTTAGTCAAAAGAAACTAAGATCTCTTCCAAAAAAAAAACAAAAGGGGAATCTCTCTACGTCTTCGAACGACCATGTCTCTTTCTTTTTTTCTAAAAAAAAAAAACAATTCTCCTCCTAGAGGTAAATAAAACTCAACAACGTCTGCATCTCATGAGCTCATTGTAACTTCCAACAATCCCTCGGACCCTTATCTTGTTTCTTTTAAACAATACATTTCTATGTTAACAAGGATATCTCCGTTTTATAAGTCTTTTAAATGCCAATTTTCTTTTTTTAATCCTTTCATTTTAATTCATTCTGGATAAACATTTACGTAATTAATTTCCACAGATAGTATAATACCATTCCTCAACTGAAACACTTTGGAAAAACGGGGTTCTAACTATAATATTAAAAAAAAGGCAATCGTGATAGATCATCGTCATGATCGTTTTTTGAAAGCTCAATTCAATAATAAAAAAAAACACAACAAAATTACCGCGCGCGTTCAGCAATTTTGTGGGGTGTTACAACATCACAGTATATAATGTACTGTATAATCAACTGTATAATCAACTGTTTAATTGATTTACTGTAAAATCCATCTTCCATCCAATTTTCCGTTGCCATAAACTAATTGGAGGGGGGGGGTGATTTCAAACGAACTTCGATCTGACGAATTTCAAATGAAATTAGCATATAATACTTAATATACTTGCATATTAAGTACATTATGTAGTATATGCAATATACTAAGCTTACCAGATTTTCTGTATGCCAAGTACGGACACAGAGACTTAACGGCAAGCACAGGCATAGCAGAGTGGGGTAGACAAAGAAGATGATATTGCACATGATTTTTAAATATTTAATATCTGTACATCATTTTGTTACAAAACAAACTGTTAGCCAGACCTCTCTTTAAGCCTACAAGTATCCTATTGAGGAGATGGAGTTATCTCGGGAGTTTAAATCCACATTTTAAAACCTTCATCATGGCACTGTTACAATGGAACCTTAATGGATTCTTTTGTCGCTTAGAAGACCTCAAGCTCTTAGTCAATAACTTCTCCTTCTCCTTATTGGCTTTGCAAGAAACGTTCCTCTTGCCATCCCAGTCTCCTACCCTAAAAGGGTTTAATTTTAGTAGGAAAGATTATACATCGGGAAATAAAGCCTGTGGTGGTATTGCCATCTTAGTTCAAAGATCTTTGCCTTTTACTACCATTAATTTAAAATCTAACTTTCAGGCAGTAGCAGTTAGAGTCTTATTCAAAGATCTCTCACCTCTAACTGTATGTTCAATGTATCTACCTCTGGATAGGTATACGGATGAAAAATCTTTGTCATCTCTGCTGTGTGAACTTCCAAGCCCTTTCCTAATTCTGGGTGATTTTAATGGCCACAATCCCATATAGCTCTCTGCTGAAAGAGGATATATGATAGAGAAAGTTTTGAATTCTTTTAACATCAATTTGTTAAAGATGGCTCGATTCGATACCTTCAAAAGGACGATGCCCTAGGTATCGATACAAATTGGTATCGTTAGAAATACCCGATACCAATTCTTGAAAGTATCGATATATTGAGTACTTAGGTAAAACACTAATCGGACTCTTCATAGAGCTTATGCCGCATTTTAAGAACGAACGTCGGACCATTTCTGCGGGAATGTCTTCCCACACATTTTTAACCCAGTTAATCACGAGTTGAACATCCGGCCTCGCTAAATTTCTGCCTTTTGTCAAACGTGCTTAGAGCACATCCACTCCTGTTACTTTTTTTCACACACGATCTTTAAAAGGCTTATTTAAGCATACGTCCAAGGGTTGCAAGATCGAAGTGAGGCCACCAGGAATAACCGCTAGGGTGATTTTAGATCTCCTAGCCTCGTTTTTGATCGTGTTAGTTGTGTGGGCCCTATAAAAGGAAAGAAAGTTAGTTCTTCTTCACTTCTTGATATCCCTGTTAATTATAAAAATTTTATATAAGAACTATACCTAGACTTGTCGCAGACTAACAACGACTTCTTCTTCAATAATGCTCCTGGCCTGTTGTTCCTAAATAAATTACAACTGTAGTTTGTAAACTTAAAAAAGACAAATAAAATTTAAATATTTCATATTAAAAGCCTAATAAATGATCATCATTATATGCTGGTAGTTTTCACAATTCCATATATTTTGGAGGAATTTTAAAAATAGATTGAAGATTGCCGCATGTATTTTGTCTATAACCCGACTCCTGATTTTTGACCCCCAAAAGTAGAAAAAAAAAAAAGGCATGACTCGAGCATAAGCCGATGGAAAAAAGGCAACACTTGAGAGTGAAAAAAATATTATAGAACACTACTATTACAAGCAGTTTTTGTGTAATTACAATAAGATTAAATTTATAGCAACAAATCCATAGTGTGGGTAAACCATCAAACATAGCTTTTCATCTGACTCCTTAAAATGGACGAAAAATTTCATTCTGATTCTCGACATCCACATTATCATAAGCCTCGTTTTCATCGGCCTCACTTTCATTATTTTTATTTTTATTTTTCGAAATGATACTGTAATTATTTACAATATGTAATAATAATAGACTTTCATTGTAGCCATTAAACTTTCTTTATAAAACATTGTTGGACATTTTCAAGACGCACTTGAGAGCTTACCAAGGTCGTCACCATCTTGTTTTCGGGATTTGACTTGTGCATTTGCTTTGTAAATGGAAAAATGAGGAATAAGATGTGAAATGTGTGTAATGCACCGATTAATGTACTGTACACATTTGTACTATGTGCTGTAAGGTATATTAAATTTTATACGCTAGTGCTTAGCGATAGTATCGATGTTCAAAAAGTTTCGAATCGAATTCTTTCGATATTTTTAAATCTTCGATGTTTCATTTTGAATTCATTATCTATCCAACAACTGTTTAGGTTAATGTATTGCAATGAAAGAACATGTAAAAACGTGCTGATTTCTTTTGAACTTATTATTTTGCCAAATTTTTCTTAAAGGTGGTTAAGACATCATCCAAAAGTTCTTAATATGGCTTTTAAAAAAGGTGTTAAAAGAGCAGAGATAGCAAATGCAATTGATGTATTTGTGAATAGAAAAGTTGGCAGGGTAAGAATTGATGACTTTTATTAACTTTTTTTTTTTTTTTTTTTTTTTTTTTAATTCACTGCCTTTTTTCATATGTTCCAATTTTATTTTTCAGGATATGCCAGAAGCTTCTTGGAAAGCAATGCTTGAAAACCCTCCTGAAATGCTAACTGAGGTAGGAAAGTAGAGACCTAATATTGTCTGTATTTAATTTTTTTTTAATTTTTTTATTTATTTATTTATTTATTTTACAAATTTTTTACAACAACAATATAAAAGAAAAATCAAATAAGAAATTAAGTAATATTGTATCCAAAGAATAAAAAGGCACCCAAAAGGCCAGTGGGCCTGTCCAGGGGCATCCATAAAACAATATATAAAATAATCTAAAATTATATAAATTTGTAAAAATTTGTATGGCATTGAACTGCAACGACAATATCAACAACAATAATAATAGTAATGATAATTTTTTTTTATAACTAAAAACATTATAATATAACCAATAATAATATTAGTAGTAATTATGATAATAATAAAAACAGTAAAATGAACAGAGGACTGTGTAAATCGGTTTTAATTAAGAGTAAACAGAAGTTAAATCAGAAGTAATTAGGCCCGAGCGAATGTTTCTAAGGAGACGATGTTTAAAAAATTGAAGAGAAGGTGCCTCCCGAAGTTCCACAGTTAATTTTGACCAACAGATAACGCTGGAAATCGAAATTGATCTCCTTAAGTAATTCACTCTATAAAATGGGATTACTATTTTTTTCTCTCTTGTGAGATAGTGATGATATGGACTGATTAACATAGGGGGGTTTCTAATATTATATATGTTATGTGTGATTTTATATATAAATTGAGCTAATTGAATAAAATAAAGATCATCAAATTTTAATAAGTTTAAGTTTTTAATTCTGAACTAACGGAAGAGAAAGCCTATTTAACAATATTCGTAAAAAACGTTTTTGAAGTTTAATTATAAGATTTTTATTTTTCTGTGTGGTCGATCCCCATAAACATATTCCAAAGCAGAAATTTGTATGAATTAGGGTAAAATATAAATTTAGTAAGATATTACGTGGAAGATGATTGACTCTATAAATAATGCCTAAAGAACGGGATACTTTAGTAGCTAAATGTTTTATACGAAGGCTCCATGACAAATCAGGGGTAAAATAAATTCCTAAATATTTATAGGAAGAGACTCTAGATAAGATTTTATTATTAACGCAAAGCTTAATTTTGTTATACTCAATCAGTTTATTACGCTGATGAAAGATCATGTAGTATGATTTGTTTAGGTTTAATGGAAGTTGATTTAATAATGACCAATTATAGATTTTAATTAGTAAAGAGTTTACTATATTTTCAGGTTGTTCTTTGGAATCGGCTGAGGCTATAAATGCAGTGTCATCAGCAAATAATACGCATTGTGCATTGTCAGTAATATAAGAGAGGTCATTAATAAAGAGAGAGAACAGTAGTGGCGACAGAATAGAACCTTGGGGTACACCCTGATTACTAGTTAAATTTGGAGAAAATTTTGAATTGACATTAAGTGAATATTGTCTATCTAAAAGAAAGGAAACTATCCAGTTCAATGGTAGCCCTTTAATGCCGTATGATGAATTTAATTTATTTATTAATGAAGCATGGGGAATCATATCAAATGCTTTTTTAAAATCAAGAAACAAAGTTAATACAATGTTTTTTTTGAGCCACCTGAATATTAATATATTCGGATACTTCATACAGAGCTGTGGAGATGTTTTTATTTGGGCGAAAACCGTGCTGTGCATGAGAAATAAATTCACGAGAATGAATGAAATTACTTAAGCGAATAAAGAATAGCTTTTAAAATATTTTGGAAAAGAAAGGCAGAATAGAAATAGGTCTGTAGTTGTTAAAATCATTGCTATCTCCTTTTTTGAAAATCGGAATGACTTTTGTGCATTTAAGTAATTTCGGGAATTCTCCTTTACAGAGAGACATAGAGGATATGATATATAGGGAGCGATACTAATAATCACATCTTGTCGAAGACCATAAATTTCTGTTGTTTTAGAATTTGAGAATTTGTTTATAATTGTTAAGACTTCATTGGGAGTTGTTGGGGATGGAAAAAAAGATTCGCGTGAAGAGTTGGGAGGCTCTGGACATGAACATGAAATAGAATCATTGATAATATTATTTCTTTCAACTAGGGAGCATGGAAAAAGCGCTTCCAAAAAAGACAGAAGATTTGGACTCGAACATTCATTATTAAAGCAGGAAGGGAGCCTTCTATTTTTTGTGAGCGATAGAGCTTTCTGAATTTGATGCCATTTCTCTTTGGGGCTGGTTATTAAGGAAAAAAGCTTAGCATAATAATTTTGTTAAGCAGTTTTAATGGAATTTTTGATATATTGTTTATAAATCTTGCGCTTCTTATTAATCAGTCTTAGTAATTCTTCTGAGATCCATGGTTTTTTTGGACTAGATGAGGAATGAATAAAGGTTATTATAGGAAAATATTTATTATAGCCACTCATGAAATGATTAAAAAATGTTTCAAAGTTAAAATTAGAATTGAATTCATTTAGCAATAATGAGTCCCAATCCGTTTGTTGTAGATAAGAAGCAAAGATTTGTGTTCTGTGTAAAGTATATAATCTAAATGTTAATTTTTGGGTAGTAAACCACCTCTTACTTATTGGATAAATAAGAAATAAGGGGAGGTGATCAGAAATTAATAAGTCAATTGTTCTGCTTTGGGTGATAGCCGTAACATTAGTAAAAATTTGATCAATTAGACTAAAGGAATTGCTGCTAATAGAGTAATGTGTAGGAGAGGATATTGTAAGTGAAAGTTCAAAGCTATTTAATAGACACAATAGTTCAGTAGTATTTCTGAGTAAAGAGGAAAGAAATTCGTTATTAAAATCACCTAAAATAATACATTTTTTAGAAGCAAGACGAGTCAAGAAGAGATTCAATATACGAGAGATTAGGAAATTACTGAAATTAGAATTTGGAGGACGATAGATATTAATAATAAAGAATGTATTGTTTACTAACAAAGTAAGAAATTCGTAGTCATCATTGACACAGGTACCTTCTTCAATAACCTCAACTGGAAGTTCATTGCTAATAAAACAACAGATACCTCCATCTCTACGTGCTTTTCTTGAGATAGAAAAATTATTATATCCTGATAGATGAGGGATATCAGAAGTTGCAGCAGTCCAGGTTTCAATTAAACTTAAGACGGAAGGGTAGACAGTGAATGAGAGTAGAAATTCATCAAAGTTAGCACGTAGACTGCGAATATTTAGACAAAGTACAGAAAAGGAATTCTTGTCTAATATGGCTTCAGAAAAAGTATGAAGAGATATTGTACCAGGGAGGTGGAAGGTCATATTATAAATATTTAAAAATTGATCAGAAAATAAAAAACAAAAAATAGAAGCGGAATAAAGGGGGGCTTAAATATTAGAGAACGGAGGGAAAAAATCAAAACATAACAATAATAAAGCAGCACAAGAAAAAGAAATATAAGTTAAAGTTAGATTAATATTAAAAAATTAAATTAAAAATCAAAGTGTTAAAGTACAACAGTGTGACAAGAAAATAATAGAAGCAATTATTAAGTTAAGTTTTTTTCGAGGTTTGATTTGATTTAGCAAATGTATTTAGTTCATTGATGTTAGTGATAGTGGTATTTCTATTATCGTGGTCTTTCGTGACAATCCTGCCATTATAAGTCCAAACCTTCCTGGCACCAAGAAATCTTCTGGCTTCCTGAAATAGGTGAAGATGTGCTTTGGTTAGATCTTCCACGAACAGGATCTTCGTTCCTTTTAATTTATATCGGTTTTTTAGTAGAATATTACTTTTGTCACGGGAGATAAATTGACATATGGTCGACCGAGGACTTTCAGGTCGGTGGTTGCCAATACGATGGACAATGGAGATACCATTGTTTTGCAATTCTAGATGAAGCTTTTCAGAGCATAAGTTAGTTATTGTTGTTCAGAGATCTTCATCTTTTGTCTCATGAACTCCTAATATTCTAAGGTTGTTGTTACGCCTTGAATATTGCTCTAGTTCGTCTGATTTTTGTGAAATTTCGCCTTGTAGAGAATTAACTTTTTCTTGGAGTAAATTTAATTTTTCTTCGAAATTTGAAAGTCATCCGATTGATTCATTGATTAAAGGTTGGATATGCTGATTAATTATTTCAGTCAATGCATCAGTAAACATCTCAATGAATATTTTTTGGAAGTGGGATGACTGCAATAGGTCAATTAAAGATGCTTCAATTAATGTTGCTGGTATCAACGGTTCTGAACGTTCGCCTGGGGAATCATTGGATGAGCCCTTATGGGAACGGGTTGAAGGCTTACCTCTATCACTAGGCATTTTGAAATTGTAAATGCTTCTTATCCACTATGTGAATTGATTAATGCATGTCAGTGGAATTTATGATTGAATTGATTAAAGTAAAATTACAAAGTAAACCTCTCAGGAGCCCGTATGGTCAGGACTGACCGACTAGAGGTCCCTGAGGGTCACTACAACACCACATTATCGTGGATACTCGTCTATAAGCCGACCCATGCATAGGCCGACCCCTGGTTTTTGCCCCCAAAAAGTGGAAAAACTCCATGACCCGAGCATAAGCCGAGGCAAAAAAGGGGAAAAAATGCACACAAAAAGCCACAAAATTTTAGGGTTTTGTATTATAAAATAAAGTCAATAAATATTTATGAGGCATGTCTGAATTTTAACGATAATTTAATTTCATCTATGATAAAAATGAAACATGGATAGAGAGGATCATAGGATTTTTGGAGTGCAATTTTTGTCCCTAGCAAATTATTTTTATTTTTCAAAATGAAACTGTATTTATTTACAGCATGTAATCATAGATTTTAATTGTAACCATATTTTCTTTATTAAAGCATTCTTGGACGATTTTCAAGACGCACTTGGCATGAACACAGTGACAGTTTAACATGGTCCTCTCTATCTTGTTTTCGGGATTTGACTTTGCATTTGCTTTTTACAATGGAAAATTGAGGAAAAAGATGCGATAATGTGCACTAATTAATGTATTTGTATGTATTTGTACAATGTGCTGTAAGATATATTAAATTTTATGTGCTGGCGATAGTAGGCTATCGATGTTCAAAAGGCATTCGGCAGTTTGGGGCAAATTTCTGTGGGGCAAATGACTGAACTCCAAATAATAACTCAGGTTCTGTAAAGCCTAGATTAATGAAATTTGGAGAAATAACAGGGTACATAAGACTGTGTATAATGTTAAAATTTGATTGAATTCCAACAAAAAGTTTCTGAGTTACGCAGTCAAAATTGTAACAAATGCTAGTTAGTACTCAAAAGTAAACGTGTTATGATGTTGAATGATTAACTCAGAAACTTCTTGCTGGAATTCGATCAAATTTTAACGGTATATACAGTCTTATGTACCCTGTTATTCCTCCAGATTTCATTAATCTAGGCTTTACAGAACCTGAGTTATTAACTTGTTGATCTTGGTGGCGGCATTTTTATTTCTGTTCATATGCCTATCTCAGTTAGCGTTCAAATTCGAACCCATGTTTACCTTGACATCTATAATACCCCCTTAAATTGTTTTACACACGATTTGAATCACCCTATATAATCTTTAAAATTACAATGCGCAACAAGATACAAAAAAATTATTTGAAGTATTTTATATTTTATAAACCATTTTTCAATCATGGTTTCAATTTTGTTTCGATCATCTTTCAGTAGGCCTAACATATTTTTCTTTTAGTTATATATTTTTATTGATGAAAAATAGGAAAGAAAATTCCACAGCCTGGGATCGAACCAGGAACCTTCTGCTCATCGTGCAGATGCGCCAGCCAATTGCGCCACTGCGGACATGGAAGCATTACGCTATCTACATGCCCTTAGGGCTGGCTGGAGCAGTACCCAGTTCGCAGGCTGGGACTATCTTTCCTACTGGCGTAATAATCGTTAAAGAATAATAATTGGATGTTCTATGAGGATTTTTATACACGCCATACCTCAGATGTTTAAATTATTGATGAAAAATAGGAAAGAAAATTCCACAGCCTGGGATCGAACCAGGAACCTTCTGCTCACCGTGCAGATGTGCCAGCATGTAGATAGTGTAATGCTTCCATGTCCGCAGTGGCGCAATGCTCATACTTTTTCCAATATGGTCGCCACAGCCTTTTAGAGATTCTCATTATGCTGCAAAGAGAAAGAATAGTTTTATCTTATCAGAAATTTATTTAATCAGTGAAAGGGTTAATAAATGAAATCTAAATGGATTAATAAATAAAATTATTACTTAGTTTTTTTAAAACTACACTTACAAGAGTTTTCATCAACTTTGACTCGTGCATAGGCCAAATGTGGTTTTTAGGGGTCATTTTTGGGGGGGAAAAAACTCAAATAAAGTGACAATCACAAAAACAAAAAAAAAAACAACAAAAAAAACAAAAACAAAATAAATCTGAAGTATTGTAAAACTTAACAGATAGTCAAAAGCAGCTTGGTCATATTACTTAATAACACAGAAAGATAAAAAAACAAAAAAGAATGGTTAACTAATAAAGTAAGATGAAATAAAATAAATAAATAAAATGAGCACTGCAAATTATGGGCAAATAACTTTAAGATAATTTGTTTTTTAATTAGGTGATTTTAGAAAAAATAAAACATATCAGAATATACAGGCTACTTTTATTTGCGCCACTCTGTATATTAATTTGAACAAATCTTTTGATTAATAATAATAAAACAGTTTCATTATGTTCAAGGTAGTGAATGCCGATAATCAGTTCGATTACCAGCACGTTTCCAACAGTCGCAATAACATACATACTTAACTGCTTTGTTTAAAATTACAGAAGGAAGAAGAAGATTGGATTAGAGAATTGAACGATGTAGTTTTAAGCTCAGATGCATTTTTCCCATTCCGTGACAGTATTGATCGTGCTAACCAGGTATGTATATATTTTTTTAAATTTCAGGAATTGTGCCTTTTTTATCATCCACTCCCAGTGTGTGCATGTTTGTGTGGTTGTATATGCTGTAATTATTCTGGTTATGATATATTAGAGTAATAAGTACAATGATGTCTTTAAAATCCCAT
The DNA here is from genome assembly GCA_023313115.1 of Rhysida immarginata. NCBI lineage: Eukaryota > Metazoa > Arthropoda > Chilopoda > Scolopendromorpha > Scolopendridae > Rhysida > Rhysida immarginata. The sequence continues at coordinate 778,240 of JAHWFO010004152.1, read as the reverse complement.
GATATGTTTTGTCAGATGGAAAGATCTACAAGCAGCTTCCCAGAAGTGCTGAAAAAAACGAACCTTCTTGAAGAAGAAAAACTGATTCCAAAATAATATCTTGCAAACATTCCAAGAAGGAGCTTTAGCTGTGAAGCAGAAATACAATTATTAATATATTAGGAGCAATTGAGCAATCGTGCGTCGACAAGGCGATCATTATAGGCATGTGCCCATGTCAACAACTTAAAAGATAAACAGAAAATAGCAATGTATTCATTCTTGTTCATCACTACAAATCGATTATCATATGAAATGCCATTATCTTGGTATTCATAAAGGTCACTGTTAGGGCTTGTGCTATTGACTTGAAGGGGTCCACGAAATAGCAAGAAAAGTTGATACACCTGAATAAAACCTTGATGATCATATTGAAAAGGTTATTCGTTCTCAAGATATCGTGCAAACTGCAGCCGGCCGGATAAACATACAGATCAAGCACGCATTCTTATAAGAAGCTTTTAGCTAAAGCTCCTAATAAGGATAGTATGACATTCTGTGAAAAGCCACCTGTTTGTTAATACATGTAAAAATCACTTTGCACTAGGGCACATTTCCTATAAACATGGGATACATACCATAATAATACAGGGTGTCCATACAAGGTCTGACATATTTTATCTGTGTATTTCCAAAAAACTAATAAAGATAAACAGAAACGGATTTCAATATATGAAACTGTAACTGAAAAGGTTTTATTGTTTCACAAAGTTAAGGACATTACGGATTTGAAACGCCAAATCACGCTTGCTATTACAAGGTGGATGTCGATATGCTCAAAAGAACATGGCAAGAAATTGATTATTAGCGGATATCCTCCATGTGACCCAAGGAGCACACGTTGGGGTCTACTAACTTGGTTTAATAAAACTTTTTCAGTTACAGTTTCATATATTGAAATCCGTTTGTGTTTGTCTTTATTAATTTTTTGATAATACACAGATAAAATGTGTCAGACCTTTATGGACACCCTGCGTAATCTCACAATCTTCCATACATTGTTTGATTGGTATTATTTCATTAGAAGACAGCGTTCAGCAGATTCTTGTTAGTGTATGAAATCACATTGTGTCAAAATGTAAATTTCATAAAAACATATATGAAACGAATTAAAAGCGAACAATACTACTGGATGCTTTATTAAAGACCGATACATTTCGAAACTAAGGAAACAGTAAGGAAGTAGAAGTGAGGCCAGCCAGTTTATGTATGCATGAGGAACAAAAGGAACCAATCAGATAATCTCTGGTGCTTTTTAATAGTCAGTAACCAATCAGAATTTTAGTCTCCCATCCATTAAATACTTTGGTAAATTACTGTTTTTTTGGAGCACTCAGGAACGGATGACTAGAATCTAAAATTAAAACACTATTGCTAAAGTAAATTTTTCATACTATGAAACGATATCTTGTTAGATCCTTCTTGCCTTATAAAGATTTTATAGTGAAATACCCTCCCCTCCCCCCTGCCTTTCATGATTGAAGCTGGGCAAATGAAACTAGCCAATTAACAGGCTCACCTTTCAAATAGAGTTCACGTGTCTTGAGTGTTTTCTTGAACAAATGAAGATAAATGCAAAAAAATGCCCATGTCATTTTCATTGGAATACCTTGTCAAAACATTAAAAAAACCATTTATGTTTTTAATTAAAATAATATTATATGACATTATTGAAAAATCATACCTTGTAAAGTGTGATTGTCCATTTATGTGCTTTTTTTTATCTTGGCGTTATGTAAAAGACACTGTCATTGTACCAAAAAGATTTAGCATTGCTGTTGAAAGAACTACGAGGCCACATTATACAGAGTTGTCGCACAAAGGACTCCCTGATTTTATATCTCAAGAGTAAATATTTTGGAAACTGAGATCGATAGAAAAATGAAACAAGTGGCATGTTTATTTCGAAAACAGTAAAAATCTAATACAGAAGTTTCAAAATTAGTAACAAATGTTGCTGACAGGTGGCGCTGTACGTAGCATACTGAAGGAAATGGGTGAAATCGTCTATTCCATGGAGCAACGTGTTTTCTGGTACCGGAGAAACACCGATTAAATCTGTCCTACAGCAACAAGGTACAGTTTTCAATCCCGATTTAAAGTTGCAAGAGGTGCTGATGCGAAAACAATCCATCAGCTTCTTGGCTTCTTGAGAAATTTCAATGGAGAGGTTGTGTGGCTGATGAATTAGTGGGAAATGTTGGCACTAGGCAATCCGCAGTTACTCCTGAAAACGTTGTGGCAATTTATAGCCTATTTCTCGGACTCTGTACTGCGACTACAGCATGCAGTGCCACCTGTTGGCAACATTTGTAACTAATTTTTGAAACTTCTGTGTCAGATTTTTACGGCTTTTGAAATAAACATACCACTTGTTTCATTCTTCTATTGATTTCCATTGCTGAGATATTTACTCTTAAAATTGGGGAGTCCTTTGTGGGGCACGCTGTAAGTGCCAGATATAATGTTGTGTGTATGGCAAGATGTGATTTGGATATTTGTTACAAAGGACTTTAATGGAAATAAAAGTTAGTGAGATTTTGTATTGATTCGTTGCACAGGTTATCTATCATAAGATTTTATCTGGAGTAATGTTTAACAATTTAACATTCATTTTAACTCTTCTTACAGGCAGGGTGTTCCATTTGAAAATGATCAAAGGTAAAAGACCATAACTTTTGCACTCTTCAACTGAATTCTCTGGCAAGAAATGCCAACTAATTATGCAGAAATCATGAGAATTTTATCCTCATAATTCATTACACAACTACATGACTATTGCCATGTGTAAGGTACAATTTGCACCAGAAGGACAGATCATGGCAAGTATAGCAAGCATCTTGATACGATGTGTATTACGTTGAAGCCCTGTTCTTTCTTGTAGATCTATTGGGCAGTGAAAACTCACATTAAAAAAGAATTTGTTGAAGTGACATCAGGTGAATTTGGTGGCCATATAATAGAACCAAATTATTGTTGAAGGTAGCTGTCACATCTCAACAGCATAATGTAATGGAGCTCCATCTTCTTGGAAAATGGTTCCTATGGATTGTCCTATCAATGCCATCATCTTCCATTACAAGGTAAGGTTCTGGAGCATTTCAAGATCATTGTCTCTACGAAGAAGAAGAGTGCATATACTTTGTCGTAAATACCACACAAAGCTTGGACTCATTCTTTCCCATTTGTAAAAAAGCAGAAGACTCTAGCAGCATTTCAATGCATCATATCACAGATGCTGGCCAATATCTTAATAAGAGACAGAGCTCATAAAATGTAGAGTATGTAGCAGTGGTCATGTAGAGGTGTAACAAATAATGAGGATAAAACTCTCATGATTTCTGCATATTTAGCATTTCTTGTCTCAAAAGAGTTGTTCAAAAATTATGCCTTTTTGCTTTTGATCATTTTTGAATGAAATTTGTGTACATTTTTTCCTTTTTATTTGTTATGTTCGATTCTAATTTATTTGTTTACATATTATTTAGAGTGGAGTGAAATACATTGCAAGTCCAAGTGGATCAACAAATGATGAAGAAATTATTGCTTCTTGTGATGGTTATGATAATGTACTTATTTTCACTAATCTCCGTCTTTTCCATCACTGAAATCTGAACATGGAATATGCAGATCTTTTCAAATATTGTACTTATATCATATATACCAATTTAAAAAATTCATTTGTCCTGGTGTTAATAAAGATGAGGTTAAAAATTCCTGCTGATTTGATTTTAAGTTACTGTATTGATACACCCTTTAACCACATTAAAGTGCTGAAATATATGCCAATTCCAAGTCTTAGATGAAATCTAGAACTGGAAAGCCTAGTTTTTTTTTTACAACAGTACACTAATCAGATTAAATCTATAATTATGGAATGGACACCTAATTTACATGAAATTTAACTTGCGTATTGGAACCCACACATCAACACGAGAGTGATTTTATAGTGTTGGTAACTTGCTCGTATAATGGTTTTGGATATGATGAATGCCAAGAGAGTAACTTTACCTGAGTGCATATTTCAAATGTGAAGTTTAATGGTGGTGGAGTCCGGGTGTTAGAGGTTCTTTTTTTTTTTTCCTATCATTACTTGGGACCCTTGCTTGTGGTTGAAGACAATTTGAACTCTGAGGCCTACAATGCTATTTTGGACAATCTGATGCTTCGTATGCACTGGGAATTTTTTTTTTGTAACCAAAATTGTTACTTTCAGAACGATAATGCACCATGTCATGTTTCGGCTTCCGTCAGGCAATGGCACGCAGACATGAATGTTATTTGCCCTTTTCGTGGCCTACACAGAGCCAATTGATCTCTTACACTCCAGTGATCCTAAGAAGAGCATTCCATGTCAATTGAATTGACTTTGAGTGTTCTACTTAAGAGTGTAGCAGGGAAATGTCAAAATGCAAGACTTGATTGGTGTTTTACAAGCCGATCTGCTCCCAGTTCATGTACGAGCATCAAAGGATTGCGAGAATAAAGATGTCGAATGGTAAAGTAGCATTTAAGTTTAGTGGGTGTAACCTTCATCCAATTGAACATTTATTGGATGAGTGAGGGCCAGGAACAATTAACGAAATTCACTGCTGACAAGCAAAGTTCTTACATCAAAAATGGACCCAAACGCATGGGGCTGTTTATCGGGACATTGTAGAAATTATTTGCAAAAAGGGTGCCTGACGTAATTTCAGCATGCGAAGATTCAAGATGTTAAATAAAATATTAATTTTTATGATCTATGTGCAGTCCATCCAATTACTGTAAAGTAATGTATGTGTATTCAGTATTCCTAAAAAGTGGGAATTTCTTTATCAAAAAAAAAAAAATGAAGAAACCTATAAAAATGCATTTGACTATATCAAATGTAGAGAATATTTATCTTAAAAATGTCTTTATTTCAAGGAAGATATGCCAAAGAAAGGAAAAACCATAATTATTGTTGTCATCTGTGCCAGACCCTGTTCTGCATATCATATTTTTGATTTTTTCAATCAATATAGTAACGGCCAGTAATTGTTCAGAGCCTGTTCCACCTAAATATATTGTAAACACTAATTCTACTTGAGTGGATGTCTCCTTACTCGAGCCAGGGGTTTGGATGTTTCAAGGATAGAGTTATGCTGGTTGTAGCACTGCTACTTAGGGTCATCCTAACCAGAAAGTCATGGTTGAGAAGTGAGACGAAGAGCATCCAAACAAAAAATCTAATGATGTCAACGAATGAGAAAGTTCATACGCATTGGGTGCGGCACATGTTAAAGTCATCCTGTTCAAAAAATTGTTTACAGACTCCTGGCCATTATCTCGAGGCAATGCCTCTGAGAAGTGCCCCCAGTGCATTCATTATGCTCTTGGGAAAATGGTTGGGGGCTGCACATTGTCATTGTCCTTGAGGAGAAACCAGTAAAGCAACAACAGGATTGGCTGCTGTCAGTCGGCTCATGGAATGTACTCTCCATGACATGGAAAAACCAAACAATGCATTTTGTAGGAATTACCTCTCAAACTGTCCGCGTTTTGGAACTGTGAACCTAGAAGGAGGGTTAGCTTTTTACTTGGGTGTCGACCCAGGCAGGAGTGGGGATACTCTTTAAGCCCCCAACTGGCTGATTGTGTTGTAGATTGGGCTCCGTAGGGTGGAAGGCTGTCTCAAGGTTTGGATAGGGAAACAGGCTCTCTCTGTTCGCTTCATATGCTCTGAACTCGGTCACACGGTGCCTGCTCTTTCTAGATGAAGTTGATGCTGTTCTCAGCAGGAGATTATGGATTCTATCATTCTAGTGGACGATTTCAATGCACATGTAAGGGCTGATGACCAAATGTGGAAAGGCGTGATTGGATGGAATGGTGATCCTGATCTAAATGCGAATAGAAAGTGTCTGTTGGATCTCTGTTGTAACAATGAACTTTCCATCATGAACACATTCCAGCATAGGGATATCGACAAGTATGTAAGTAAATATTGGTGAAGCGATGCAATGGACCAGAAAACGCTGATTGATTTTAAAATCGATTCAGCTGACTTACTCCAATCAACGTTGGATATTTGTGTGAGCAGAGCGGCAGAAAATCAACTTATCTTGTTATATGGATTGTGCGGTTCTCTTATACCGTAACAACTAAGCATAGTGCTAGATTTAGACGAACTTGGTGCAAAAAATGGGAGGCTTTGGAGAATAAAATTGTGAGAAAGACCTTTGCAGAAAACCCATCTTTAAGGTTTAATGAATTACCCAGTGATTGTGGCAACGTTTAAACGGAGTGGCAGTTGGTTAAAGCAGCTGTAATTGCTTTGGCTGCATTGTGCTGTAGTTGTAAGCCACTGAGTGTTGTGCAGGGCTGTAAGAAAGACTGTATGGTGGAACTGAACTCAAGTCAAAGAAGGAAGCCTAGTTGCCGTGGCTTGCAAATTAAAGTCGAGTGATATACCTTGAGCCGCTAAAAGTAGCAGCTATGGCGGTAACAACAGCTAAAGCCAAGAACTTGGAAAAGTTCAGGATAAATTGGAGGCAGATTGCCGTAAGGCAAAAGTATTTTGGCAGACCATTCACTGCCTCCATGGAGAGAAGTGTTTCATTATGAGTTCAGATGGGAGGCTTCTGAAAAGGAGAGTAGTGGAGAGGTGGAAGGAGTACTTTGAATCTCTTATTAACTAGGTAACAGCAACAACTGAAGCATGTAAAGTTCTACTTGGAGCGCAGAACAGTCACGGTAGTATCACTGAAGCAGAAGTCAGATGGGCAATTAAATCGTTGAAGACTGACAAAGCTGCAGGTGATGATGAAATCCCGTCTGAGATTGTAAAAGTCTTGAATCAGGAGAGTATCCTGTGGCTGATTCTAGTGTGTCAAGTCATCTGACCAGGTCCCTAAGCAAGGGCAGACAGGGATTGTGGTCCCTGTCTTTAAAAAGGGGGGATCGAAAGGATTACAACAACTATCGAAGCGTCTCTTTGTTCAGCATTCCTGGGAAAGTCTATGCTACATGTCTGGAGGAGAAGTTGGGAAATAGCCGACTCCAAACTGTCGAAAGAGCTGTGAGGTTTACGAACTGGCTGAAGCACAATGGATCACAGTATCGCTCTAAGACAATGTTTTGAGAAATCCTGGGAATGTTTATGCTTGCTTTGTGAACCTGGGAGAAGCTTTGAAGAGTGTTGCAAGAGTACGGAGTGGATGGGCAAATACTGATTACCATCTTGTCTCTGTACGAGGATATTCACCGTGGGTGTTAGACTCCTCCAAGTGTGAATGCCTTCTTGTTCATTATCTTTATGAACTGTAATACAGGGACAGCTGAGGCGATGAGCAAGTTAGAACGGTGACTGCTTGGTTGAGAGGCTGTTCTTTCCTAACGACTTTGTGCTTCTTGAGTCTTCTTGCACGAAACTTCAGCAAGCACTAGACTGGTTTCCAACCAAGTGTGAAGAGACTGGAATGAAAATCATTGTGGCTAAGAGGTTCTGGTCCTTTCAAGACAGACAGAAAT
>JAHWFO010004152.1:713825-730707 GCA_023313115.1 Rhysida immarginata | reverse complement strand
ATCGCTTTTCTGATTACTTGCATCACAGTTTTAATTTTTTTTGTATAAATTTTTGCTTTTACAAACGAGTTTTGTTATAACAGACAATGATTCCATGGAATTATCACCATTGGGATTATGTTTTTTGCTTTTCGTTTTGTTGGTAATAAAATAGCATAATATTAGGTAGCTCAAGGACCAGAAAACCATTTTGTTTTAATGCTGTTCTATTTAATGAAAGTGATTGGAATAAATACCAAACAGTCAAATATTTAGTTTTCTTAAAAATTATTTGGACAGATTAAAAAGATTTCTATGAAACTGATTCTTATGAAAGTTGAAAATTTAAAAAAAAATATAATGAAAGATTTTTTTTATATATTAAAGATGTTCAGTTAGATGTTTTTTTAATATTTAACCTAAGTTTTTAATTTTCAAATGAGAGCCTTGTCTAACGTGACAAATGTCCACTTGCGAAGTGCCAGATCTGCGACAGTGGAGCAGCCGTTCTACTGGTTAGGAAGATGCTTATTATAATTCCGCATCCGTTTGTCACCTGGCCTGACCTATTGTGATTGTTTTTCCTTTTGAGTGTTATGTGAAGATCTCTACATACAACCCCAGCTGAAAAATCTGCCAGAACTATGAAACTGCATCATAAGTGCCTTCGATTCCATAGATGCGGATATACTATTGGATGTTACGTGGGGCTTTCAAATGGAGTTGTGTAATGGAAATAAAACTTTGTGAGTTTTTCTTTTTTGTTGGTGCCTTGCACGGTATCATAAATATTTTATCTGAAATAGATGTTTAAAAGTGTACCATCATTTATGAAAATAATGGGTAGAAGACCGTATTTTATAATTTTATAAAGTGTGCTTGTTGTAGGTTGTCATCAAGAGGTTACTATATTGCCATCTAGGATTCTTTAAAGATTTCTTTTAACTGCATCTGCATTGTAAAGGCTTTAAAAAGGCCTTTTGCAAAACAGATCATTGAAGAGTTTAGAATGTCAGCTCTGCATTGCTTGAGTAGCTACCCTTGGCGATAGAGAAAAAATTTGTTTGGAGAGAAACTACATAAAAGGACAAAGACTCCAAAAAGAAAAAGAAAACGGCACATGTGTTCATTCAACCAATCAGAGACGGATAGAAAACTGAGCATTACTTATTCCTGGCATTCCCTTGGCGAAATCGCAGCTTAAAAACGAAACTGAAACGTATTTGACACTCGATTGTTAGGGTAGTTCAGGAAGAGAAGAAGGCTATAAAACCTGGAGTCAGATGCCGATGGAGGATGCCCCCAAAGTAATGATGACCATGGACAGCATAGTTTATATGGGTTCAGTAGATGAGCTCTACCAAATGCATTTGACTCATTTTTGCACGGTCTCTAGTGAGTTGTCAGAAGATTGCTGGTGAAATTTTGTGTGAACTGGAGGCATTTCTTCCTGATTGCTGCAGACAGCAAAAATTTACTAATCCCAGGAATTGAATTTTTCTGACTTTAACCCTGATTAAGTTAGAACTCGTTACTTTTTGGGTTGGACTGAAGAAATAATTCACTTAAAGTACTTTCATAGCTATTTGCACTGAAAGTACACAAACATTTAAATATTTTAGTGATTATAAATTATCCCATCTATTGTTTATTAAAGAATCACATTGACATTCAAATTTTTATTATCCTAGCAAGTACGTCTTCAATACATTTTTTAAACATTACTCCAATTTTCTTGCACATACCTGTATTCAAGATTCCATCATTATCGAGCTCCTTCACTGAGGTGGCAATGCCTTTATCTCAGGGTGCTGTAATTAGATGCTATGTAAAAACAGACCTAATTAGGAAAATATGCCATTTGCTAAAAAGAGATTGTAGGACATAATTCATATCCCAATTCTGAACTGTTGCTGTAGACAAATTTGTATTACCAATAATATACAGTGATACCTTTGTTAATGATGCTTGATTATGATTTAATTTGGTTAATATGTTTCCATTCATCAGTTGGTATAGTGATATTTTTTGTCCTTCATGACAGCAAACCTCTATTCACGTGGCATAGTGGTGAGCTCAGATATCTTTGACCCATCGGAACCAACTGTTTCTTTTTTGATAATTGTATCTTAAATTGTAGTATACTGTGGTATTTTTATATGGTTTATGATGAAAATTAATATTTAAGCATTTATTTTTTGTGCTTATTCATATAGACAATAATTCGTAAGTTATTTTAAATGTCTTTTATATGCATATTCTGATACTATTGTTGTTGAGGAGGAGCCAGAACGAATTAATCGATTTCTAATTGTATCTTATGGGAAATCGCCCTTTGGATAACGACTGCTTTGGTTAACAACAGAATCTTGGCCCATAATATCCAAGAGGGGTCTACCAATGAATTTCTTTTCAGTTTTTTGCAGGAATTTATGAAGAGCCTTCATAATACAATAAAATAGGGCTGCAGCAAATTTTAGTCTTGGTTCCGATCAGAGATTATCCATTGCTGTATGTATTGCAACTGCTTATTAACTTTTGGTTGAGATAGCTGATAAAACCAAGAATTTGTTGTTATAAAAGGACAATAGATTTGGGGAATAATAGGGTACATAAAACTGTGTATACTGTTAAAATTTGATAGACTTCCAACGAGTAGCTTCCGCGTTACGCAGTCAAGATTATATATAATTCCCATTATGTAGTTCCCATAATGCATACAGCCTAATTTGGGGGAATTTTAGGTTAATTATGAAAATTAAAAAGAGAATTAAGATAAGCTAACTTTCTTCGAACTGGTTATTTTCCACGAAATTCGAAATGGCGACCGATTATAGGCATGCCCCCCCCCTCTCCTCCCTTCATAAGCGGCTATATTTTCCCCAAGTGTCGACGAGTTAGGCATATGCCTGCTGACAAAAGTAGTACATATTGACATGAAATATACTGGATTTTTAATCAAATCTGAATAAATAACGACTACAATTTATGGTGTTCAGTTTTGAAATGTGTGTTGTTTGTATTACTTGTTTACATTTACCCTATACACAATGGCATGGCAATGTCTATTCATTGGACAGCTTGAGCTTTGAAATAAATTCTACTCGCTAGAAAACTACAGCTTGAAAAGCCAAGCTAGCGTTGAAGGTATCCCATAGCTCGCTAGAAATTAACGTGTCTCGCGAGAAATTGCAGGCGGGAATTCAAAAAAACACGGCGCCTCTCAATGCATGAAAACGTTTGTTGTTAATTTTTCAGAGAACAAGTTTAAATTTAAAGAAGCTATTGATAGTTAATCTTAAAAGTGTTTTATAAAAACGATAACATATTTCCAATTTAGCAATACATGATATTTATTTTTATTTTTGCTGATGCTACAATAAATAGAATAGAATAAAATAAAACAAAACAAAACCAATTAAATTTAAATAAACAGAGCTATTAATTAATTAATTAAATAAACCTAAGTATTACATAAAGTAAAATAATTCACAAATTGATAAAATAAAATGAGTAAAATAACAATTAAATAAATTTAATAAATTCAATATAATTCATGAATAAAAACTGTAAATGTTTATTATAAAAAATGAATAAAATAAAATAAATTGAAAATAAAAGTAAATATACGAGGGGCGATTGATAAATAAGGTCTCCATGGCTGTAACTTTTTTATTTGTTAACTGATTTTCAAAATTCTTTTTATATCTTAAACTCACATTTGGCCTCTATGTAATGCACTATTCACTTTTCAACATAGTCCCCATCCCTTTCCACGCATTACGCCAACGCGTGACTAGTTGGGTGAACCCGTCGGAGAGGAATTCCGGAGTTGTTGTCGACACCAGGATTGAATGGCAGCATTTACCTCGCCGTCAGAACCGACTCATGTCCCTTAAGGGGCTCTTTCTTCTTTGGGAAGTGGCGAAAGTCGCAATGTGCAAAGTCTTTCATTTTTGAACTGCAATTTTTCATCTTTGAACTGTAGGCGCTGCAACGCATCTTGTGTGTGGTGACTCGTGTGCGGGCGGATGTTATCGTACTCCAGAGTTGGGTCCAAAGCTGCCATTCAATCCTGGTGTCTACAACAACTCTGGAATTCCTCTCCGACGGGTTCACCCAGCTAGTCACGCGTTGGCGCAATGCGTGGAAAGGGATGGGGACTACGTCGAAAAGTGAATAGTGCATTACATAGAGGACAAATGTGAGTATAAGATACAAAAAGAATTTTGAAAATCGATTAACAAATAAAGTTACAGCCATGGAGAGCTTATTTATCATTCGCCCCTCGTAAAATAACAATTTAAAAGTTGCATAAAATAAACTCAATCAAATGTAATAAAATAAAGTAATAAATAATAAATAAATTTAAATAAATAAATAAATAAATAAAAGAAATTAGAATAAATTTATTAATAAAAAAAATTTAAACCGTACTATAATACTCAAAGAAGAAATAATAATAAACTGAAGATATTCTTCAAACAAATCATAAATACAAAGGAGAAAAGGGAAACAAATACAAACCGCAGAATTTCTCCTTCCCTTTTCTCCTTTATATTCACACAATAGCGACCCCATGTACGCACCCTTTGCAATCACAAGGGAAAGGCATATAGTGCGCATGCGTCTCAGTCATTTCCAAGCTGCTTGTAGCTTTAAAATCAAACTGACCTAGATATCCACTTGAAGCAAAAACCAGCTTGAAATTCCTCGTGCTATAGGCAACTCGCGCATATCAGCTTGGTGTTTAGGATAGCTTGCGCTTGAAAAATCACACGCAAAACGCTCAAAGCTTCAAGCTTCACGCTCCAAGTGAGCTATGGGAACGCACCTTTAGGCTTGAGAACCAGGTGCATATTGGTTAGTTTCCATTGGATAAAATGTCACGTTAACTTCCAACTTTAGTTAAGTATATGGAGCATGATCTTTCTGTCATTGATTGATAATGTTTTATATACACTGTTCTTTAGTCCATCATGGCCAGGAATAGAGCACGACACTGAGTAGATTTTATTCAATGAATGAGTTTGAAAGTCCGACCACCCAGTCATCTACAAATGAAGGGGAACTTCCTTGGATTGTCTTAGTCTGCTCAGGCTGAGATTGAACATATTTCTTATTAGCCAGACCTGCCAGTTTTCTAAAAAGGAATTTGCCCTGATTCCCATGACCAGAAAGCTAAGAATAAACAAGAAATTTTTTCAAACATTAGTACAGAAATTGAGTGTATTCAGAAAATGCAACATTAAACAAAATTTGAGTTATTTCTTTGTATCTTTCCATGGTAAGGTTTTGACTGCTATAATTCTTGGATAAAGAGTAAAATATTTCTGGAAAAGCCTTGAAAAAGCCTGGAATTTTAAATGGAGCAAAGCATATGAACCCTGTCAAAAATCAAGGCTTTACAATGCAAAGAGTTGAAAATCGAGTAGTTTCAGCTTGTATTTTGGGCTTTATCAAACTGGCAAGAAGAATGTATATAACCTTATTGTCACTTTGATAGAGCCAGAAATAAAAGCAAATTAGTCATTTTTTATCTGTTATATATTGTGTCAGTATTGTGCAAATTTTTCATTAAATTTAAAATGTGGATCTTAAATTGGATTGGATTATTTAAATTCGATCATTGTTGCCTTTTTTTTTTGGATTAAAACAAATTAACAATATTTGTATTTTAAACACTTTATTAAATGATCTATTGATTTTTTTTTCCTCCCATTAACGAGCAAAAAATATGTGCCATAAAAGCTAATGATGCAAATGGTATTTTGGCAAACTTGACAGTGTAATTTCCAAAGATGCAATTTGTCCTTATTCACAGTGACCTAGTTGGCTCATGGGTTATGGGGTTGGGGGGGGGGGGCAATTGTCAGTGAGACAGGTTGGATTCCCCTGCACAAATTATTAATTTCTATACTGATCCCTATCTATTTTCTTTATTAAGGGGAGTCGCTCCTTAAAAATCGAATTTTGGGTCAAAATTTGAAAATTATATATTGGAACCTTCTACTGTGCAAGTGATTTTCTCAAATTTGTATGTTTTTAACCCCCAAAACGGTTTTTATTAGACCCCTGTATAATGGCATAAACCTAATCTCCATAGGATAACAAGAAGAAGAAATGTGTGTGTACGATACTGGCAAACTTTGATTTCATTTTTCTCACATTCAAATTTTTCACCAAATGCGGTTCTATATTTTAAAATATCTCGACATCTAGTGAATGGATTTTCATAAATTTGGGCATTTTGGAAAGATCTCATTCTCCTGCAGAGGGCAGATTGATTACTTTTTCAATATAATAATTAGATAAAAAGTTATGATCTCCTATCCTCTAGGATGCAATCATAACTTGAGATATTTATTTTATAATTTAAAAAAAAAACATTTTTTGGACAAAAAATAAAAAAAGTAATCAATCTGCCCTCATGAAAACTGTCTGGTCTTTTCAATGCTGTATACAAAATCTTTCTAGCTCCATTAGTTAAATTTAAAAATTAATTTAAAGCCAACAAAATGCACTTCTTTGTAACTTGCTAACTACTGCAGATATAAGGATACACTTGGTGTCCTTTTGAAGATAATTTGTAGATCTTTCAGTGTTCAAAATTTTATGTAATTCTATGTATAAATAGAAAAGTTATTATAATTTTAAAAAAATCTGCCTGCACAGGAGCGATTCCCCTTAAAGGCATAGAAGGAAATTGTGCCATTAGAATACAGTAACAAGTAAATAGTCTACTTCATTCATTGAGATTTTCATTTATGAATATGCCTATTTCTATGAAGCATATATATTAAGATTTGCATTAAAAGTACATTTCCTTGAGATCAAGAAAATTTAATACAAAGATATTTTATATGTGCTGTCGTCATGCTCTTTTAACAAAATGACGTGCATTGGATATTGATTTTCTGTTGAACAGAGATATACATGGGAGATACATCCTAGGTCAACTACACAATTTCAAATTTCTATGATGTGTTTGGGTTAATGAATAGGAAATACATTATAGGCCCAATTCATTGCAGTTGGAAAATGATAATTAGGAGATCAAAATAAAATTATAGTTTTTGAAATCTTTGATAAAATGTTTATATTGTTGCTACTTCTTTAATAATTTTAAATGTAGAATTCTCAGTGCTTCTGAATCAGCGAAATAGAATTACATAGAGTGGCTATACAGCTGCCATGTTTGAAGACAATTGAAAGTCTATCCATCCATTTTTTTTTTTTTTTTAGTGTAGTGAGGTGTGGCAGACCTATAACTAAAGCATGGCCTCCTATGGGCGTAGTAGAGGAGGCCATGACTAAAGCAGTGATTTTCAAACCTTGGATGTGCCACAAAATATTTTCTTAAAGAGAAAATCGAATAAAAATCTTTTTATGACAAATTATAATACCGTAAGTTTTGTTTTGTTTGCGTTAATAACAAAAGGAGCCGTTAGAGAGCTAACCCTTAATGCTGGGATAGGGTGATAAAGACCATGTCAGCATAGTGAATTAGAGAAATAATTATCATTAATTGTTTGTAAGCTTCCACGTGTGATTTTTGTGAAAACAAAAAACTGAAAAGTTTCCAAATTCATTCAATATTATTCATGTAGCATCTCCTTTTTAATATCTGTTTGTGATTTAGCTTTTGAGCTACACATATTTCTTTACATACAGTACATTAAATGAATTAAAATGACCAAAGTAATATTTGGAAACACTTTCTATTAGTTTACTTAAAAAAAAAATCACGCTGTGGAAGCTTACAAACAATTAGAATTAGCATTAAATCATTAAGGATTGGCTCTCTCTCTTAACATCTAGCAAAATGACAAAATCCTAAAAAGATGAGATGATTTAAGTCTGCCGTGCAAGTTTGACTATAGGATCAAGTGTGCTGTGAAAGGAATCAAGGAACACTAAATTAAAGGAAAATCATTAACTACTGTTTATTTTATTATCAACCCCGACCACAACGCTGTCATCCCTTACTTGGTTTTTCCAACAGTGTTTGCAGAGGGTCTCGATAGAGCAGAAACCGTGACTTCTCGGAGAAGGTAATACTTTGCCAATCACAAGAGGTCCAATTTCAGTACTGCAGTGGAAACTACAGCTGTTCCTGCTAATGTAATTTGTCAGCATGGAAGACCCTCTGTTTGATTTGGCGCTCCATACAAAAGGGCTTGCTGTATGGTCTTTGTTGCCACACATCTGGCACCCTCTGGTTGACTTGGACTACGGGTTGTTCCTTTTCGTTCGGCCTGAACACATCTTTGCAGTCACCTTTCACATCAGTGACAGCTATTGTTGCATGTCCAATCACTATATACTTTAATAACAGCAGCATACAAACAATTTGCAAAATGCACAGCTTTGAAAATTGTACCATTCTTGACATGTTTCAGTATCAAGGTGGTCCTTCATATGTTTCGTGCTGTTAATTCACAATGGTGCCATCTGTTGGGATACATATTAACCGCAATCACTCAAACATTCACAGATCTCACAGTTTTGGAAATTCTACCAACCTTGGCTTGAAAGCCAATGATCATCCTTTTGTAGATAAATTACTCCACTTAACTATAGTAGCAACTATTGTTTTGTGTGCAGAATACAGGCATCTGATCTTTTATACCCAACAAGTGAGTTTGTGCCAAGTGCCTTTTTTATTGGCTCTATGCTGCTGATGCCAATATAGGTGGTGATTATAATTATGTATCTTGACTGTTTACAATCTGTCGAATGCTATCACCAATAATAATCGAACTGCAGCACTTGTAATGTTAGAGACTGTATTTTCTTTTAAGATAAATCAAATTCTTTTATTCTAAATTTAATTTCAGTTTTATATGACATAGTTTTCCTATTAAACTTCAAGTTTTCTTGCCTTGTTCAGTTCACATGAGATGTAAGCTTAATTAAGGAAATATAATAGATAAGCTCATTATAAAACCTAATTTTCCAAGAAGCCAGAAAAGTAGGAAACTTTTGTTGGGTTCCTGTATTCAAGTTTTGTGGCACTAATCTAGTTATTTTGTACCATCAGTGGTGATATTCAGCCATACACACTGGTACAACTGTGCAGTTTATTAATATTTTATCAACATAAAACTTGAGAATAATTTTATTATAACACACTGATTGATAAACACCAGGTAACCACAAAAGTTCTTGCTGGTTTTAATTCCGGAAAACAAAATTATGTACACAAAAAGTAGTGTATCGCTCTTCCCCAAAGTAATCCCCATTGGCATCTAGCACCTTCTGCCAACGTGTCTCCAGTTGATCAATCCCCTGGCTGTAAAACTTGCAGGTCTTGGACTCAAAGAAGTCTGTGAGTGCCTTTCGCAGATATGTATCATTGGTGTAGGATTTTCAATGAAGATGGTTGTCCAGAGAATGGAAAAGGTGATAATCCGTTGGAGCAGAATCTGGTTAGTAAGGTGGATGAAACAAAGTTTCTCGGCCAAGCCGCTCTATGATTTCCCTGGCCACCTGCGCCACATGCGGCCAGGCATTGTCATGAAGGAAGAGAGCACCCCTTTGCGATTCACCAATGCTGGCTCCTTCTGCTGCAATACCTGTTGCACACGTTCCAACTGCTGGGAGTACAGGTCCCCAGTTGATGGTTTGGCCAGTTGATAGCAGCTCGTGGTGAACCATTTGTCTGGTGGACTAGAGAGCATGCTCTTGCGTAGGTGTAGGGGTGGCTTTGATGTGTGAGGCTTGGGGTGACAACCAATGTTTGGAACTCTTAGGAGTGTCATACAGGACCCATTTTTCGTCACTGGTAAGTATTCGATTAAATATGGGTGCTTTACGATGTCGAGAAAACAACGACATGCAGGCTGTCACTCGTTGATTCTTGTTGGATTCTGACAAGGTGTGGGGTACCCATTTGCTCAACTTGTACGTCTTTCCTAGGCTGTGCAGGTGATGTTTGCTTCATCAGAAACCTGATGCCATCTGTCAAGTTCACCACGTGTTAAGCTGCTGTCCTCCTCTATGACCGTTTTCAGGGCCTGGTCATCTAAGGCTTCTGGTCGACCACTGCGGGGTTCATCAGAAATGGCAAATTCTCCCGACTTGAATTTCTGGAGCCAATGCCTTGCGGTGCGTTCATTCACAGCATCATCCCCAAACGCAAGACACATTCGGTGACTTGATGCTGCTGCTGACAAGCCCACCTTGAAGTCATAAAGGAAACAACACCTAACCATCTCTTTCGATACCTCCATTTGTCTTCACCTCTGCATGAGATATGATTATGTGAATGCCCAACAGCCCTGTATTTATACAGGTTAAGCTTACTACCCCCCCCCCCCAACCCGACAGGATTTGGACCACACTGTACACTCATTTGCATATCTTCTATCACTTCCTTTTATGGCAACATAAAAACTGCAAGAACTTTTGTGGTTACCTGGTATTTTGAATATCACCCCTGCTTAAAGTTGTTTAAATAATATGTAATATTTCTTTTTCAAAAATTGATAACCACCCACTTCAATCTGTTGAAAGTATGCTGAAAATAAATAGAAAATATATTTTCCATTTTACAAAACTTTGTTTGTCTCTTATTTAGTATTTATTCTCTAAATGAGAATGGGAGAGTGCCATTTATCCTTTCTTTGTCAAAGAACTTGGTCTTCTCTTCAGTGACTCTTAATTTTCCAACTAGATTTGAATTATAAATATTTATTAAAGGCAAGATGTTTCAATGGTGGTAAGTCTTCTTTCTCTCTTTCTTTGATTCTCTTAAAAGTTTATTTTCTTTATCTCAAATCTTTTTTAGCCCTTTTCACTTGACGTGTCATAGCAGCACTTTTTTTCTGTTGTTGTTTTTAATTATTTCTTGATACAGACACACCAGTGACATTTTGTAACATTAAATTCAAGTGCAAAGGGTTATGTTTACTATTACTTACAATATGAAGCATGTTTGTTCTTCAATTTTAAGATATACATTTTTAAAAATTTGATGTTAATGTTGACTATATTACATATTCAGAAACTGTTCATGCTACTTTTTGGATTTTCATGTTTTCACTTTTCTAAATTCTGATATAGACAGCATTTAGCATTCTTCTTTTAATAAAATGTCACGTATTCCAGGGTTTGCGTTAGGACAAAATATCTACGAGTGAATTTGACTCCCAACCTTGAAAACTGCGAGTCAAATTTCAGAAGATGCGAGACAACATTTAGATTGTTTCTAACTTCCATATGTTTACTTGCATCCACAATCTCTATAGTTGCTGCCATATTTAATTAGAAATGTAAACAAGACCACATGTGACAAAATAAAGTGAGGTTAAAATGTGATGAGAAAGATATGGGTCGATGATATTCAAATTTAACAACAGTGATGCCGCTAGGCAAAATCAGCGTGGCGCTGTGCCATGCTGCCCCTCGGCGCTGCTCATAGGCAAGAAACTGAAACCAATAAATGCCAACAATGTGCGGCTTAAGTATTCATTGGAGCTTATCATTGTGGCGTGAGTGATTTAAAGCCTAAACATTTTAATTAAACTGCATCAGTTCAGTTGGTAGCCGTGACGAGCTGTTTATCGCGTTACTCCTTGTGCTTTTTTTTTTTATCTTCCGCGCTGAGAAGTCGAGCCTTTTTTATTCGTGTGTGGTGGTTTCCTGTGGTCGCTTTACTGTCAAAACAAACAGCTTCGTCCGCGAGAAGAAGTATTCCTCAATAAGCTTTCATGTTTAAATTAGCATTAATAAAATGTTGAGGGATAATACAGATCAACTGTATAAAGTATAAAGTTTAAAAATCTTAATGCAATCATTATTCGCAATTTTATCCTGCAAAAATAGTGCATAAATTGTTGAAAAATATACTTTAAAAACTATTGAGGACTGTGCCACCAGATGATGTCTTTTCGTGGCATCACAAAGTAAGGAAGAGATTAGCCTCGGAAGAAATTAGAAAGCCTTAACGCACCCTAATCGCATACAGGTTCTGAAGTTAGCATTTTGCCTTAAAAATATAAATGTATGTCACTGAAATGCCCATGTACTTTTATTAACAACTTTAAAGCAAGAATTTAGCTGCATTCAGTGCCCCTTTCAGACATTCAGTACCCCATTGCCTTCGAGCGTGCCATGCTGCCCTTCGTTTCTGCAGCCATCACTGTAACAAGTCAATTTTGTTTCGCTGATCAAAAAATCACGAGTCAAAGTTTAGCAAAAATGCCCATTTGACGCGTAGATTGCGAGTAAGCGCGAACCCTGAGTATCAACATTTTGTCTTTTATTAATGAAAATGATGAAATTAAGCACAGGAGCCAAATGACAAAATACAGTATTCCACCAGTATCCGCAGTCTCATCATCCGTGTATCTACATCAGACTTTTTGCATACTTTTCCCTTCATAGGCGATAGGAAATTTGCGTATTTGTGGTTTTTCCTAAGCTATTTTTATCGGGATTCTCTTTCTCGCTTGCTGTCTTATGGGATTCCCCTCCGTTAACGTGGGAAAATGTATTCACTGCAAGTTGATGGTATCAGTGGCATTTTATGAGCTTCTGTTTGCAAACATGCATCATTGGCACAGGTTTCTCATGGCTTAGAAAAAGAAAACTAGTGACGATCCACTTCGTGCAAAATGAGCAAGGTTTCGTCGCTTGAACATAAATTGAAAGTTCTAGACATTGACTGAATACTGATATTGGGCGAATATTCGGAATAAACGAATCCACTGTCCGCATGGTAAAGAAAAAAGAAGAACCCATCATGATAAAAAATAAATAACAATCTCCTTTAACTTTGAGTATTATTCCCCTAATCTCCGTTTTCTCATAGGGCTTTGGTCCCATTATCCACGAATTCAGTATACGTGTGGATTTTCGGGAACCAAACCCTGGTGGATAATGAGCGATTACTGTATAAAGTTTTATTATGGATCTGACTAATGCAAATGTTTTATCATTTTGGAATTACTACGAGGGTTGTACCAAAAGTAAGGTTCCCAATGAACTACAGCCTCAAGGGAAGGTGCCAGGCTAAATTCGACAACAGTGCCGTGCGCAGTGGTTCCCGCACTCTCGAGCGATTCGCTACGGCGCTCAGTGTTCGCTTGGCAGCCGTCAGAGATGAAAGTGTTGATCGCCGCTCCCGCCAAGTGCGAGGTTCGAGCAGTAATCCGGTTTCTCCACGCAAGGAAGTTACCGTCCGTGGAGATTCATCGGCAACTGACTGAGGTTTATGGTGAAAAGTGCATGTCCGTTCAGCACGTCCAAAAATGGTGCAGGGCTTTTGCTGAGGGTCGCACGGAAGTTCACGATGAAGAACGGAGTGGAAGACCGCCGGTTTCGGATTCGATTGCCCAGAAGATCAACAGTGAGCTGCTGAAAGATCGGAGGGTCACTGTCCGTGAACTTGTTGAACGCATTCCTGAAGGTCCCCACGGCACATGCTTCCTCAACGGATTGGCGGGAGACTTCTTCGACTTAGGAATACAAAAGCTGGAGCACCGTCTTCAAAAGTGTGTCGAAAAAAATGGAGACTATGTTGAAAAATAGACAACAGTGTAAGCTTTTCAACGATGTATAAATTAATAACAATAAACAATGTTTTCTACTTGTAAAAAATATGGGAACCTTACTTTTGGTACAACCCTCGTATATTTCAATGTTTCATATCTTCAGATTCAGTACAGAAAATAGAATATTATAACCTATCTTGAATTTCATTCCTAGTTTGGATTACGATATGAGGGCCTTTCTGAATAGCTATTTTATACATTTAATATGGTAAACAATGCCTAGAAACAATCAGTTTCAAAGTTGCTCCCCCCCCCGGGGGGGTTTTTTTTTTTTTTTAATAATTTTGTTAGATTACTTCTTACCATATTTTATTGAGTGATTATTTCCAGGGTTTCAAGTTTCAAGTGCCTTGTCTTTGTCCCTTTTTCCCAGTCATTCCCAGTCAGTCCACTCTCACTTTAGAAAACTGACAGTCAAAGTTTATAGGCTTATATCATGAATAGCCATATTCCGTTTACGTTATTTCGCCTGTTTGACAGGTGCCATGATGCATAAATCTTGAGAGGTTATGACTAGTGCAAATCAGTATTACTAGTCGTATTGTTGCTTTGTCAGCTTAACAGTCGGCACAATTTGTGTTTTGTTAGGCTGTGAACAGTCAGTGAAGAGTCGCCCAATATCATCAGTACTCCTAGGAATTATAGATGCAGTGTTATCCGTAACAGAATGTAATCAAATTGGAAGAGTAAACGAGTTTTCAATACAGTACACTGTGTTGTACCACCCTTTTTGACGGTCTCATCAATTTCAATACGTTGCTTTGACTTATCTCTCCCCTCTGGAACTGAAGGTGATGCAAGTCCTGGATATGAATATGGAAGATTATGGAATATTCTCTGTAGTGATGACGAGAAGAATGTTTGGGATTTCTGCAAAAGCATTTTTTTTTTTTTTTTTTTTTGCTTTTCCAGTTTGTTTGCATTCATAAAATATGACGCTCCTATCTAACCAAATTCATTCTAAAATAAGAAAGAAAATAATTTTTAATAAGTTATTAAATTCAAAATTATGACTCTCATAATTGGCATGTAAATTTGATCTTGCCTGTTCTATAATGTATGATGGTAATAGTGATTTTATTTTATTATTTTTTTCCATTTGAAAGATCCTAAAAATACCTTGAAACTTCTTTGTGAACCGACTTTCTGAAATATGATTTCTCAGCTTTTGGCCTTATCACTGCTGCAACATAGTGGTTTCTGTTGATATGTTACTGTGAATGTCCGAAATATGGAGATTGCCGATACTCCCCGGTGATTGTCGACAACTACAATAGATTTTGGTGAATCTTGTAAAGAATGCATTAATGCAAGTTTTTCTGCAAATTTCTGCACATCATTGGTGAATGTTGACATTCCCGACAACCATTAGTGAATGATCGAATTTAGTGAAAAACATTCAAAGTAGTGTGAAATATTTTTATTGTATGTACAAATGGTAACCAAAAAAATGATTACAGTAAAAATGGCCATTAACAAAAACTAAACGGTAATGAAAAACACTGCACTTATTACAGAAGACTTCATTTGTTACAGTTAATTGGACTACCATGACACTTTGAATTACAAATTGAATTACAAATGCCATTTATTTTTACAACTGCATTTAGCGGTGGAACATCTCTTCTTACGGTTACGTTTGTAACCCTGACCACCATTTTTGAATTCTGCAGTAGAAGTCTCGTGCAATGAAATCTCCTGGGCTGAAACATCTTCAGAAACCAATTTTTCTTTGCATATTAAAAATTGATTGTGGATGTATAATAGCTCGAATATACCAATCTTGTTTCCAAGCTTGTAGAAATCCGTATCTTGTATTTCAACAACCCACACTAACAAGTTTCGGGAGTCAGTTCGTCTTTGGTCAACATCGGGAACTCTTAACAGTATCACCAACCTGAGCAGGTGGAAACTTTTTCCGAGTCACTTGCACCATTTTTGAAGCCTGCATTTGAAGACCAACCGAGCAAGTTTTCTTTTCTCTCCTGCTTTATTATTTCAAATAATTTTATCTTCTGCGTCATTACAATTCGCATCGAGGCTACTAGTTTCATTTAAGTCTTTGTTATGTTCGGTATAGGCATTGATCTTCTCAGAAGCAATCAAAAACATGCTTGATCTCTCTCTTTATCAATTTCTAGAACATCTCTGCATATTTCATTAATGATTGCTTCAGTTCGTGAAAGAGGAAATGATGATGACATGGGGCCTCTCTCTTTGGTTTATTACCAAACATTGCTTCGTATGGTGTTTGCCGTATACCTTCATGGTGTTTGCTGTATACCTGTGTGTTCTTCACAAACTGAATAAAAAGCAAACCCTCAGACCATTTATTTTTGTTATCTCCCATTCAAGCATTAAGCATGTTCTCGATATCCTTTTTGCCCTCTCTATAGAGCCTTGCGATTGGCTATGGCGAGGTTACCATGCATAATTTTTACGTCATTTCACATGGAACAAATTTCAGAAATAATTTGGTTTACGAATTCTCGCCCGTTATCTGAGTGTAAGATACGTGGTGCTCCGAAAGTAAGAAAAACTTGTAACAGATGATATGCCTCTTCCTCGGACCTTAAGTTGAAGAAATTTTGGTAAATCAGGGTGTCTACAGGTCACGAAAGTCCTGAAAAAGTAAGAAACTGGAAAGTGGATCATGAAAATTCCGCGTCATGGAATTAAAATCTGGTCACTTCAGTCTGGGGAAAAATGCTTAAAAAGATTTTTCTTTTTTTTTGACGTTAAAAATAATTAGGTCAAAAATTTTTTTTAGACGTCCCCAAAAAGTCACTAAATTGAGTTTCAGAAACTCTGTAGACACCCTGTAAATGGTCTTTGTACAGCAATATAAATTTATATTCACCATCTGCATGTGACTGCAAATCGATTAAGTCAAATTGACATCTGCAATTAAGTTCAGATGACAAAATAGGCTTCACAACAAGGCCTTTCCACGGAGTACTTTGCTTCATTTGACACTGTTTGCTCCAGGATGTAAATTAAATGTTGGGTGCTACTTGGAGAATTTTCCTAAGGCAAAATAAGACAAAAAAGTTCTTAGAAGTATTTTAATAGACTGCATACATTTCAAGAAAAATGGCTTTGAAATGTGAGGATGCCATATCTGGCAGTGCAATTGTTAAACCTCACAGCAATGAAATTATTCATATCAAATCTCAGGCTTCCACAGATAAGGAGAAACAATTTATTGGTTGCACAACATCGGTCATTTGAATGGTAATAAGTACTGTATCTATTTATAGTATCTGTTCAAAATGTCCACCAAGAACTTTGATACACTGTTCAAAATGTACATGGTTTCTTCTTCTGGTACAGAGGATAGAAAA
>JAHWFO010004152.1:700242-713725 GCA_023313115.1 Rhysida immarginata | reverse complement strand
CCCCCCCTCCCAGCGATGATCTGGGCACTTATTCCTACTGGGGAATTTTGCACCATCCCTGTATCAATTAACAGCTACTATGAGATGACACCACTACAGCCGGCAGTGATGGCTTTACGTGCCCCTCCAAAGTTGCTTAACTCCACTGATTCACCGAATCGATCAGCGAGACAACCAGGCCACAACCACCCATTGGTACATGGTTTACCATCGACCTGCTTATGCACTTAAAAATATCAGTTATCATGTACAGCAATTTTGTGTTTATTCATAGTCATCATTCATTTAGCGTTTATTCATAGTCAATTATACTGTATCTCATGTTAAAATATTAATATGGCTATCGGCATAGGCTTAACGCTTTGACAAATTTGTTAAAGTGAAGTATTGCCAATGCTTGCAGGACTAACTGATTACGTTCGTTAAAGTGAAATTGATTTTACAGTAGAACCTCGATTTTACGAATCTCAGGGAAACAATAACATTTATTCATGAAATCCGAACTTCGTAAAAACCAGACAAGAAAATTTGGGAAAATAACGATTTAATTGCACGATAAATGATTTTTTACAATTATTTTTTAGATAAATTAATAACAATTTTACAAGTCAAATAAAAGTTAATTTGATTTTTGAAAATAGTTTTAAATTATTGTTTGTTGCAAATTTGCACCTGAATTTAATTACTTCTCAATATGATTTGATAATTCAGAAAAGCTTTCAAAAGTTTTATCTGGTGGAATTTTCTTAAAGTATAAATGTTTTCGCAGTGTATTTAAAGAGTTTTTAATGTCCGACGATGTTGTTATGGGTTCCTCTTGGGCTTCATTGTCGTAATTATCATCAATCTCGTCTTCGACGCCGCCATCTTTGATTAAATCACAGACGAAGTTACCACTACCAACAAACTCAGAAAATTTATTATTGAAATTCAACCTGCTTTTTAAGTTTTCCCATGCTTTGAATTCTTTGAAATCAGTATCACTAATGTCTGCTTGGCTTTCGCAATCAACTGGCTCAACAACACTATTTTCGACATTTCCGATATCGAAAGTGGAACCAGCTTACGAATTGATTTTCTCATATCGAAACTATCTCATAATGCAGCATAAACACGTTCTTAAGTGATGAAAGCAAAATGATTCATTTGCTACATGACCAATTAGAGATAGGTATCATTTGCTTAACAAAAAAGCTTAAAATTATTGGTTTAATTAATGAAAATTTTACTATTAATTAATGTTGATGGCTTCGTAAAAACCGTATTTTGCTTTAAAAATACTTCGTAAAAATGACAGTTTTTTGCAAGAAAATTACAAAATTGGGGTCAGGATTTCATATTAAAATAGAAGGAATGTGGCCAGGACTGAGAAAAATATTTCCTACACTGAAATTTGTTAAACTGAGGTTTGACTGTCTTTAGAAACTGAATTCTCTTTTATAAACTTTTCGGCTAATTTTGAAATTAATTTTTACTTGAACATCTTGTAAGAGTTTCTTTTTACAGGTGGTTTAACGTTGTTTCCATTGTTGCAGCAGGTTAATGTGTACTATCTGCGGCATTTCCAATGTCAAAAACTGCAACTCACAAACTTTTGCTACTTTTGGTTCGTTGTGCCTCACTTAAACTCTCAGCCCTACAGGCCTCATTGATCACCGTTTTCCATTATACAGAATACCTAAGGCATACAAGTAATATGAAAGCCCCTGTTTATACCTGCCCCTCCTTCCCCCCCAGCTGATTACCAGTGGCTAAGGCCCAGTCCAAATGAGGCAACAATGTCGAAGCAACAAGCTCTTTCGATATAACGTCAGTGGAAACGTTTTTGTTCTCGTTTTGAAGCAACAGTCAGCGCAAATGTGGAAACCATTTTGTTCAACAGAGTGGCAACGGCTAGTAAGCAGCAACCTATCAAATGATGATTTGGAAATGATGACATTTTTACAACAGCCAAGGATCAAGATGGATGCTGGCGAAAACATCGAAGAAATTATGATAATTGTGTGGAGCTTTTGTTTCTGTGGTCCAGGCCTTGCGATCCATCTTCATTTGAATGTTCATTGGGTATTGTCAATCATATGATAAGATGGTGGAGACAACCTTGTAGCCTGAATCAAACCAGGCTTGATCAAGGCAACGGCACCCAGTGGTAGCCTCTGTATGTTGCTGGCAATCATTTTCATTCCACAAACAACCATTCTATTTGACCGATTCAGTCACCATCGCTTGCTTGTTGCCCCATTTGGGCTGGACCTAAGGCTTTCTCCTGAGAATTTTGATATTTATGATTAACAAATTAACCTTGCAGCGAATATTTTTCACTTGTTCATATTCAGCATAAACAAGAGTAGTAATAGAAAGAAAAATAACTCCGAAAACACTATTCCGAAATGTACATCTGAGTCATTAAAATTTATTATGTGGAATAGTGTTTTCGGAGTTATTTTTTTTTTCTATAGTTGTGTCCACAGTTTTTGGCTTGATTACATTGTATCTAAGAGTAGTAATTTTATCAAAAATCAATTAAGACTTTTCTTCTTTAAATTATCTGCTTTGAAACTTCTTATAAAAGATATCGGATATAAATTAAAGATGTTACAGAGCGATATTACACACAGGTTTTTATTTATTTATTTTTTTTATTAAAGTTATGCAGTGCATATTTCATGCAAATTTGGCATTCTCCCTTTTTGCACGAAGCATACACACAAATAGTGAAAGTATGTGCAATGGGCCTTCAAAATTTGAGGGTTCCCCATTATGCATATATGGAAAGCATTAATTACATACAAGTAATGAGCATGTGAGTTTTTCAGCAGCGCATTCTTTGATAGCTGGTGATGAAATTTCTCGAAGCCAATCCGTTTATTGTCAGGGGAAATTTGTTCTTCTGCCTTTCTATTCCCCGGCACTATTTAAGGAGAGCATGGAGCCTTCCCTTGATTCATTTGTCCATTTTCCTTCTTATTGATTTGCTTAGGCCGTGTAACGAATATCATTGCATTGCCATCATTAGATACCTTCCTCGTAAGATATTTTATTAAATGCAACACACAGTAATAAGCACCGCTATCCAGCATTTGCATTGTAACCAGTAAAGAGTGACTTTAATTTTGTATGAGAGGTCGTTTTTGCATTTTCATTTGGCTAAATTTTGCTTCAAATTTCTAGACTTATTTTTTTAAAAGTGATTTTAGGTTAATTTTAATTTATTGCTTTGGTTTTATGTGAGTTTAGAAAATTATGGAACATATGCATGTTTTTTCAACATAGGTATAAGTCTTTTTTTGTGCGTTTTTTTATATATGCGGTTTTCTGTGGGAAAACCAATTGCATAAAAAGAGACTTGACTGTATATAATTTGACATAATCTAGATTTGTAAGGAAGTATGTTACCTGTAAAAATACTATCCTGATAATCGTTAATAAATGTTTAATGTTACAGATATTACAAATGTTAGCTTAAGGTTAGATTTTAGAATTATAAATGAGATAGTGATTTTTCGAGCATTTATTTTTATTTTAATAGATGTAAACAAAACGATTAGAAAAATAACAAATTTCATTTCATTTGCTTAGTTCATAGAGGATTATCGTTCAAGGCTAGGAAATTGTAAAATTATAAATAAAATTATTGGAGAATAAACATTTTTTTTCGAGAAAGATAACCATTTTATTAAAATCGTCATTCTGGTCTTAAAATGTTTTTTACTCTCCTATCCTAGAAAATGTACTTCAAACTGAGCTGAAGAATCTCCAGGCCAAGATTGTCATAATGGCCAAGCTTGAGAGTGAGTACTAGATAAAAAAAGAAATGTGCTCACATCAGCTTTCATATTTAATTTCACTCTAATTTCTCTAACTTCCACTATTATTAATGTTATAGAGTCTATTTAGTCTGTTTCCAACAATCTTTTTAACATATTAATTTAATTTTAAATGGAAACTTAAAAAGAATTCTCATAAATGACTTTTAATATTAATGACTTATTAACATGCTGGGAATTTTCAAATAGTTAAGAATTAATTGTTTTAACTTGGTACTTGTTGTCTAGTATCACTGAAGTAGCACTGTATTTAGCACTTATTTTAATAAGCTTTGAATGTGGAAACTGGAAACCTGTTATTCTGTTTTAGATAAATTTAAAAATATTTTGCATGTGAAGCTTTCGAAACTGACCTACCTATATTGAGTCATTAGATTTGTGTTTTGTAGTTTACAATATAATTATTTCTGTCTTATGTTTACCTTTGTTAATAGTTTTTGCAAATAATTTGTTGCTTTCTTTTTATTTTTTATTTATTTTACAGTTTTCTCAACATAGTTTTTACATTTTAAAGTCTGTCTCAAAAGTATAGAGATTTTGCAAAAACTGTCACATTAGCACATCAGTAAATTTTTTTGACCATACCAAATAAAACACTATTTATTCACACTGTGAACATGATTATTACATATTTTCAAAAATAAATAGCTTTTCGTTTTTTTTTACAAAAAAAAATATTTTGAAATAATCAGTACAAAAAAGTGCCTCAAAAGAATAGAGACTCACCTCCAAACTGAATGGTCATAACCTGTTTTAAATAAAATTTATCCTTTGGAATAGTCCAAATTATAAAGTAAGTTATAATTTGTATTTAATTCCTGCACAATAAAGAGTGACAATAAACATGCCTCTTGGAAAAGACATTTCTAAAGATGAAATAAGTGAAATCTGGAGGTTGATCTCAAATGGCAAGACAGTTAGAGAAATTTCTGCTGAAATTGGAAGATCCAAGTCTGTTGTACACAAAATCATTGCAGAGCAACGGATATGTGACGCTAAGAAGAGAACAGGACGGCCAACAAGCACAACTGAAAATTCCTTACGGAAAATATCACGTGAATTGGGTGGGCAAATATCCAAAGATACTGTACACAGAAGAATTAAGGCAAATCCTGTACTTGTTTACACCAGGAAGAAGACAAAACCACGTCTAACCAAGAGTTCGATTGGAATGGGCTCGAGAGCGTATGTCGTGGACATATGAGTGGCTTTCTGTAATTTTTTCTGATGAAAAGAAGTGGAACCTGGATGGTCCCGATTGAAATGCATTTTACTGGCATGATTTGAGGAAGGAACCAGAATCCTTTTATAGCAACCAGTAAGGTGGTGGAAGTGTGATGGTGTGGGGTGGATTCTCCTTCAATGGGACTACCAGTTTGGCATTTTTGACTGGGAGACAAAACTCCTTAAAGTAGCAAGAAACACTGGAAAACCACTTGGTACCTTTCATGTCTTTTTTGGTTGGGAACAATGGCATTTTTCAGCAGGACAATGCTAGTATACACAAATCGCAGTCAACAAACCAGTGGTTTGAAGCACAGGGTATCAATGTGATGAAGTGGTCAGCCAAAAGTCCGGACTTGAATCCTATTAAGAACCTTTGGGGGTGATGACACACAAAATTTATGCAAATGGTAGACAGTACTCTTCCATTGCATAATTGAAAAGTGAAATCGAAATGGTTTGGTTTAGTTTAGATCCAAGTCTTCTTCAAAACTTGATCTCATCAATGAAAGATAGTGTTTCAAGTAATTAAGTCCAATGGTAACTTTATTTGTACATGGCTTGAACATTGTTGTTTATTTAGGTGAGTCTCTATATTTTTGAGACACTTTTTTGTACTGATTATTTCAAAATATTTTTTTGTAAAAAAACAAAAAGCTATTTATTTTTGAAAATATGTAATAATCATGTTCAGAGTGTGAATAGTGTTTTATTTGGTATAGTCAAAATATTTACTGAAGTGCTAATGTGACAGTTTTTGCAAAGTCTATACTTTTGAGACAGACTTTATTATTGTTATATATTTCTTACAAAATAAAGATAATGTATGCATGAAATGGTAGTTTATCTTAAATCAGTGACTACAAAATGAAAAGATAAGTTCACAAAAATAAATGTTCTTGAAAGAGAATTTAAGAGACTGAGCAGTTGCTTTTTAGCTTTAATAATACATGAGCGCTTTTTCTAATGTTGTTTTTAATATTGGCCCCTTTTTTTATTTCCTATGTCCATTTGGTTTTGCATAAGCATTCAGATTTTAAGAGTTTCCTCATAAGGATAATCAAGGTTTCAAAGGCTTGAAAATTTTAACTACTGTTAAAAAAAAAAAAATTAGTTATTATTATAATAGTGGATTTTCTGCTAGCGAATATATCATTGAAAACCAAGATTAAAAAAAATATCTGATGTTATAGGAAATTTTAAATTGCTTGTATGCTTTAGACCTATGCATAGAGAACAAATTCCACATCCTGTTCATTACCAACCCTATAGTGTTAAATAAAGTTTTCCAAGAAGGGGATCTATATTTATTCCAACATACAAGAGCAAAAGGTAAGATGTGTAAAAATCTCTGTAGATATCAGTAAGACATTCTGCAAAAGTGAAGCAATGTTTGGATATTTATCTAAATATGAGCACATGGTAATGCCTTTGCAAATGACCAGTAACTTGGCAGTAATGACCAGGGTTCACTCTAGAATTAAACTCAATTTGACTCTTAGAGCATAAGAATATTCTTAAACTTTGACTCTTCAGCTTGAAAACTTCGAGTCAGATTTTGATCTTTTTGACTTCTATATTTTACGTGAATCCAAATCTCTATGTTTAACTAGAAATTTAAAGAAGACTACAGCATGTAACAAAATAAAGTGAGGTTAAAATGTGATGAGAAATAAATGGCCAATGATATTCAAAATTTAACAAGTCGGCTTTGAGTCACTGGTCAAAGATTCATAAGTAAATTTTTAGCAAAATTGATCATTTGCTGTGTAAACAGTGAGTAAGCAAGAACTCTGAAGATCACCATAAATGCTCAGTGTTATTTTCACATTCTTGTCTGGCTGAAATAAGCCATCATTGACAAAGCCTACAAGATGAAGAAAACCTGACCAATCATGCAGATTCTATTCAGCCCATTGTTAATTACTCAAACTTTTCCACTACTGGTGCTAGTGTTTACCTTATTTTGCCATGAACATACAGAAAAATTAAACAAAAAATTAACCAGAAAAAATGAAGAAAAAATGTTTTAAATTGTGAAAAGGAACCATAGTTTTTTTTAAATTTATTTTCATAGATTTATTTTTTTAAATTAGTAAAAATAAACTTTAATTTATAAAGTTAGAGATCATGAGCATTTCCAAGTTCCTTAAATTATAATAATTATGGAATTAGAGGAAGAAAATTCGGTCTTCCTAAAATTTTGAACACAACTCCAAAATGGATCCCAAATCTTACCAACCATTATTTTATTAAGAAAATTATATAGAATTGGAAAGGCTATATGAAACTACATTCTGAGAAGTCAAAAAAAATTCTTGTTTTTGTGAAACATATTTTTAATTTACAGTCGAACCCGCTTATAACGAATTTTTAAATGTCCACATATTTGTTCGTTATAAGCATATAGTGGATATAGCGAATTTATTTTTATTTAAATTGAATTTCTTTATATCCGACAAAGAAAAAGCATTCAATTGTGTGCTTTTCAATGTTTTTTATTAATCATAAAATAATATGTCCCTTTTTCTCCTTCCCAGTTTCTACTTTCTTTATGATCTTAACTGTAGTGCTGAAATCTAAACATTTTCTGTTTGCCATAATTTTGAAAAACAGGGTTCGTACGGGTCATGGAAAACCTGGAAAGTCATGGAAAATCGAAAAAAAATCACAATGATCCTGAACCTCACATGGTTTGCACACTTTCATATTGTTATGAAGGGCCAAAAACATGCAAGTTATATGCTTCAATTATAATCTACACCTTTAACTATTAAAGAATTTTTCTAGTTATTAAATTTCTCTTTCGTATTTCAACCTTTGTCTGCTCAGCAAATTTTAGATCGTGCCCAGAGGTTAGCTGCGTCGAAAATTTATACACCTTCCCAGATAACCCTGATTACATCTTCAAAGGCTGCTTGTCAGCGATTATAGCATCGCTAACCTACCTGTTTAATGTATCGTTGAGCCTCAGATTCTACCCGGCAGCGTGGACACAAGTGATGATTCGGCCTATTCCTAAAAAGACTTGAGTCCTCAGCTAAACCAGCTTTTCAACCGATTACTATAATCTTATTTCCAACAAAGCTTTTGGATATGCTGGCTGCGGACCAATTGTCCCTACATGTGGACTCTTACCTTCCTGACGTTCAACATGGCCTTTGTCCACAGAGAAGCACACAAACCAATCTTGGTACATTTTTTTTACACTATATCACCCATTGTTTGGATAATCGGACACAAATGGACTCGTTATTTCTGGATTTCTCGAAAGCATTTGACAAGGTCCATATTTCCCTACTCTTGCTTAAACTGATATACATTACCCTATCAAAAGTCATGGGACACCATCACTTTAATAGAAACACTCAAAAATATGCATACTTTAGTATCCTGTTGGCCCACCTTATGCTGCTATCACAGCTTCTACTCTCTGGAGCATACTGTCCACAAGTTTTTGATACGTTTCGACAGGTAATTTTCGCCATTCTGCCATAAGTGTCTTGGACAGTTCGGTCATGGATTTTGGGCGTTCCGTGCATGCATGCAGTCGACGTTCCAACACGTCCCACAGATGCTCGATGGGGTTCATATTGGGGCTCTGTGCAGGCCAGTCAAGTTCTCGAACCCCCTTTTCATCAAACCATGTGCCTACAGCCCTTGCTTTATGGCAAGGTGCATTATCGTGCTGAAATAGAAAAGGGCCATTGCCAAAGTGCTGTCAGAGAGATGGGAGTGCTACGTTGTCCAGAATGTCTTGGTAACGCTCTGCGTTTAGATGTCCGTCCACAGAAACGATTGCACCCAACCCATACCATGAAAAGCACCCCCACACCATCACCGATCCTCCACCGAACTTCAGCGTGGGCACAATACAGCTTGGCAGATAACGTTTGCCATACCCAAACCCGTCCATCCGATTGCCAGATGGTGTAGCAGGACTCATCACTCCATTCAACCATTCACCATTGATCCAGAATCCAATGTCGTCGCTCTTTGCACCGTTGCAATCTCCTCACTGCGTTGCTGGTGCTGATGTGAGGTTTGTGAGCTGCCGCTCTGCCATAAAAACCCATTGCATGCAGTTCCCTGCGAACAGTCAGGGTCCTCACAGTTGTTCCCGTTGACTCTGTGAACGTTCTTGTCAGTCCATCAAGCGATGTGTGACAGTTTGCAGTGACCTCTTTACGAAGAGCCTTTTGGTCTCTGGACGACATGATCTTGGGTCTTCCAGTCCTAGGCGGAACACTTGTGGTGTCTTTCTCTTTCCATGCCTGGATGACGTTGTGAACGGTCGATTTTGGGATGTTTAGGAGGGCTGACGTCTCCAATAGTTTTGCCTGCGAGATGGCACCCAACAATTGTACCTCTTTGGAAGTCTGAAAGCTCTTTTCTTTGAGACATTCTTACAGCATTCACACATGCATCATCTCATAATAGCATACTCTGTTATGTAGTGCTGGGAAGAATGCCAGCAGTGAAATTGCAAAGGAATGTCCCATTTTCAAGCAAATCAGGGTTGTCCCATGGCTTTTGATAGGGTAGTGTAAAAATCTGATTGGATTCCACCTCTATTGACTGGTTCAACAACATGCTTACCGGAAGGACTTTTAGACTTAGGCACCAGGATTATTCCTGTCCCTCTTTCCTTATTAAGAGTGGTGCCCCTCAGAGCTCCCCATTGGACCCCCTATTATTAATATCTTTCTTGCTGACTTTGCTCATGTTTTATCGCATTCTCATATAAAAGTGATCATCTATGATGACGATGTTAAACTTTTCCATGTTATTAACGACTGGACGTCTTGCCAAGAACTACAGGATGCGTGAAATAGAGTGTATCAAAAACTCAGGATTTTGCCCTCCGTTTATCCGGTTGGTTGGTCCTGTTATTGTTATGTTACATTACATTAAAACTCCTAAAACGATCCACTCACACGTTATTTTACTTTTCTAAATCCTCTGGAAATGAAAAGAAATAAGAAATTTTGTGTTGCTAACATGAAAATGGTTTTACAAATTATGATCGATGCAAACAGAACTGAGGAGGATGAGGCAGATGAAATCTTCAAACAGTTTGAACGTTTACAAGATCCAGAATCTTTTTTTAACTTCTATAATAATTTTACAGAAAGTTCCTTGGCCTATTTAGATACTTTCTTTTTTTGATGATATGGAAAAGAATAAAGGAGGGTTTTTTGTATGATAAAGGAGGGTTTTGGCATTTAATTAAACAGCTGAAGGAGGGTTTTCAATTAACAAGAACTTTAAGTGGAGAATATGACAGAAAAAACGTTAGTAGCACAAAAAGTGATTACTGATGATATTGATTTTGTTGGAGGACTTTCCAACATTAAAATAGACAAGAAATTATTGAATGCTGCCTCAAGTGCAAGACAAAAATATATACTAGAAGCGAACTCACCCGATTGTATAATTGGGAAATAACCCATTTTTAGATTTTTTCTTTGTTGTGACAACGTCCACCGTCACTGATTTTATATAAATGATTTTTAGGAGAAAATAAGAAATTAAAAAAGAAAAAAAAAACAAAAAAAAACCCCACAAAGCTGACACAAAGAGAAAACGTGAAGAAGAAATTTATGAGATGAAACAAAAATAAAAACAAATAAAAATTGATATTGAAAAATTAAATGGTGAAGCAGATAAACTTGTAAGAAAAGCAGAAGAAAAAGGAGCTTTGGCACTTCTATCGCAGTTAAATGCACTATGTAGCCATGCCAAAAAGAAAGAAATTGAAATTATACATGTTGATAACGACATCAATAGAAAATTACGTGAACTAAAAGAGCTGTAATGTGAAATGCTTGAAATTAGATATAATAAAGTATTATTCTTAAAATTATAAAAGATTATGGTTTTGGAAAATGTATTGAATTGCCTGGAAAAGTCATGGAAATTTATCTTTAACCAAGTGTCTAAACCTTGAAAAACGCTGACACTATAGAGTCGTAGACACATGGATGATTTGGGTTTTGCTAATAGGATATAGAAGCATTCCCACAACAAGTGCTTTCTGTTTCTCTACTACTGTATTCATCACCCTCTGCTGTTACTTAGTGAACTAATCCAATGCTAAATTTAAACACACACAAAAAAAAATGTTCATTTTGCAAAATTTCTCTATATCCAAACAAAAATTCTGTAATAACCCATAAAACCATTCTTTGTATACGTATTTTCGTTACATGGATTTCATTATAACCGGAGGAAATATGTACAATTTCAGTAAATCTGTTGTACAATTAACTTCGCTTTCTTTGTATGTGGGTTCAACTCAAGGTGATCTAGAACAAGGTGGGGGTCAGTTTGCCGGAAATGGTAAAACTTGCCTTACTGCGCAAGCGTATTTTGACGTCACGGGATGACATCGAAACCAATACCTGCTAAACCGAAACCTCAACAGAAACTCAAACATGGCGGCAATGAAAGCAGTCGTGTGATAGCGACACTTGACGACTCGTTCATTTCCTTCACAATTCTCATTCTTTATACTATATATTTTAATTAAATAATGAGGGACTTACGTAATTTATAATTATTGTAAAATATACTTACGTATTATCTTTTTAATGTGAAAACAGGGTTAATGTTAACTATCCGCACATCGCGGATGACTGACCATGCGACCAAGGTAAGTGAAATTTATTGTGACCAAATAGAAAAGGAGTTATATATCAGCTCGTTAGAAGGGGAGGGGGTGTCTTTAAAATATAAAATCATTTACCTTGGTCTCATGATCAGTCATCGCGTGATGTGCGGATAGTTAAGCGAACACAGAGACAAGGACGATAACGTATTTCTCGTTATCATTAGGCCTAGTTATCATTCCTCGTTAAGATTTCGAAATTGATTCGTCGGAACCGTTGGCAGTTAGGAGACAGAGATAATAATTTCGATATTATTTCATAATAACTTTATTTATGCAGGCATTAGGAAATATTAATTTATAAAATAGTAAGTTTACAAATAAACGTTTCTTCAGAAATACAACGTAAGAGTTTTGTTTTTACGTGAAAACGTTTTCTTTTGTGACCAGAATAATGGCTACCGCACACAGCCGGAAGTAAAGCTATAAGTCATCCTGTGACGTCACAATACGCATGCGCGTTAAGCACTTCTGACAAACTGGACCTACCCGTTATTCTAGATTACCTTGGGTTCACTTTGGGCTTTATAAAATTAAAGAACAATTGTTGAAGGAAAGGCCAAAACATATAAAACAATTAACTTTACATGAATTCTTCAATAATGCTTCAAAAGAAACATCAGATGATAACTGTAGTACCTCTAAATTACCTTGTAATAATTGAGAGATAATGAAGTAAACAATTGCCTTGGTTTGTAATTTGTGTAAATGTAATTCAATTGATTATAAGTTTTAAAGTGTTCCAAATTATGGAAAAACCCTTTAACCAGAATACGCCAGGTCCCAAGCATTACCTATAAAAGATCCTGTACCTGTATTATATGAATAAAGATAACAAATACAAAATGAGTGACAAATGTCCTTTACATTTATTTATTCAGTGTCTAGAATAAACAAGTTTTAAGTAAGATAAATAATTAAATAAAAAACCCATTTGTTTCAAAAGTTTAACAAGATAAGAGTTTCGTCTCAAAAATTTAACAAGTTTTACATATTTCATTTACATATAGAACATTCTATTTATTGAGAGGAGGTTATCATCAGTTGTGTGTAGCATCCTGCAGTTTGCAATGGGAAAAGCATTGTAGTTGTCTTTGACAGAAAAAGTACAAATTCTGGAGCAATGAAAAGCAGGCAAAACATTACGAGAAATTTCTGAGGCTATCCAAAGATCAGAATCAGTAATACCACAATGTTTAAAAGCCATTCGAGAAAACAATGAGAAAATTCCTGGTGTCAAACACCGGTCAGGTCTTCCATGAATCACATCAAGACGTGACCTGAACAGTTTGAAGAAAATCGTTCATTCATCAAGATTTTCATCATGTAGAGAACTAGCAAGAAAATGATCTCAGCAAGTTGGGAAAGACATTTCGCATCATACACATGGAGAAGATTGACTGATCTCGGTTATTGGTCACGATTACCAAAGATCAAACCTGCACTGAATCAGAAGCAACGCAAATGTCTTGTCGACTGGGCCAAAAAATGTTTGCACTGGACTACCGAGAATTGGTGCAAGGTTATATGGAGTGATGAATCTGTCTTTTGTGTCTCATTTGGTGATGGGGGAGTTCGAGTATACCGTAGACGGGGTGAAAAATTCATTTTAGCATGCACTCGCCGATCTATGAAGTTTCCTGTTAAAGTGATGATTTGGGGATGCATGTCATCCAAAAGAACAGGCCAACTCTGCATCTTGAAAACTAATGTTAACCCTTTACTGCCCAAAGTACTTTACAAAGGACAGATTTGAAAAATT
>JAHWFO010004152.1:668874-689756 GCA_023313115.1 Rhysida immarginata | reverse complement strand
GCCTACCTGGCAGCTTTGTGATATCTGCCATGTTACCAGACTTTTTGGACATACCCTGTATATTTTTGCTTGGCCCCTTGAAATATGTCATTAAGGAGATTCAACTGTATATTCTAAGTTTATTATGTGAAATGATTTAATCGCTGAAAAAATTACCAAAGACTGTTTCTTTGAAGATCAAATTTATTTAAGCAATCAGCTTTAATATTTTTTGGAAAAAGTTTTTTTACTCTTTACAATATATGGTGGCAAAGAGATAAGATTAAGAGACATAACAAAGAAATTTTTTTTAATTATAGAAGGAATAAACCAATGCGAATTCATTTCATCTCTTAAGCACACTTGAAACGGCAGGAATAAAAGCTGAAACTAGTCGTGTTAGATTTCATTTTGCATCTTCTTGTATTGTAAAGCTTCAATCAAAT
Source organism: Rhysida immarginata (assembly GCA_023313115.1). Taxonomy (NCBI): domain Eukaryota; kingdom Metazoa; phylum Arthropoda; class Chilopoda; order Scolopendromorpha; family Scolopendridae; genus Rhysida; species Rhysida immarginata. Next base: position 689,331 of record JAHWFO010004152.1, on the reverse strand, counting down.
TTGTTAATAACTACAACACAAAGACTGATTCATTACTTGACCATCCAATCACAGTCACAAGAACTATACCCTGTCTCAGCTTCAGTTGAGAGTGACGTCATGGAATGAGGTCCCTTACCAGACATAGTGCACAACATCGTATCCTACCGCCGTTAAAAGAATAAGTTATTCTAAGGCTATGTATGCTACGTTACACCATCCTTTAATCGCCTGGCTTCTCGAAAGTAGAATAGTCGAATGGTGTCTATCAGATATCATATTTTTAAATTAATGTTTAAAGTATTTTAATCCTCTTCGTGAAAACTCTATCATCTCTCATTTCTGACACATCTCTTTCGTGCAGGAACAAGAGAAGCCGCCACTTTACAATCAAATAATCTTGACTACAGACTGACTTCATTTTATTTTATTTTTTTTTTAAATTTCGTCAAATGGCCTTTCTATCCGCCGATTTTTTATTATATCGAGGAGAAAAATATGAAATATGATTCCATAAAGAATTTTGAACTTTTTATACAGAAAATTATCCGTACTATTTCTTCATGTGGGCGAACTGTAACCGCTTCACTCGTGAAGTCACTCTCAACTGAAGCTGAGACAAGGTATAGATTATGACAGCGTAAATTGGGTGAATTAATCCATGGTTTGAGTTGGATCTTTGGCATGACATAAAGAATTGAATCCTACCAGTACAATTGATTTTGGTTATACAGTAGAACCTCGATTTTCAGTCCCTCAGTTTACTGTTTGGCCAATTAAGTGTCTTCTATAATTTTTTCCCATTATATACCTGTATACAGTAGAAGTTCGTTAGTACAGACTCCTGTGGATTAAAAAAAGTCTGTCTCATCCAAGGTCCGTATTATCCAAAAATAGTGAATGTTTAAAAAAAACATAGAGTACAAAACTCAGCTGACTACAAAGGAATATGTAATAAGAATAAAAATGCAAACAAACAAATTACAGTGATTACTTACTTACTTTTCAAACCCGCTTATCCATTAGGGTCGCGGGGGCAGCAGCCCTATGGAGGATCTCCAGCGATCGCGATCTTCCGCCATCAGGCGCATGTCCTCCCTGGTAATATCCAAGCTACTCGAACCCAGATTCTCCATGTAGTCTAGCCACCTGGTTCTTGGCCGACCCCTTGGTCTCTTACCCACCGGCTTGGAAAATAACAACTGCCTAGGAAGACAGTTTGCGGCATCCGTATCACGTGGCCATACCAGCGCAACTGAGATCTCTCAATGCGGAGAAGTAGCGGCTCAACACCTAAAGATTCCCTTATTGTGCTGCTGTACACTCTATCTAGTAGGGTAACACCTGTCACACCTCTCAGAAATCTCATTTCGGCCGCTTGTACCCGCGATCGCACTCTTTCGGTCCTTACCCAAGCCTCATGACCATAGGTGAGAATGGGGACAAAGATAGATTTGAAGACGGAGAGCTTGGCTTTGTATCCAATATCAGTGTTGGATACTCGTGTGAGAAGAGGGGCAGAACTATCAACTGATTACAGTGATTGTAAAATGAAAATTTTAAAATTGATGCTTGAAAGAGAAAATTTGAATGAGAAAAAACATACATGTACAGTACTTACTGTATAGATGTTATGGTTGTGATTGGTAGAAGTCATCAACTTTGTTTGTTTTTGCTTACTTTCTTTGATAAACTTTTCTATTGCTATGAGATGCTCTTACACATTATTGCTTGATGGAAATAACTGAATGTGTCACTTCCTGTCATTGCATCGTCAGTCGATAGAATTTCTACAATATCTTGTGTTTCGTCGTCTTTCTCATCATCTTGTTGAAGTCTGCATTGTTTCCAGCGATTCATGATGCCAGAACTTCTTCAACAATGTCCCTGTCACTGGGTGCTTCATAACTCACAAGAGCATTATCAATAGCAGCACAATCATTGAACGTTATGGCATCCGCTGAAAGGAGTTGTGCTAGTGGAATGTTCTCTTTGTCGTCGTCGTCATTTGTGTTGATGACCACAGATAAGGACAGCTGATGTCACTGTGGCCTTTACATAGCTTTGTAACAAATCCTGCTTTATTAAAGCAGCTTGCGACACTATGTTGTGTCACATCTCTCCAAGCGAATCGCAACATTTGCATTGCATCCTGAATGTTAATGGCACATGCCTTATTTGACTCAATACAGTTGATAACATGTTTTATTACAAGCTTTCGATATTTGACCTTAAGATTTTTTATTATTCCTAAGTCGCATGGTTGCATTAGGAGGTAGAAAGGCCAATGTGACAGCATCTAGATTGACAAGCTTTGGATGTGGTTGGCAATTGTCAATGATCAGCAACACTTTACGATGTGGATCTTTAATTTTTTTATCTAGCTTGCGAAGCCAGTTTTCAGATATAACAGAAGTCATCCATGCTTTTTTTTTTTGTTGAACGTTAAATTCACAGGCAATGTTTTTACATTCTTAGACAGCGTGATCTTTTGAATTTGCAAATCATCCACTACTGCAACTTGTCTGACCCATTCACGTTTGCACAAACCATGGCAGTAATTCACTCTTTGCTTTGCTTATCACCATGACAACTGTCATGTTTAAAACACATGTTTTTTTCAGGAAGCATTCTATAAAAATGCTAGTCTCATCTGCATTAAAGACATCATATGGCACGTATGATGACATTGGGGTTGGTAAGTGTGTTTCATTCCATGTGTCGCAAACATCACTACAAACTGCCGCTGACTCTACAAACATTACAGAAAACAGTGCTGTGACGCATCTTGAATCTGTCCAGCCAGCTTGCGCTACATGGAAACTTATCATGTTTTAAAAGTTTGGCAAATTCTTGTGCTTTTTCACGAAGAAGTGGTCCACCAAGGGGAACACTGGGAGCATGCAGTTATGAACCACTTCAGTAGTGCCTCTTCTACGTCATCAAATGCACCCGTTCGCAAACGTTTGAAGTTGCATTAACATGTTCTTCAAAAGCTTGCTGTATTTTATCTCGGTTCTTCCATCTTGTATTCACAATTTGTTTTGGAAGATTTAATTTTGCTGCAACTTCTGCCTGCTTTTTATCTGACTTGATATACTTTAGGATTGAAATCTTTGATTCCAGATCTAACGAGTGTTTGTGATTACTCATTTTGTAATCCAGGCATTGTACTGTACAATTGACTGAACCAAGTAGTTAATTGTTAGCAATTAGCAGTATGAGCTCTGCCTTGTTCAAAGTCTGCACGTGTGAGATGTGCAAGCTGAGCGAAGGTTAGTTCATTTTTCATTTGGGGGGAAAGTATTTTTGGAGGCAACAAAAACACCACTGCTTACGTTACGACAAATTTCACGCATATCTACCATGCTCAACCGTAAGTCTGCTTTAACCAGGGTGATATAAAGCTCAGTGGATTGAATTATTTGGTCCTTACTAACTGAAAGTCTGTTTTAAACGAGTCTGTATTATCCATCAGTTGTACTATAGAAAACATAGGACGTTCGGCCAGGCAAAAAAAACTGGTTTGTTTTAACCGAGCATCCTTATTATCCGGGTCCGTATTAATGAAGTTCTACTGTATTTACAATTTTTCATGAATGTATGAACAAAATATACAGCAAAGTGAAACTATGCCAGATACCCTGTGAGAGATTGCTTTTCCCATTAGCTATCCTTCTTTGCTGCATGGGAGATGTCTTTGCCTCTCAATGCCACAACCTGTCACTGTAGTCTATCTGTCCCTTTTGTAGTACAGTATAGGAGGGTGGCTTTAAGTGAGTTATAAGCGTACTATTTATCGAGTTAGCTTGGAGGCGGATTTACTTATAGGCCTACTATAGCCTTGTGTATAATACCTACCTTATTAATTCTGTTTATTTGTATAAAACGGATAATCTGTCATTTTTGAATCCGTCACCCCCTTCATCTCCATTACTATGGAAATCAAGGTTCTACTGTATGTAATCAATTGGTTTCAGCTTTATTTCCCACTTTCATCAGGTTCTAAGAGGAATAATACTCACGCAGTAGCTTATGTACTTAGTGGAATGGGTAGAATATGTTTTGAAGACTCTGTTATCATTGGTTGGATGGCTTTGATTACCATAGACAGTGGGGGACCGCGAATCTGGAATGCTGAGGATCAGAAGGCTACCGGATACGCGGTTTTTCTGGATTCGTGGTCTTTATCCTTGAGAGAAGTTACACAATACATGTATAATTAAATCGTTTATGACGACTGTTATTTAAAATTTATTTTAAAGTAAAAGTTTTCGCACTAATACAATTAAAGTCATTATTGTAATATAATTTTGTCCCGATCGTCTTTTTTTTCTTCTTTTTTTTATAAACCAAATATTTCATAACATCAAAATCTTTCTTCACGTTTGCTTAGCCACTGTCAAAATTAATTTTCCTTCTGTTATTTCTAAGAATTATCACATAAATTCATTTATTACTATGTATTATTTTTACTTCAGCAGAAGAGTGTTAGAAATTGCAAGAAAACTATGTTAGGATCTGTGTTAAAAGAACGTTTCAAAAGTGCAGAAAATTCGTCTACGAATTAGGCCTATCAGAATGTACACATTGTCGGCGATCAGGCCTAACAGTCTATTCTGAAAATGCACTAAATCATCAAAAATACTCAGAAGTGTGCATTGTGAATATAATTTATTAAGGAATTTTAATTAAAACTAAATTTTATTCAGCAAATATGAAACTAAGCAACTTAAACATTCTTCATCTGTCGATATTTCAGCACTCTACAATTTTCTTTTTTTTTCTCCTCCGTAAATGTTTAGTATTATTTTTGTGCATGCTATATGGGTGATGTGGAAAATTATGTCATTTTTTTTTTTTTTTTTTCTTAATATGATTTTTTTCCTGCGGTGGCTGATCACGTGGCCCTATTGCTTCATACGAGGCTTCTTGTTTCACCAAATTGTGACGATTTTATAGATACATTAAAATTAGGCGATTCAATTTACGGTTAGCATGAAACTTTTAATAAGTGTATAAAAAAAGATTATGCTTTAAAAGTAAAGTGCAAAAAAATTGAGATAAACCATGTTTGAGATCGAAGTGTGCGTGTTGGACCCTATAAAAAAATTGATTCTTTTTCTTAGCTTTTAAATGGCTTTTTTTTGACAAAAATAGCATAGTTTCAATTTATTTTAAAGTATCGCTACATAAATTGCTGATATTAATAATATATACAGTAAATTCATACTGATATTTGTGTTAATATACAGGGTGTCCATAAAAGATCTGACATGTTTTATCTGCATTTTACCAAAAAACTAATAAACAGAAACTGATTTCAATATATGAAACTGTAACGGAAAAAGTTTTATTAAATCAAGTTAGTAGATCCCAACGTGTGCTCCTTGGTTAACACGGAGGATATCCAGCCGATAATCAATTTTTTCCCATATTCTTTTGAGCATTTCGACATTCACCTTGTTAATAGCAACAGTGATTCAGCGTTTCAATCCCTAATGTGCTTAACTTTTGTCTTGAACACCAAGTCCTTCGTGAACCTCCACAAGAAAAAGTCCAGTGGCGTAATGTCGGATGATCGAGGGGGCCAAGAGATAGGTCCATCTCTTCCTTTCCAACAACATGGAAATTTTTCGCCCAAAGCGGCACGAATAATTGTCCTCCAGTATGGTGGTCTCCATCCTGTTGGAAGAGAATATCGGGCCGTAGTTATCTAATTGCAGGAATACAAAATTCTGCAACATGTCCAGATACGTAATGGAAGTAACGGTTGTTCCATAAAGAAGAAGGATCCTAGTCCACGATCGTGCATAAGCCAGCACCAGACATTGACTGTCTCTTTCCATTTCACGGACACAGTGCGGGTTTTCAGATTCCCAAATGCGAACATTGTGGTAGATAACATGTCTGGAAACGTGGAATGTCGCCTCATTGGAAAACACAACACACTGAAGAAAAATCTCCATTGTCTTTAATCCTGTTTAACATGTAAACAGCAAACTTTGTATGTTTCGGTTTGTCATCTTGTTGGACAGCTTGTACAAGCTGAATCTTGTTTGGATACAATTGTAACGTCTTACATACGATTTTATGTACCGTGGATTTAGACAACCCCAATTCTCTGGAAGCTGTCCTCATCGATTTTCTAGGGCTCCGATCAAACGCCTCTCTAACTCTTTCCACATCCTCATCTGCTATCTTGGGCGGCCTCAACTTTTTTTTTTGCATAGCACACTGCTTGTTTCCAAAAACCTCTTCTCCCAATCCAACATGCTGTTTCGACTTGGTGAATCCTTAGTAAATTGTCTTCGAAAATTTCCGTGTCTGAGTCACTGATTTCATTTTGATAAACCAATACACTGTCCGTGCTCTCTCCTGTGGAGTAGCCGTCTTTTGTTTTAATAACCCGGATGTATAGTTACCAAGCTCTAGAGGCGAAATTGTAAAACACAATAAAACTTTTTCGGTTAAAGTTTCATATATTGAAATTCGTTTCTGTTTATCTTAGTTTTTTTTTCTTTTGGTAATAGATAAAATGTGTCAGACGTTTTATGGACACCCTGTAGAATAAAATGTAAAGTACAACTCTTAGACTCTCGATTTTCTCGAAACTTTCCTACAATCTAGTCGCAATGAAGTTTTCAATTTAATGACATTTCATCTGCATTGATCAATTATTGGCACCTGGAAAAGAACTTAAAATCGAATTTAGCTGTTCTGAATCCAATTTCGAGTTTTATTTGGAAACAGCTGCTTCTTACCAGTACAGCACGATCACAAGGAAATCATATTGGAAGCAGGTCAAGCAGCACTTCTCTACTTAGCTGCTCAGTAATCTTTGCGATATAGTTCAGTCTTGGTTTAATGCGGTTTAAATTTTTGGAATTAATCTGAAACTTTAATATAGTCAAAACAATTTTTTAGAGCATGTATATTCTAGCAGACAGTCTAAATTCTAATACATTGTACATATGGATTTGCTTCGCAAATTGCGCAATGGAGAAACAAAAATGAAAGCAAAATAAATGTTTAAAAAAAAATCGATAGTGGAAGAAAGCATAAGAATTGCACCTTCTTCAGAAACATTTGTATATTTAAATGAAATTAGATTTATTTCAAAACATCATGTCCCAAAAAAAGTTTCATCACAATTTAAATGAAACAAGGGACTTCATTGCTTCAGAAACTTCAGACAATAATTCATGGCTATTTCAAAAAATAAAAAACTTGCATATTAACAAACCTAACATAACTACACTCAATAACCCAATGACAAATCTCCAAACTGTTTATGAACTTGGCATATGACTATCTACAAACCCCAACACAGCTCCACCTGCAAAAGAGAAAAGAGTAAAGGTGGGTTTTCAAAGACTCGTTGTCTGCGTGTTTGTGCGTATATGTTGCATGCGTCCGTATCCGTTCACGCAAGCCCCGTTTTCATAGCCATGTTGTGTGCGATTATCTCGTTTTATTAGAAAACAGATAAAATGAATATGCTTGAATATATCGACGTAGCTATTCTGTTATTGGCATTATGTTGGAGACATAAAAGAAGACGAAGAAATAAAAGACGATGGTGGGTTGGCCCTTCAAAATTGAGTAAATAAGGGCAAGCTTAGAACATGAAGCGAGACTCCGCGATCGAGACTCCTTTCAAAATTACCTTGGGATGTCTCCTGAGGTGTATGATAAGTTGCTGCAAATTATGGAGCAAAGATTGTACAGATTTAATATTCCGTGTCTTTATCGAGAATTTTTTGAATCTTAAAGAACTGATATGTTTGTACTTTTAGAATTACATCTGTAGAAGCTCGTCTTTGCACATTTGTTATTCGGGAGTCGCCATTTTCATGAAACGATTGAAAGCTGTATAATTGGTGGATTTTGTCCTGTGATCCATTTAACGCATCTGTACGGCTTGAAAAGTTGACTCCAAGGGAACTTTGATGCGTGAGCGATCCGTTGATGTGCAACGAGATCTGATTGGTTGATCTTCAAACGCGTACGCACGCACACGCAGACAACGCGTCTTTGAAAACCCGCCTTAATTGCAATTAAAAAATTAAGTGAACCAGAACACAGGTTTATACAGCAAAGGTGTGCCATGCATTTGTGAACACCTGTATATTTAACATATCAGGAGGAGGAGGCAGGAACATTTTAGTATTAAAAATCATGTATTTGACAATATTTTCAAAATTTAACAGCCTTTAAAATAATATTCATCAGACATAATATTTTCCCCATTGGTTGAAATAATTTTAAGCTTGTCCACAGTTATGCTGTTTAGTGCCTAAAGCGATTTTTGTTTCACCTCTTCTACGTCCTGAAAACTCCTCGTCCTCCCTTTCAGTTTTCTTTTTATCTCGAGAACAAAAAAAGTCAGCGGGGACGAGGTCCTTTGTGTATGGTGGAGAAAAACCGTTGTCATTTGGATTTTGATTAAAAACTGCTGGATACTAATGCTGTGTGCATGGGCATTGTTGTAGTGGAGGAGCTACTGCCCTGATTACCACAACGGAGTAATCATAAACTGTCGTTCTCATCACGTACTGCATCACGCAATTGACCTTTATCATAAACTGTCGTTCTCAAACCCCTTCTTAGCCTTTGTAGCCTTGACTATCCACATGACGACCGCATAAAAAATGGCGTCCCTTGATCATGTTGTAAGCACTTGTGATTTGAGTCAGATTCATTTTATTTTTACATTTTCCATAGATTTTTACTATGAGGGTGTTTTGAAAACTAATGCCTCCTGGGCTGTAACCCGGGTTATATGCAAGATACAGGCCTTTAACTGGTATCATACGAATCCCGGATTCACTGGCTTAATCCCCATCAGGATGCGTGGCGGTGCATCGCAACGCATGCGCAGTGTAGCCCTCAAAATGACTGCGAGTATGGATGTTCGGTTGAAGCAGCGTTTGGTAATTGAATTCCTCACAGCGGAGGGTTGTCTGCCCGTGGAGATTCATCGGCGAATGCGTGATGTTTATGGTGCAACACGTGTGGGTGTGAGCACAGTTAGGCGATGGGCAAGAAGCGTGAAAGGAGAAAATCCCAACAGCACATCGCTGCATGATCAAGCACCCAGCGGCAGATCCATTACCGCTACGGATGAACAGCATTAAGCCCGTGTTGATGAGCTTATCCGCGCCAATCGCCGTATCAAGCAGAAAGACATCGCCGCGGTGGTTGGAATTTCACTCGAGCGCATGCATTACACCATCCATGTTCTTCTTGGGTACAGAAAACTGTGCGCAAGATGGGTCCTGTGCATGCTGACGCCTGAAATGAAAGCGACACGAAAGCAGATTTGCCAGGAACTTCTGAATCAACATGCAACGGAAGATGAGACTTTCATTCGTCGGAATCCTGGGCTCGTCACTACGATCCGGAGATGAAGAGGCAGTCTATGGAGTACCGACACAAAGATTCGCCTCCGCCAGAAAAATTCAAAGTCGTTGTTTCAGCGGGAAAAGTGATGATGACCATCTTTTGGGACTCCATTGGAATAGTGCACACAGATTTTTTGGAAAAGGGCTTTATAGTGAACTCTTCTCGATATGTGGATACGCTGGGCAAACTCCGTGCACGACTACTGCGGGTTCGTCCTGGTAAAGAGGCAATACTGCACCATGACAACGCTCGTCCGCACACCAGTCGCGAAACGCAGGCAGCTTTGACCCGTCTCAAATTTACGGAGATGTTGCCTCACAAATATGGGATAAACATGGGATTGGCTCATCTACCATTTATGATTTGAAAAAGCCAAAAGGTAAATTGTTGAAACAATAGCAATAGTGATGAAGCAAAATTAGTGGCAATAAGAAAGACACTTCATCGAGCCAAAAATGTGATTATCGATAAAGTTTTGATGGAATGGATTTGACAACGTCGCAGCAAAAAGTTTCCGCTTACATGTTTGCTTATTGATGATGATGCTCCTGTAACTCTCCGATTAACAGATAGTGAAATATGTAATATGTTTGTGAATGAAAATTCAGATGATGACACTGATAATGATCAAGAAAATATCGATACAGAGAAAGAAAGAATCAGTATTGACAGAATGATATGTCTTACTGATGAATTGATTCATGGTCTAGAACAGAGAAATTTCATAGCAGAGCAACAAATTATGTCGCTTTATAAAATTAATGAACAATTGTTGAAGGAAAGGCTAAAACATATGAAACAATTAACTTTACATGAATTCTTCAATAATGCTTCAAAAGAAACATCAGATGATAACTGTAGTACCTCTAAATTACCTTGTAATAATTGAGAGATAATGAAGGAAACAATTGCCTTGGTTTGTAATTTGTGTAAATGTAATTCAATTGATTATAAGTTTTAAAGTGTTCCAAATTATGGAAAAACCCTTTAACCAGAATACACCAGGTCCCAAGCATTACCTATAAAAGATCCTGTACCTGTATTATATGAATAAAGATAACAAATACAAAATGAGTGACAAATGTCCTTTACATTTATTTATTCAGTGTCTAGAATAAACAAGTTTTAAGTAAGATAAATAATTAAATAAAAAACCCATTTGTTTCAAAAGTTTAACAAGATAAGAGTTTCGTCTCAAAAATTTAACAAGTTTTACATATTTCATTTACATATAGAACATTCTATTTATTGAGAGGAGGTTATCATCAGTTGTGTGTAGCATCCTGCAGTTTGCAATGGGAAAAGCATTGCAGTTGTCTTTGACAGAAAAAGTACAAATTCTGGAGCAATGAAAAGGAGGCAAAACATTACGAGAAATTTCTGAGGCTATCCAAAGATCAGAATCAGTAATACCACAATGTTTAAAAGCCATTCGAGAAAACAATGAGAAAATTCCTGGTGTCAAACACCGGTCAGGTCTTCCATGAATCACATCAAGACGTGACCTGAACAGTTTGAAGAAAATCGTTCATTCATCAAGATTTTCATCATGTAGAGAACTAGCAAGAAAATGATCTCAGCAAGTTGGGAAAGACATTTCGCATCATACACATGGAGAAGATTGACTGATCTCGGTTATTGGTCACGATTACCAAAGATCAAACCTGCACTGAATCAGAAGCAACGCAAATGTCTTGTCGACTGGGCCAAAAAATGTTTGCACTGGACTACCGAGAATTGGTGCAAGGTTATATGGAGTGATGAATCTGTCTTTTGTGTCTCATTTGGTGATGGGGGAGTTCGAGTATACCGTAGACGGGGTGAAAAATTCATTTTAGCATGCACTCGCCGATCTATGAAGTTTCCTGTTAAAGTGATGATTTGGGGATGCATGTCATCCAAAAGAACAGGCCAACTCTGCATCTTGAAAACTAATGTTAACCCTTTACTGCCCAAAGTACTTTACAAAGGACAGATTTGAAAAATTTCCATTATAATTTTCCTATACCTCACGCTTACCACGATTGTCCCCTGTCGGTTTAAAAGGTTGGAAAAGTACTCTTCATTGCCGCTAGAGGGCAAAAGTAGGCGAGTCACAAATTTATAAGCTTTGAAAATGGCAGCACCCTTCAGATTCAGCACGCGGTAAGTAAAACATCAATATTTTATAGTAAAATGCGAAACTAAGTATAATATTTTTTATAATTCAAATTATAAATGATCAGGGAAAGTCTGTAGGCCATGTTTTGTTGACAATTTTGTTTCTTTGAGGAATTATTGCGCATTTTATTTGACTGCCTTTTAAAAGGACACAGGTCATATGAAGGAAAACTTATGGAACAAATAGCGGTCCTTTTAAAATGACTTTGATCATATATGGGATAAAGTTTGATTGATGTAAAAGAGTGGGAATTTTACACGTAGTAAAATGGTTTATACTGAATTATTATATTTTTATGCTTTTTTCAGAGGTTTTTATGGGAGGAAAAAGCCATCAGATAATATACTTTTAGCCCCTATACCAGACACAGATTCGGAAGATGATTTCGTAGCAACAGATAGCGAAGATGACGATTATATCCAGAATTCTGACGGTACGGATAGCGATGGCAATTGCGATAGCGGAAGCGACCATGAAGAAGGCAACGAAGATCAAGCTAGCGGAAATGACAGCGACGAAATTGCTGACTTGAACCAGCCAGGACCAAGTAATCAAAACACCAAGAAAAAGAAAAAGAAAGACTTCAAGTGGAAAAAATTCCACCTGCAGCCATCAAGTGTTTAAAACAATAACAAGGAGTTAAAACTGCTTGATAGATTCGTAAGGCCCAATAGTACTCCCTTGACATACTTTTCTCTCTTTTTTGATGAAAATATCATGCAGCATATACTGTTTCAAACCAACCTATATCGCATACAAAGAGAACTGAGTGGCACAAAACAGGCACCTCCTATTTCGATGGAAGAACTGAGATTGTTTCTTGGTTGCTTGCTTTACATGGGCATAGTACAAATCAGTAATAAGCATAAATATTGGAGTGCCAAAAGTAGGCAGGAAGTTATAGCGAGCAAGATCACAAGAAACAGATTTGAAGATATTATACGATTTTTGGACTTCAATGATAACACTCAACAGAAGGAAAAAGGTGAACTAGGATACCAGAAGTACTATAAAATTCTACCTATCTTTGAACACTTGAACACAAAGTTTCAGGAAGTAACTGAACCTGAATGCGTTCAGTCAGTCGACGAGGCAATGATAGCCTTTAAAGGAAGGGCTCCCCAGGGAATGAAAGTTTACATAAAAAATAAACCAATCAAGTGGGGATATAAACTATGGACACGGGCAGGAATTTCTGGTTATGTGTATCAAATGGAACCTTACGGGCATGCTTCTGATCAGCCAGAACCTACAAGCTTCAATTTTGGCGAATCGGAGAGTGTTGTGTTACGGTTAACGCACAGCCTTGAGCCCGGACATATCATAGCATTTGATAACTACTTCTCATCGCCCGAGCTGCTTCTGGTACTCCGAGACAAGGGTCAGAGTGCTATATGTACTTTACGCAACGATAGAACGCGTGGGTGTCCCCTGTTAGCAGAAAAAGACCTGAAGAAGAAAGGGCAAGGATCGTTCGATTACAGAGTTGACTCTGAAAGGTCAATTCTTATCTGCAAATGGTATGATAAGCGTTCAGTCCTCCTTGGTTCCAACTTTCAGGATATAGAGCCTGTTGGAGAATGTAGAAGATGGAACAAGAAAACCCGCGAACATGTCACAATTCAACGACCAAATATTGTGCCTGTTTATAATGATTCCATGGGTGGCGTTGACAAATCGGATATGCTTGCGAGCTTGTATAAACCGAATTTGAAATCTCGAAAATGGTACATGCGCATCTTCCTACATCTTGTTGATATTGCTGTAACGAACGCATGACTTCTTTACAGACGAGACGGAGGCAAATTGCAACTCGCTGATTTCCGCTTGGAAATTTCTCACAGTTATTTGGGTGGAGGGCAAGACACACCTTGCATTCAGACAAGAGCTGCTCCCAGTAACGGTCCTCAAGCTCCTCTTCACGATGGTTCCGGAGATGGTTCTCAGCATCCTCCAGTGTCAGTAAAAAGGCGCAAGACCACCAATATCCCGCCCAACGCAGTTAGATTCGATAGGATCGACCATTGGCCAGAATTAGTAGCGGAGCAGCAGCGTTGCAGAGCGAACCAGTGTAAAGCAAAAACCAAATTCAGATGCAGCAAATGTACAGGAATATTCTTGTGCGTCAACAAGGAGTATTTTCGTAAATTTCACACTGAACTGTAGTACGAAATGTTCGAAAAAAATAGTTTGTGGAAATTTTGTAAACACTTCTTGTTTGTTCCACTGAATAAAATCTTAGAAAATGTAGTATTTCATTTTGTGGTGTTTTATTTTGCATGCCCTATGTCCTTTTAAAAAGACAAATAAAGTTGCCATTAACTGCCCACTGTCCTTTATATTGCACGTCCTTAAAAATAAGAAATAAATAAAAAATTTAAGAAAACAACACTAAACTCTTGTTTCTTACTTAATTCTAAGTTACTATACCAATTTTCATATTTGTGCAATAATCGGCTCTCTTCTGGGCATTAAAGGGTTAATGCTGCTATGTATAGTGAAATGTTGGAAAACTATCTTCTCCCAAGCATAGAACATCTATATACTGATGATGAAGAATTTCTCTTTCAGCAAGACAAAGCTTCATCACATACGGCAAAGAGCGTGACCTCTTGGCTCTTTGACCTCATTCCTGTTCTCAGTTGGCCAGCTAATTCACCTGATCTTAGCCCTATTGAGAACATATGGAAGACTATAAAGAATGAACTAAAACACGTCAGTTGTATTTCTACGGATGAACAGATAAGAAGCTAAGAGAAATATGGGCATCAATTACTCCAGAACATCGAAGTTTTACTTAAAGTCTCTCGAATTTTATCAATACATCGATTTTGTTAGGAAAAACAAAAAAACGCCCATTCATTTTAAAGAAAAACGTTCGTTTAACAAACGATTAATACACTAAAAACATCGTGCCTTTATAACTGTCGTAAATTGGTTGAGTCAATGCCTCAACGTTTGTGAGCTGTGATAAGATGCAAAGGGCATCCCACAAATATTAACATAATCAAACTTTATTTTTTATTTTAATACACAGTTTTGTTTTCAGAATTGACAACTTGTTAAATTTTTGAGACAGAAGTTTTGTCTTGTTAAACTTTTGAAACAAATGGGGTTTTGTATTTAATTATTTATCTTACTTAAGATTTGTTTATTCTAGACACTGAATAAATAAATGTAAAGGACATTTATCACTCATTTTGTATTTGTTATCTTTATTCGTATGATATAATACAATTTATGAGAATAGCTATTTCATTTCAACTCTTTGATATATTTTCACTAACTTGCTAAACTTTTGCAGAGCAGTTGTACAGGGTGATTATAATTAAAGTTACGATTTCAAAAATCGATAATTTGAAAACTACTCGTCAGAATGACCTGATATTTTAACAGAACATTCGTGAGGCAATGGAATTTTGTTTGGCGAAGGAAAAAAATAGTTCCAAAATCTGCAGATAGATGGTGCTGGCAGGGTTCACATTGTCTAGAGATATGCAAATTAGTACAGATACCAGAGCTCGACAAATCCTATATTTTGATAGCCAATTGCTACCAGAAACTCCACTTTGGCTACAACTTTCAAACATGTGGTAGCCACTTGGCTACTGGCCAATGCGGCAGCTGATTGGAAGGCCTAATTACATTACTGTATCGTAACCACCGGAAATTTAAATTTGTAGTGAAAGTAGTTCTTACAAAATTTGTAGTGAAAGTAGCTGTTTGTACAAAATTTTTCTTGGAGGCTCCAGCTTGAGCAATACTTTAATTTTCCTAACTGACCCAGTGGAGCTGCATGCCCGAGAAGTTCAAATCGCCACTTACTTCCAGACTCCAAGCCCTGCCTCAGCGCGAATTGGGCAGGCCTTTCTTATCGGTGGCTACGAAGGCAGGCGTGGCCTTCTTTCCTGTTTGTTATTTACGTATTTACTGTTTGTGATTACTCTGTCGGTACATATTGTTATGCTAGATTTTCGTTCCTTGTTGATGAAGTATTTATTATGTGATGAAATATTTCGTTCCTCGTTGATGAAATATCTGTCAGGCCCGGCTTGTAGGATCTGCGAAATGTGCGACGAATAAAAAAAAAAAGTCGTCCAGTTTGGAAGGCATTTCAATTGACTGCATGGCTCATGTCTTGTGCCCTGATTCGAATCTCATGTGCGTTTTTTTACCTCTGATGTTTTATTATTTATTTTTTCAATAAATAAATTATGCTTTAGATTAGAAATTTATTTTTTTATATTTCGTTTGAAAATTCATCCAATGACATTGAATTGCTTTTTATAAAAATAATAAATAAACACTTAATTCAAGAAAACGCACAAGCACCCCTGCGCTCATAAAACAGGAGCGTATTTGGCAATCACCACATGGCTGCCGATGGGGAATGTGAAGTGCAAGGCACATCAAACCGAACATCAATGTCAGGTTTTGATGTTTAAAAACTCTCTTCAGTACATAGCCAGTATGTGACAACTGCTTATTTCTACCAAGATGTACAAACAGCAAGTTGCTTTCAATAAAATTGCCATATTTATTCATTTCTAAGACTCAATTTTTGTCTATTTTAAATATTCCTGAAAATCAAGTGTGGTCATAGTTTCCTCTAAGCTGCGCAAGTGTGTGTGTGTTGGGGGAGGGCTTATTTATTTCCCGCGCACTTACGATTAATTTCTCACTTACAAAATTATCCAAAATGGCCTTTGTTTTGTTTATATTTTTTATTGCGCACAGTTACTTTTGGACCGTGCAGCTCTCATAAAAATTAGAGGGAACTATGGGTGCAGCTTACATTTGAAGATGATAACTGATGGAACGCTTTCAGAATATGATAGTGGCAATGACAGCAATTAAGATTTCTTTCCTATTTTCATCAATAATTTCAATTAAGGTTTAGTTTAAATTATGTATTTAAGATTTTTAGTGAATTGATTCTTCACTCTTTGTTGCTTGTCATTTTTAAATTTTCTAAACTCGTAAATAAATCTTTCTCGGATAATTTTTTTTAATAATGAAATACAGAACCAACATAAAATACAGGGTGTTTACAAAAGATTTTCCCAATTTTGTAAGGCTATATCTCTGCAACCAAGTAACTTAGAGTATCATTCTACAAATTGTTGTAAAGAGGAAGGTCCAAAGTTTTAGTTGGATGCTGAGAGATGTTGCTAGGAGCTCCTTTGTCACAAAAATGAGAGTTTATTTTTTTATTGGGTTTTTTATTTTAAGTTACGTAAAGATGGCAATCTGCTATGAAGGCATTCTGTGTTAGTTATTGAGTTTGCTAAAACTGAATTGGTTACAATTGTTCAACATGCGTTTCAATCTAATCCCCTGCAATTATTTTTTGTGAGGGTACATAAAAAATCAAGTGAGTTTTCCATCATAGCTAGCCGACAGTGACGAATCAAAACCAGAATAACTGCAGTGATCCAAACTGTAATATCAGACATGCTGCAAAGAGTCTGGGATCAGTTTAATTACCAAGTTGATATATTTGGGCCTCTTGTGGCAGTCACTTTGAACATATATAAACTTACTTTATTGAAAATGAAACCTTAGAATGTAGTCTTTGAATTGATTAATCAATCAAGGTTGTCAATTTCTTTTGTTTTGTAAATATGACCTTTCAAAGTTGGTATGTTCTTTTGTAATTACCCTGCATTTCATTTGATTATTAAGCTTTTATCCAACAAGGAAATTAAGGGTGAGGTAAGGGGCAGAATTAGAGTAATTTTTTGTCCTTTAAGACAGAAACTTCTCTAACCAGAAAGTTCAAGTTCTGCAATTTCAGATTTAAGGTTTCAGTGTTAATTATAAGAGATTTTAATTTGAAATCGTAAAGTCACTTGGTTAGTTACTTAAAAACTCACAAAAAATGGAATATTGTTTTTATTATCTTTCAATGTTCTATTCTTTATAGTTCCAAGTATTATTGTCAACAACAGTGGATCCAGCACTAGCATGGAGAAAACTAGAAGCTCCAAAAATCGACTTTCAAAACAAGATGAATTTGAAGAAGTTGAAGAGGATCCCTCAATAGATGTATTAAATGGAGGAAATGACAGAAAAGAGATTAAAGATAAAAAACCGGACAAGGAAGGAAACCAAAAGGATAAAACCAAAGTCGATTTCTCTTCATCTATTCTTCCACGACAGAGGGTAAATATACATACTGTAAAAAATGTTAAACATGTAATCCATATAATCTATATTTGTTTGGTAAATTTCATAGTATTAATTATTTTTCTTTGTGATGCTTTCTCTTTGGATCTTTTTTTCAAATTGTTCTGATAACAAAAGAAGCAAATATCCTCATAATATATTGCGTTCTTTCCACATTGGATATATCTTTGCAACTACTGAAAGCCATATAAGCTTCAGCATTCTGTTCAGAAATGTCTCCTTCAGAATTGCCACTCGATATTAGATTTGTCTCTCAGAACATATTTTATGATGAACTTTCCATTAATTAAGATGGCTTTCTCATCAGAAGGGAGAAAAATGAATTTTTAATTTTAAGATAGGAAATTTTGAAACGTTTTGATTTGTTTAAATTATTTATTGTGGTTGAAATGATTCTAATAATATAGTTAGGTTTGTTTGAAATTTAAACTTTTAGTTTTTAAGAGGAATGTGATTTTGATGTCTTGTTATTTTTATATTACTGTATATGGATTTGTGAATAGCTGACATGTACAATAATAAAAATTAGGTAAAATTCTAATTGCAGTAAATAGAAGCAATAGGAAATTGAAAGACATTGGAATTGTAGCAGGTTTGGATATCTATAACACCAATGATAATTTTATGTAACTGTACAAAATGTGAATATTTGAATTACTTATAACTATGGTTTATGAATTTAAATTACTTTGAAAGCTTTTTTTTTGTCGTAAATTTATTAACATGTTTGATCATTGTAATTCGTCATTTATGATTGAGTTATTTTATTTCTAAATTTTTTGTAGCAAATAATTTTTAATAAAAGCTCAGTAAATGCAGAATTTGGGATGAATAGTCAAAATATTTTTGCAGAAGAATGCTTATTTTAAAGTCTTTAGTTTTAACACATATCAACAACGTAGATAGTTAAATGTCCATTAACTATTGACAGTTACCATAGAATATAATAATTCACATTTATTATGCACTTGAAACATATGACTGCGTAAAAGACAGATAGTACATTTACTATCTCTAATTGTTTTTTATTGAGCTGATAAAGAAAGGTAAATAGTAACATTATCAAGCTTTGTCAAGGATACATAACAAGAGGCTGTGTGCCATTATATTAATGATGCTTCATGTTTACATTCATAATAATCCCTATCTACCCCGTCTAAAAGACCATTAGACAAAAGCTTCATGTTGATGTGTTTGAATTGGGAAAAACCCCTGCTCATTCAGTCCAGTGGACCACAAGGCAAAACTTCATGTTGACAGAGTGATCTTACCAGACTTTTCTTGACCTAGCAGTCGTGCCAAACTCTAAATTGAAGCAAGGGCCACAGCGCTATAAGAATTCCTACAGGTTATTGTATTGGGAATTGCCATGGGCTGCACATGTCCCAAGAGTTAGACAGCTTAGACCTGTATCGCAAAGCTCCCGACGAACTGAGGATCCATTTGCTTGTTGTTGAGATTAAGATTTAGCTGGACAACAGTATCTGATAAAGACACTTGATTTTTTTCTGGAGCTATTCAACTGATTTCAACTATTAAATCATATCTTTATTCTATTTTTACTGCATTGTCTTAAAGCCAATGTTAAGAGTAACAATAATTTTCAAGCATGAATTAATAACATTGGCTTATTTCCCCCCAAATACAATAGTTATGATGATAGGATGGGGATAAATGGATTGCTTTCCAAGTAATATTAATGAATGGATAAAAAGATAAAGGCAGATTTATGTTAATCTGCGCATTGATTTACGAATTGCATTTTTTCAAATTCTCGCAGATGTCTGACATGATAAAATTGATTACTGTTTAAATAAGATAAAGAGATATATAATAGTATATAATAAAAATGCAGAAAATTATACGGTAATAGAAATGCATATATGTCTGCTCGGTGGCTATGCGAGCATTGAGATGCAAGTTGTGGGCACAATTTCCACTGAGGTCATATATGTAAACTACACTAACAAGTTTGGAAGACCGAGCAAAGCCTCATTAGGCTGATTCCCTGCTAGACCAGTGGTTATTTAACATCCTCAACGCTGAAAAGGTAAAAGAGGAATAGAAAAAGAGTGTAGACATGCCTAAAATCAAACCTAAAAATAAAGAAATGATAACTTAAGCAAAATTCAAACTTTCAGAAGAATATTTAACCCATCGCAAAATTTCAGTTTTACAGCTAATGGAACATCAGATGTTTTTCTTCAGTTCCATTTATGCCTAATAACGATTGCATTTTCTGTTGCTTTCGGGAGATTGATTTTTTTGTCTTTTCAACAGATAAAAATATTGACTAAATGATCACCTAAAACTACGTATGATCACAATTTCTGGCTTCGCAGGAAGTAGAAATGCTCATACACCACTTCCTGTGCCTTCATTCACTTCCGACCTAGAATTGTCTGAGACAGGAAAAAGTAAACAACGAACAATTTAACGAACAAAAATGCGTTCCTCCTGGTTTAATCAATTCGCAAAAGGCGAATTTATGAGTAAATCAATTCGCAAAAGGCGAATTTATGAGTAAAGTAATGTTTCATTGATTTCCGTGTACCGTTTTAGGATCTCGGATTCAATAATAAATTAATGATAAATTGCAGCACTCAGCAGTCAACCTCAATAATGTCGACTTTTAGTCACAGCAAATGCCGGAAGTGCAATTATTAGGAAAGCGGAGATACGTCTAGGCATGAAGTAAGCAAATGTTTGTAAATGTGCTC